>OX621237.1:39467200-40067200 GCA_951640165.1 Pseudoips prasinana | reverse complement strand
CTTTTTTGCTAATCTGCGTCAGATAAAACACGTACATATGTGAGTAAATGACCGTAATCGCATCACGGTTCAATAAGTATATTGGTATGGTATTCGTATATTCGGTCGTAATCGCATCACGACTCTTAAAAATATACATTTTTAAACGCCAGCAAACCCTCTGCTAAGCTGCGTCAGATAAAACACATACATATGTGAGTAAATGACCGTAATCGCATTACGGTTCAATAATTATATTCGCATCACTACTCGTTAATATATATATTTTTAGACGCCAGCTTAGGCTACAATACATATGTGAGTAAATAACCGTAATGCCATCATGGTTCAATAATTATATTGGTGTGGTATTCGTATATTCGGTCGTAATCACATCACGACTCTTTAAAATATACATTATAATAAAGTCAAATTCAACGATTTATTTGCAAATAAATATGGTTTTAGAAGTGAATGTAAGAACATTGGCAGCACAACCAGGTGCTATAATTTTTTTATTATTATTATTATTTAGTTGTCAATGGTATTTCTGCATTTGGGTAGCATCTACTTACAAAACAAGTACCACAGTATTGAGTTTTGTAAATACCTTTAAGCCATATCCTGATATTAGCATATGAACTAAATCGTTTATTCAATATGGGAGAAAGTGCTGAACGGAATGTATATTAATATTTTTTAATCATCAATGTTATTATTATGACCAAAATTCTATAAATTTTACACGCTGTGTCGTTATCGTTTTATTGACAGAGATGCAATCATTAATTCAATTGTCTCCATTTTGAGTGCTTGTTACAAAAAAAGGCCTCTTTATTGGCTTTGCCACACAGATTAGATTCACATCTCACTAGGCGAGTTAGGAACGACAGTAATATCTACTGCCAGGTTGTCTATTATCTTGCATAATCATTTTAAAATTGGTGAAAAACGGAGGAAACAAGCAAAAGAAAAAGTACCTATTTCTAATTAAGGGTAAACATTTATATTGAAAGCGTTAGTATCCTTCTTCCAGTAAATATATCAAGGTCATTTTTCATTTAAAAAGTAGGCCTGAACTTGTTTTCTAGATCTGGGGAGCCCGATCTCTCTGCTAAACATAGCATACTAAATTAAAGTAAATATATGTATGCATCTAACAATACGAGTAACCGTATCAAAATAAGGAAACTACATGATAATCTTAAATTTAATTTTAATATTGGCCTCTAATGGTTTTATTAAAATTTTAATATTCCTGACTGCTAAGCCATACGGTGTGGGTTCGATCCCCACTCGGGACAAATATTTGTTCGATTAGCACGATTATTAGTTCCGTACCTGGGTGCAATTCATCTATAATTTGTATGTAATTACTGATATACAAGTATATTTATCAGTTGTCTGTTGGCCCCACTATGTCAACAGTACTGGTTCTGCCCAGTCTGCGATGAGATGGCAAGACATTTATTTATTGTTATTATGTATATAATATACTGTATAATTAACTTATAATATTCAAATTAATAGATCGAATATTTACAGCTACTTTGTTACTTAGTTACGTAGCAAATGACTAATACCATTTCAAATTGATAGACAAGCAATGAACAACATTTTCTCTTATACTGGATATCAAACAAAACTAATAGACGTTTACCATAAACGAATTCTATTTTCCACAGGTTTTTTACAACAATCACAGTCAACTTAACTGGAAAAAACCATGTCTGCAAAACTAGCAAATCAATCAAATATTCGCTATACTGGTAACCCATGTTACTAATACATGTTCTAGAAGTAGACGGGATCAACATCGGAACTTGTACTTGAGTTGTACGTGTACTTGGTTAATCAAATATAATAAAAGCATTCTGGCTATGTGCGTACGTTTCTGTTACCTACTAATCTAAATAGAAACTACATTGCAGATTATTTAGAATTAAGCTATTTGAATGGTTGAATGAAAATAACCTCTATAGCATTAATGAATTCCTGGAACTGAAAATTTTCTATTTCAGGATTCAGTCCTGTATTCTCTTTGCTAAGTGCGTCCATTATAATTTGCCCCCATTGTTCAGAGAACACGTGGCATATATCTAGGTTAGTTTTGTAAGTAAAGTAATCAGGTTGTTAATAATAAATCATCACAACTCCATATGATTTTAACCCAAACATTGCCCCAGGGCATTGTAATTATTAGGGTTTTACAGCAGGTACATACCTGTTGTAAAAACAGGGCTTGTACTATCTGACACAAAGGGCAGATCTTATTCCATAGAATGGCTAACTGTAAAATAGGTTAGAATAATCTAATAATGCCAGAAAACATTCAGCTTGTAAAACTAAAATCTAATTATTCATACACTCACGCCTGTTTGCCAGGGGAGTGTAATGTAATCATAATTGGTAATAAAATAAAATGATAGTATCGTTGTAACCGTCGGTCACCTTAAGATTCAATATGTTGTATATTTGCTGGAGAGTAAGTATGTACTTACATTTTTTGCTGATACTCGGCATTTGCGTAGATTCAATCGGCACCAAATTTTTCTTCATATTCCTTCTTCGTGCACTTAAAATAGCCCATTTTTATAGGCCAATACAGTAATTCACATTAAATGTCACTATAATATAATTATAACACTTGTTTACTGAAAATAAAATAAAATAAAAAGAATTGATGTTTCGATGCCCAACACGAAAAGTGAATGAGGTGACATCCAGGTGGCGGCGGCAAAATGACGTTGACATTTTGTCTTTTTAATGTTGCAAGCTCTAAAAAGTGTTCGATGTCCAGTACATTGAAGAGTGTACTACTGTGTAATATGAAAATCTCGAGGATGCAGCGACGAAATATAATAATAAATATTTACGTTAATTCAAGACTGCTATTTAAGTTCATGTCGTAATCGTTTAGGTTACCTAGTGACCAAGCTGTGATACAATATGCCATTTAATTACTATTTTTAGTTTTGACTATTACAAGCTACCAAGACAATTCAGGTGTACAGTTTAACATTATTCGTTAGCATAGAACTTCATCTAGGTCACGCTGCTTCTCATTGGTAAAATAATGAAAACTAAATGGTATTTCGAAAGAATATGTTATTGTTGAATTTATAACTAATACGAAGTTTAAATTGCTTCATGCGCGTCTCCCACATTGTTCTAATAGGTAGATATGTCATAGATCTGTCAGTTGTAGACTGTGCTAATTTTACATGACTTTTACAATCAGCCTAGAAGGCTTTCACCACTTCACAAGAATACTAATTTAAAGTACGTACCTAATAATAATATGATTGCTATTCAAAGTGATGCCATCTAATGCTTTTGTTAGCTATTTTAAGTTTATTTTTAATTAATAAACGATATTCAATGACAGTTTTAGTTTATTATTTAGTTGTATTCAAAGGTAGTCTTATGAATACAACGTAATCTTTAAATATTTTGAGGTGGTTATTTATAAAGGACTCTCGATAGATGAATAATTCCAATAAATAATGCCCCATATTGATATAGAACGTCATTTAATTCAAACGTCTCCATAAAACAACGTATAATGTTCACTACGGACCCACACTCTTCCGCCATAAAATGTCCTATGTTGATATGGAACACATTATCACGTGAAATAAAAGCATAAGAAATATAATCTTTATACCATTTAACTAGGCTGGGGTGTTATAACAACATACCAAAAAATCTAAATGTCAAATCTCACCATTCAAGAGTTACACATGTCAACAACTTCTCTAGCCTCTACTGAAAACTATCACCCCAGCAGATCGGACTTTGTTCTACGGATGAGTCGGATAACTGATATACTACATATACCTACTACTTTTCTTTTGTAAATACATACTTATTTAGTTAACTACAACCAGACTCAGGACAAACAGTCATGTTCATGCACACAATGGTGTGAAACCAATCACGCCAATCGGCCCGTCAAAACTTACCAAAACTTTCTAACTACGTAGAACAAATTATCGTACATAAACATGCACTCTATCCCCTTACTCTAACAGGATTGGGATCGACACGGTAGCAGGAAAATTAGGCATATGACTGACATTTTACGTGGTTTCCTGGGCTACTCGCGTGCTCGGTGAGACTATCTTTTTCCAGAAAAAATCTCCGTTAAAATAAACCAAAACGTATTAAATCTTTACGGTGACTTTTGCATACCTATATTAATGAAATAATTAAATTTATTCAGCACTTGGGTATTAACATACACTTGTACTTGTCAAGTTCACAATGCAGTACATAAACATAGTCGAATACAGTATAAAAGTTACAAAAAAATTATTAGTCCGTCCGTGCGGTCTGTTTTATCAGATATATTTTCTTAAATCCTAAAATAAATAACAAGTTACTAATCTATTATTTTGAAATTTAGTTGTACAATATTAAAATTAAAGAATTGACGGCAATGAGCATTTGGCTAGCGCAGAAGGCTCTTAACCAGTAGCTTAAATTAAACGACTAATTCCCGAGGCCACCCTTTTGGGGTTCGGGCCACAGCTCAGGGGGCCGCTGATGCAAAAGGAAGGAAATCTAAGAGAGGGTGTGATCAGTTGCACGGGATCAACGATTTTTTGTTGACCATTTTATATATATATAAGTACTCATAATATAAATACTAGATATAAGCATAACTTTGTGTTACATACCACCCGTCTCCACAAAGTAAGTAACTCTTTTATGGGGCAATGTATATACATAACAAACTTCCCAATGATATCCGAGAAATGTCTATGAATAAGTTTAAAAGAATTATAAAAGCCAAATTGTGTAGCAGGGCTTTCTACAAAACTTCTGATTATTTAAGTGACAAAACAGCTTGGGATTGAGTCGCTCTAAATTAACACATTTAAATAGAATGAAATTTTATGTAAGAAATAAATATTTAAAAAAAGGATTCCTACTGAGTTTTCTGGCAGTGTTTCTCAGTAGCTGCCACGTCGTGCACTGCACGGTAGGGTAAAAAAAATTGACGATTCCACACAAATGTAATGTTTTAACGGAATAAATGACTTTTCATTTTCATTTTCATTTTTCATTTTACTACATTTTATATATATATATTTTATACACATCAAGCCTAGGAATCAAATAGGTAAATTTTTTGCTTAAAAAAACTAAATGGCCTCTTTACCATTTAATTGACGACATTACTTTTAGGATTATTTTACTTCACAATACAAAAATTGCAAATTATGTTATTTTTTATAAAGTACAGGGAAAGTTGTTAACCTAAACAGGAATTTAAGTAATAACCCTGTCTGGGAGACTTGATTTGGTAATTAATTGAATACTCTTTTATCGTTAAAATGTACGTAAAGTGGGTCTATCCCACTTGATGTGTGTATTTAAAATTTATTCAAAATAATTCCACTCTGCTCAAAATGGGTGGTTCAGAATGGTGTACCAAACCTAATTCACCCACATTATCTGGCAATTATTATATTATACTACGAGTATAAGAACACACCTCGCCAAGAGTAGTTATCTACCTTACTTAGGTATACCTCCAAAAAACAAACCATGGCCGACAGCAGCGCAGCGCTGCGTCAAGACAGAAGAAACTACATGAATAAATTAGCAACAGCCCAACCGGGACGTACGTACGTAAACTGTGTCTAATCTAAAAATGAACGCAATAATATTTAAGGAATAGAAGGAATTCTACTGCTGATACTTTCTACTCCCGTTGTTCACACGGTACGGGAGGAAAGATAACATCTAAATCGCTACTTCTATATTTCCTCCTACACTAACTAAATTTAACTAATCGCTCTTACGAGCCAATAGTTGCTTCCATTTATCCATACCCACATATTCCTCAATTTTCTCAATAATGATTCGATCTATTTTGACCCTCAAAAATTTCAACCATAGCCTATTTTATAATAGTTTGATTAGTCTACAAAAACTAAATCAATTTAGTTTTGATGTGGAAAAAGGAGAAAATGAAATTTGGATTTTGTATCGTTTTCTTTTTCACAGAGAGCAAAACAGTTCAGGCATAAACAATTTCTTTTATTTATTAAGTAAGCTGTACGAAATTTCTTTGTGATCAATTCTTGTGTACTATGTTTTAATTATTTGTATCTTAAGGCCCAGCCTACAATATAAAGATGCTGCATTGCGCACGTATACGCAAGTTAATAAAAAAAATGTAAAAAAATCTACGATATGAATTGATATACTTTTGGATGATTAGATACGATGATTTTCCGAATTTTACGATGATTAGATACTTCTAAAATAATAATTGTACGAGTGGCGCAGTGGTTAAGGTAGTCAGCTCGCTACTACTGCCATCGTGGTTCGGTGTCGATCCTCGCACGTGACAAATATCTGTATGAACCATTTATTGTTTGGTTTTAAAGACAGAGATTTACTAATAGCATTTGACTGGCTTCTTGCCCAATTGGTAACTGACCCTGACAGCTAAGCCAGAGGTCGTGGATTTGATACCCACCCATGGCAAATCTTTGTATGATGAGCACAATTTTCAGTTGTCTGGTTGCCAAAGTACAGAATCTGCCTAGCTTGAGATCATATTGCGGTTGTTCTGAGACATGGATTTAGTACGAAAACGCTGTATTTTTCAAAAATGAATAATGATAACGAATTCTTTAAAATATCGAACTTTTTTAAAGATAATTTCATTTTCAGCTATACTAGATCATTTACTTAAGATACATCGAAAGCTTAATCTTCCTATCTAAAGACTAAATAACTTGATCAATAGTGCCCTCTAAATTTTCTAATAGAAAACTGATGATTGATATTATTATCACAAAATGCTTTAGGGCTCATTTTTAGATTAGACACGCCTACTTACAGATACTGAAATCCACTGAATACGTAAACACTTTCAATGTATCTTCGTTTTCGTCACACTGTGGGCTGGGATAAAATTGAGAGCTCTAGGATTTTAAAACGCTGTAGTGCTGGGAGATAATAGCTACCTACCAACTTAACTATATGTCTCTCCAATAGAGGAACCAAGACGGGTGAAACAGATGTTAAAACGACGTTATAAAAAGAATATTCGAGAAAATGATTCCAAAGAAACTTCTGGTAGAACTATTTAATCAGTCATAAATACATAAATCATCAATAAATACAGTATTCATGTTGTTGCGAGCGGTCGGTCAGGGGATTGGAAAGAAAACTAGTGTTTAAAACGGAACCTTTAATGATCGACGGTGACAGTGGGAGCAACACTTAGATCTAGAACGAACACACACGTATTTATGTCCGTGAATTTGCCAGATCAAAAATAAATGTGTGTTCTCGTCGCATGCAGGTGAGTTCTATAGTTCCTGATACTATTTAAAAACTGTTCTGGCATTTTTACTAGGAAAAAGTCGATCAGAAAAATGATCGGCTAACTTCCCGTAGGAGTATATTTTCAAAAAACTCTGAAAAAGATGAGAGTTCTCGATGCATACCAATGAGTTCTGGAGTTCTTGATACTTTTTAAGAATAGTTCTGGCGTATGTATAATACCGGCAACAATGCAATAGCACTGGGTAAAAATTCACACGTGGCGCACTGGCCTGTTGGTTTAGTAGTTATTAGCCCTGACCTGTTTAACCAGAGGTTGTCGGTTCAATACTCACCTAGGACAAAGCTTTGTGTGATGAGCACGAATATTTGTTCTGTGTCTGGGTGCAGCTTTATCTACAATATGTATGTCTTTAGATAATTAATATATGAGTATATTTATCAGTTGTCTGGTTGACATATCTAGTACAGGCTCTGCCTAGTTTGGGATCAGATGGCAATGTGTTATTTGTCCCAAAATATTTATTTAGATATTCATTTTACTAATCCTGATAGTGATATCTGTAGTTTTCAAAATAACCAAATTTTTATAGCATCAGTATCGTAAAGTTCAGACGGTTTATTTTGAATGCAATTTGCTATCTGGTAGTCGATGTCATAAAGAGAACCGAACTGTAAAAATAACGTTTACTTTTGTGTGTTTGGTGAAGAAAATGAAAAATTTTGAAACCTGTCTAAAACGTTATTGAGGTGTAAATTGCATCATGTACGTCCACTGCCTAGTTGGTAGTGCTCCTGTCTACGAAGCTGGTGGTCCTGGGTGCGAATCCCGGTAAGTACAAATATTTGTGTGATGAGCACGAATATTTGTTACTGAGTCATGGATGTTTTACAAAAACAAAAGACAACAAGAAAAGCACGTATCGAGCTCGTATATTTCCAGCGGTAGGTATAATGCGACGATTAGTTCTGAAAAGAAATGGGTGCCCTTGGATCTTCACTGTTCAGAGATCGCAGCCTACCACAGTAGCAACATCTTTTTTTTTTTGATAAGGCAGGGGGAATGCTATTGCATGCCACCCGCAAAAAGTGTCTGCGGGTGGGTATGTCGGACTCGCACCGACTAAACCTAACCTGCCGTGGACTTCTTCTGGCACCTGATACGGGGAGCCCGGGAACGCGGGTATGCTGCTCCGGTGCCCCCCTTTTGCGCCGTGTCGCAGATAGTAGCAACATCTGCATTACACTAAGCGGAAAAGGCATAGATAGAATAATACTATGCCGGATAATGTGTGCGGAGTGTACACCGGATTTGTGTAGTAAATATAGGTCGTTCAAATATATTCTTTTAATAACAATATAATAATATCTAGGGACAATGTCATACAGATCATCCTAGCCCCAAACTAAGCAAAGCTTGTACTATGGGTACCAGGCAACGATATACATACTTATATAGATAGATAAATACTTAAATACATAGAAAACATCCATGACTCAGAAACAAATCCTATTCGTGCTCATCACAGAAATATTTGCACTTACCCGGATTCGAACCTAGGACCACCAGCTTCGTAGGCAGGAGCACTACCAACTAGGCTACGGTGACCGTCATACAAGTATGCAATTAACACACAAGGGTTAATTTAATAAAATATGAATATTCATATAATATGTTTCAGGGCCATCCCATATCTTCTTGAGGGGGTCGAAAGAAGTGACTAAGGAATACAGCAGGTGGTCGGGCAGCACCGCCACTTGTGACCTAGCTACCACCTAATTGAGGTCGCCAAGTCGCTTGCCAACCGCGGCGAGTAAGACAAACCCCTCAAAATGGCAACGTTATGGAAACCTTTGGAGGAGGCCTTTGTCCAGCAAATGACGAAATCAGGCTGGTGATGTAATGCAATTTAGCAAAAAATTATATCGGTGTAGAAATATATCGAATACCGTACTTCTTCTAATGAATCGCCCAATACAGTCCTTGTTTTTAGGATTCCGTAGCAAAAACTGAACCCATATAGATTCGTCATGTCTGTCTGTCTGTCCGTCCGTATGTCACAGCCATTTTTTTCCGAAACTATAAGTGTCGAAACTTGGTAAGTAGATGTATTCTGTGAACCGCATTAAGATTTTTACACAAAAATAGAAAAATAATAATAATTTTAGGTGTTCCCCATACATAGAACTGAAACAAAAAAAACATTTTTTTCATCGTACCCATACTTGTGGGGTATCTATGGATAGGTCTTCAAAAATGATATTGAGGTTCCTAATATTTCTAATCTCAAAAATGGGAAATCATAAATTTAATCGCCCGGCGGGTCTCGAACCGGCACCATCTACCAATCCGGGGTAGGCGCTCTGCGTTAAGCTAGGAACGATACACGCTGAAACATCAAATTTAGGATTCCCTTGCTAACACCCTTCCGGAGGATGTAGGTATTATCTATCGGTTTTGTTTTCTAGAAACATGGCTGACTGATATGTTCACAGTTGCATGTGAAAGATCATATCATATTGATAATACCTTCCAAATTATAAAATTTTTATTTTACAGCATTATTCGCAATGCAAAGCGTTTATCTAATCTCAAAAATGGGAAATCATAAATTAATTTTTAATAGTTTAATATAATTAATAGACAATACCTACATCCTCCGGAAGGGTGTTAGGAAGGGAATCCTAAATTTGATCTGCCAGCGTGTATCGTTCGTAGATTAACGCAGAGCGCCTACCCCGGATTGGTAGATGGTGCAGGTTCGAGACCCGCCAGACGATTAAATTTATGATTTCCCATTTTTCAGATTAGATAAACGCTTTGCGTTGCGAATAATGCTGTAAAATTAAAATTTAATAGTTCCTAATATTATTTTTTTCTTAACTGAATAGTTTCCGCGAGACACACTTCCAAAGTGGAAAAATAAGTGACCCCCCCCCCCCCTGGAACTTCTAAAATAAGGGAATGATAAAACTAAAAAAAATATGTGATGTAGATTACCATGTAAACTAACAACGAAAATTGGTTTGAACGAGATCTAGCAAGTAGTTTTTTTTAGTACGTCATAAACCATAAACCGCAATTTACCTTTCATTTAATCATAATACTTGCTGCTACGGAACCCTTCATGTGCGAGTCCGACTCGCACTTGGCCGGTTTTTTTTTTTTGATTTGGCAGTGGGAATGCCTACGCATCCACACAACACCCGCAAAAAGAGTCTGCGAGTGGCTATGTCGGACTCGCACCGACTAAACCTAACCTGCCGTGGACTTCTCTTGGCGCCTGATGGGAGGAGCCCTCTTTTGCGCCATGTCCCAGATGTTCGGGACCCGTATCTTGGGACCCAATACAGTCCTACAGGTTTAAACCCGTTTACTTTCTTCAGCAATCACTATAAAACCTGAATATCAAAGCTATTTACAGTTTGGTTCTGTTTATCACAAGATAGTGGGGATTGCATTTGAAATAAACAGAATTTTACGATGCTGCTGTCGTTCATAAGATTATTCTGTAGACCGCAGATGTACATTTTTATGAGCTTGGCGAATATATTTTCTTTCTACATAATTAGTTTCGTTTTTCTAGTTTAGTCTCACATGCTTGTGGAGCAAAGCTCGTTTTTTATATAGAGTACCTAAATGAGGCAAAAGAGGTGTGCAAGGACAAATGAAAATCCGTTGTCTCTGCCTACCCCTCTGGAAAACAGGCGCGAGTCAATGTAGCTCTAACTTTAAATGTAATAATTTAATCGCAGAATCGCACGTCACGGTAATATCAACGATATACTCCGTCGGGCTCTTTCCAGTGGTGGCGTCCCAGCTGTACTTGAGCCAAGTGGTCTGGCTCGGGATGACGGGAAGAGACCAGACGGTATATCTTTGTTACCGTGGAAGATGGGAAGGCCTTTGGTGTGGGACGCTACATGCGTTGACACCCTTGCACCTTCTCATCTTCCCCATACGTCGGGATCTGCGGGCGCTGCTGCTGCATCAGCAGAAACCCTTGTAGCGGCCTACATAAATAGTGCATGCGTGTATCCGCCGCAGTGCTCGGGATAAAATGTACTCTATGGCGTCGACTGAGGCTCGATACTGCTATGCATAGGACTCCGTTGTGGTCAATGCATCCGCGTCGCCGTCGCCCGATAACTTTCCTGTTTTGATGCTACGGTTGAACTAACGGCGCGGCCCTAGTGTGACAATATTTATACTGATTCACCGCTGTAGGAACTACGTTTTGATTGGTCGATTCGTATGTTTACCTCAGGAAGTAGGTTACTATACTTAAGATTATTTTGTGTACTTAAGTAAGTATTTCCGCCTCATTCCTTAGTTTTGCAAAGTAAGCTTCGGTTAAGTTGGTTACACTTTAAATTGGTTAAGTTAAGCATGATTACTCCGGCCATGAGCATATCCTAAAATGAGAACAACGCAACCAGGTGTAAATAGAACCGTATACCATTTTATAAAATTATTCCATTTCATCACGGGATATACCAAGTGTACCTCACACTAGAGACACCTCAACTCGCAATAAAGCTCTCCACAAAACGAGCTACCCATTCACCGTGTTAACTACGAAACGAAACAAGATTTTAATGAAAACCACAGAGCAGAGATTTGCAAGGATCTTCATTTTCGCGCGCAAACACCGTCCGGAAGTTGGTTCGGTTCCTCCTCGGGGAAATCAGCCACCGTGCGTTCAGAAACCTTAGTAAAGGTGGCACAGCGTCGTGGTCAATGTAATTATTGACCTCATGAAATTGTGAGACATTTTTCTTTTAATTCTATTTAAGTGAATTTTCAGTTTCCGTAACCAGTCACTCAAATTTCCCAATCCCACATTCACCAGCTTATTTAGCAAGTCAAGTGTGCGTAAAGGAGAATATCTCCTTTTTGAAACCCGTAAGAAAGAAATATCAAATTGAAAAGCTACAAAATGACTTAACTTTGCCCCATAACGCTTCTGATATACCAGGTTCATCGAGAAGTAATTTTATTCTTATGAGAAGTTCTTGAAACTACTGAACTATTTTATCACTCTAGAATATTTTAAACGACGAACAAAGTCTCATTTCCTAACGTAATATTTTGTTTAAATGTACTTATCATATTATATTTTTCAGTATTCGTTATATATAAGTATTATATATGTAAGTAGGTAGAATTAATGTTCAGTAGATAATGTTGTAGATACACTGTTTAACAAATCCTGTTAAACAAATCTTTCTCTGTGAGTGGTTTTCCGTAAGAAAACTTATAAATAAGTTAAGTCCGTAAAGGCACGTGCATAACGTGCCTTTCTATTTATCTATTCCGCATTCAATAAAGTATAAAGATGTTTTAATGATAGTGTTATTTTATGTAACCTTTCATATATTATACATGTTATATCACACTTGTGTAAGCTTTACTGGTTGGTAACCAACTGGATCACTACATAATAGAATCATAGAAGTCGATTTTACATGTCTTAAACTCCCATATCAAGCCTTCACCCAGATATTACGAACGCCAAAAGGACTTCTTCATCTCGTCTGCTGTACCGTATAAAGTACTCTTGTAACAAGCAAATTATTCACATTTATTCCGTAATAATTATACATTTATGTCGAACCGTCAATTTTAAAGAGAAAACATCTGTAGGAGCGTTGAGCGCTTTTGGATGAACAAAAATCATGAAATTCGCGTCATCGTCAACGAACGTTTTCCATGAGCTAAGGTATATATGTTCTTTTTAGGTGAACAAAAAGAGTGTAACTGTAGATATACCTCCGTGTGTTATTAGTATACATTATAAATATACCAAGAATATTTCAACTATTATATTTTTGATTAGAAGTCAAAAAAATTAAAAGGCCTTTTAATGCCCGGTAGGGTGTAAAAATCATTCGAGGCAGTCTTTGAGGACTGCCATCAAAAGGGAAAACGTTTTTTTTTGACTTCTGCAGCTACTGAGAGACACTTGCGAGAAATCTCAGTAGATACGAATCCTTAAGTGCGCACAGAAAGTGACTGCTTATCCTTATAATTATTAAATGAAATGAAATAATAAAATTTATTCAGCACTTGGGTATTTACATACACTTGTACTTGTCTAGCTCACAATGTATTACATAAACACAGTTTAAAAACAGTAATTAAAGCAACAAGATATTTTGAATTAGTCCGTCCGTGCGATCTGTTTCTGTGTGTATAGTGCTCACCAATTCCACTAATATTATAAAGCTGGAAGTTTGTGAGTGTGTAACTGTGTGAGTGTGTGACTGTGTGAGTGTATATGTTTGTTACTTCTTCACGACTTCACGGCTAGAGCGATTTTAATAAAATTTGGTATAGAGTTAGCTGACACTCCGGATCAAAACATAGGCTATAATTAGTTATTATTAGTTTAACATAAAACAGATATTACAGATATCATTGCTAACTCTAACTATAAGGGTATTAAAACATCAAACTGAGCAACAGCAATACATCAATAGAAACAAAGAATCGTCCAAAACACAACATAAAGTTAAACTAATTACGTTCCTACCCAATCTCCAATCAAAAACGTAATAATCATATAAAATCGAGTTTCCCAAATTGCTTCTCCACAAAAAAGACAACATAAGGCACAAAATGGACGTGCGGCGGGAAATATGTAAAAAAGTGTGTGTTTCGTAATGTAACGTTCGTTAGCCGACGCTGATTGCGAGAGGCTAATGGAATTAATAATTTGCCAGATCATATGCAAAAATCGCACGACCAATGTAAGAAGAAAATAAGTAAAAAAATGGGAAAAATTTCAATGAGAATAACAGAATATTCAGAACACGAAGCTCAAGCAATGTCATTCTAAAAACGTTTGCAGTAAAACTCCTTTACGCTTAACTTGAGGAGTAAGCTGGTGAATGCGTGAGGAGATCGTGACGAAAAGTGTGATCGGCCTCGTCGATCGGATCGTGATAACTTATATATGAACATTGTTAACAGGTATTAACGCGACTAACCTTATTGTTATTTCCCGACGTTTCGACCAAGTTGCATTGATCGTCGTCACGGGATGACTGGCGCAGCGGTGTTTCTCCGCTACTGAGGGCATGGAGTATTTAACTACCCTCACTGATCGTTTGTAATACTGTTAAGGCCGGTTACACACTGCACTAACAATGTTCATATATAATTATGATACATGAAAGTTAAAAAGTGTATAGTGATAAGTTAGTGAAGATAAAAAGAAAGAGTTACGTTTTGTATATTACTGTAGAGGCATTTACTAATATTTTTTTACTTCAGTCGTATGGTCTAAAGGACGGTCTTTGTGTCGTAAAGGACAGCACCACACAAATCACACGTAAGCTTGGTTTACCTATCTGCGGGTTACACAAACAGTAGTCCTGGGCGGAAATAGGGGACCTGATAAGTGGAGAATGGGTAATTCGATTCACTTACACAGATGCAAATTACGTAGTTTCTTCACAAACATGGATATACCCTTATTATTTGTCTTTCACGATTTTAATCATATCATTGAGACTCTTTGATCCATGCTCCCAGTTTACATGGAATAGCATCTGATCCGGTGAAGTGCACGACAGATTCCAAGTTCCACCAAGTCTTCTTCGAAGTTGCTGATACTCTCTGCGAAGAAGTTTGAAGTCCTGAATTATAAGATGATAAGTTGCTTCATAATGTGCTATTTATGATTTATATTGATCTCAACGGTCATAAAATTGATAGTGACAGCAATTTCCATGCTTGCCGCCAATTATCTGTCCATTCTCAACCACGTATCAAACTGATTAACTTTAAAATTCCGAACCCAATTTAAACCCTATAAGTACTTAAAAATTCAAGTTTCTAGCTATTTCGGAGTATTTCTTTCGATCCGTGGTTACATTTATTTTTCAACACCACTTCCCTCGCTTCTAGATGAGCGGCTGTGGCGTAGCGCGACAGTTATACTAAAACACAATAACACTAAAAACAAATCCTTTCATACATCTACCCGGCAGCAATCGTCCTTAATCGAGATTGGAATCCCAAAGGGGTGCCATCAGGTCTGGATTCATTTGTTTTCTTCCGTGTTAGTTTGCTTTATTATGGTAGACTACTTCTGCACTCACTCACCTCTACTGTCCAACTGGTAAAGCCCCCTAGGCTTGTAACAACATGTACAAAAACGCTCTGGTATGTTTTTCATGTTTTCTGAGTATTACGACTTACGCTTTTCTACATCCAAATCAGATATGCGAAATAAGCGTGAATGTGCTCAGTTGCGGGAGGCGCTCTAAGCCTGGATTAAGCTTGCACAACGGTTGAGGTGCGAAGTGGGAGTATTAAAAGTTATGGGTTATTTGGTGCAGCAGCTCTATTAAGTCGGGATGAGCAAATGGTAGCGACGGCTGTGTACCTCCGTACCAAACAATACACATATGCCACACAGTTGAGATTTTAATGGTATGAAAAGTTCTTAATAGAAACGTGTAGTGAAGAAAATGGTGGAGATATCATGCCTCGCAGACCTTATAGACCTATCCTCTCTCCATGTTGTCTGTTCGCACATAGTTGTACACTATAATTATATTATTTTTATATAGTTTCCCGTAGCCTAGTTGGTAGTGCTCCTGCCTACGAAGCTGGTGGTCCTGGGTTCAAATCCCGGTAAGTGCAAATATTCGTGTGATGAGCACGAATATTTGTTTCTGAGTCATGGATGTTTTCTATGTATATAAGTATTTATCCATCTATATAAGTATGTATATCGTCGCCTGGTCCCCATAGTACAAGCTTTGCAAGTTTGGGGCTAGGATGATCTGTGTGACATTGTCCCTAGATATTATTATTATTCCGAACGGATGCCTCGAAGAGATTGGTCCTAGAGATAAGGCGGCCATTTGTACAGACGCCAGCACATCCAGCTGCCCCAATCTGTCAAATTTCCCCAATTGAAAGTGAACCTTATGCTTATGTGATAAAGTTGAAAATCTATAAAAGAAATTTGACAGATTGGGGTAGCTGGATGTGCTGGCTACAATATTTTGAAAAGTATTCATACTTAATTAATATATTTATTTAGGGTACATTCAGTTATTCCTTATTTATATCCCAGGCATGCAATTAATACCAGCCGTCTCTATTGAGACGGGCATTCATAAACGAATTAAACAGGCTGAATTGATCAAAACCTTTGTAAGATCCGTCAGGTCAGGACGACTGTAATTTCTATTTTTTTTTCTATATAAACTACAATAGATATATTAAATGTCAGTATTATCATACACTTGATTAACATCGGTATCTTCTTCTTAGCGTGTTGATGGTAGTCTAAACAATCCGGCCCAGAATTCAGCTGAATTTAGCGTTATCAGTAGCGTCCATTACCTAGTTCTTGTAAGCAGGAATAAGGGGTACGTAGGACATGTTACGATTAGTTTAATTAGAGTATTAATTATTGATTATTGCTTTAAAATAGGTGTGTGTTTATGACCACACAATAGAAGTAAAAATTACTAACTTGTCGGACATTAAACGTGGTTCATTAAAACTTGAACGTGGAGACTTGGGCCAAGTATTTCTTAGATATTTATTAAAGGAAACTCTACAGCGATGTTAACAATGACTTACGACCTAGTTCGGTCACCGTAGCCTAGTTGGTAGTGCTCCTGCCTACGAAGCTGGTGGTCCTGGGTTCGAATCCCGGTAAGTGCAAATATTTGTGTGATGAGCACGAATATTTGTTTCTGAGTCATGGATGTTTTCTATGTATTTAAGTATTTATCTATCTATATAAGTATGTACATCGTCGCCTGGTACCCATAGTACAAGCTTTGCTTAGTTTGGGGCTAGGATGATTTGTGTGACATTGTCCCTATATATTATTATATATATATTATATTACTTACATATTACTTGAATAACATGCAAGTCCAGTAGAAGTACAATTTGCCTAATACAGAGTTCCACAACCACGCCAGGTGTAATAATAGTTGAGTATTATATTTGACTGGCCTTTTGGTCTAGTGGTAGGTAAGTGACGCTGGCTGCTAGGCGAGGAGTCGTGAATTCGATTCCCATCCGAGATAAATCTCTGTGTAATTTATCTATAATATCTGTATGCATTTAGAAATATATACTTAAGTATATTTATCAGTTGTCTGGTTGCCATAGTACGGCTTTGCTTAGTTTGGATCAGATGGACTGCCATCTGATCCAAACTAAGCAAAGCCTTTGTTTTTTACCTTTTTCCTTTTTTTACCTTTGTTTCAAAGAGTATATAACCTGTGTACTACGACTTTGATACTCGCTCGTGATATACCAGTTTTTTAATTATTTTATTTGTTTAGGAAGTAGAAAATATGTTGTTTCGCTTTAATGATAATAATTTGTGTTTGTTTTATTTTATTTTTATTTTATCATTCGTTTGTCCGTGATTTACTTGTATTTGTATATTTAAGTTAATGTTCCGTGAAAGTCACTCGGCACCATCAGAATTACCAGCGCTAGAACAATAAAATGGTCTAGCAAACGCTGAGGTGGTGCCATTTCCGACTTGCACGGACAACAAGTGCCTTTGTTTTTCTTTTTATTTTATCTTTGGTTTTGATTGTTATTTTATATTTTTGTTGTCTGTGCAATGTTTTCTGAATAAATCTTTTTCTTTCTTTCTTTTCTTTCAAAGCCGTACGCAACCAGACCGGTGTTAGCAAGATATTTATTTACTTATTTATATGTAGCCTCTAAAGCCACAAGTCAAGGTAAATAGAAGGTGTAAATAGAATAACATTGACAAGAAGTTGCTATTAAATGGATATTGATTTTCTTTTTTAAAATCGGAGGACGACGAACGATCACACACACATTCGCAACACCAGAGGAGTGAAAAAAAAATGAAAAAAATGTTTATTCATTTTAAATTAAATCCCTTAACAAACTTTTTGATACTTCTGCCAAACTGCAAAACAGTTTGTTGGCAGATGTAGCTCCCTTTTTACAAACTTCTTACAACAAATACATTATGTAGTTCAAGTATCTAGATACTAGGTACCTAATATAAAGAAACAAAATAAACACAGGCGAAACAAGGAAAAAAAATTAACAAAATATTTATATCTAATTAGGAAATAAAAAAAAACAATTAAAAGTATTAAAATAATTAAGTTAGATTATTAAATATTTTATGTGCTTTATATAATTAACTAATATTATAGCGTTATAGGCTATGCAGTTTTTTAGTTCCCACCACATTCAACAAGCCATGTGCCTAACATCTAACATCCTAGACACCGAAAGGAACTCGGGCCCAAAACAATCATTTAGCCAGAAAGCAACAAAACCTCCTAGAACGCTGTCAGCGAGAATCTCCATTCATCCAAATACACAGTCATACATACATACGAGTACATATGTATATCTATGGTACAGGCAAGGATAAGCTCTCACTGACAACGCTTCGCAGGAATTCCGCAGTTCTCCGCCCAAATGACCGCTTCGAAACCGAACCACTTTCAATGTCCGAAGGCAAACTATTAAATATGGTTGGAACCAAAAACTTGTTACATCTTTGGCCATAATAATTATTGCAAGTGGGCACCTCAAATATTTTACATTGCCTTACCCTGCGCGGCCTCAGGTGCGTCGTTATGTATGAGCTTGTAATCATTACGACCATAATGTTCCAACGCTACTAATAGTAATCCTTTCTCATGTACTGGCAACATTTTACACTCTATGAACAATTCTTCATAATTATTACTTTTACATCTCAATTTTGTTTTATTGTCTACTAATAATTTCATAAATCTTATTTGTAATGCTTTTATTTTGTCCAAATACGTTTTAAATGTACGTCCATAGTATGCCAGTCCATAGGAGAGCAGTGAATCTACTAGTGCATAATATACAACAATCAAAGTGGCCCTATCCAGTACAGCACTGAGGTGGTGGAATTTTGTAAGAACACAGCGTAATTTATCGGACAGTTTTGCGATGTGCATTTTCCACGAGAAATCAGTATCTATTACTAAACCTAAGTACTTATATTCCGTCACCACCTCAATATCAGCACACTCACACTCCATCACTCTGCCGTCGTACACGCTATGCAGGCACTCGTATGTGTGACCCACGACGCGCGGCGCACTGTTGACATGCATGATGTATCCGACGGGACCGAACACGGCTCCAGTCGGCACTCCACAGGTGACACGCTTGGGCTCACCAACAACTCCATTGACCACAGTTCACAGCGTCCTGTCTGTGAGATAAGCACGAAACCAGTTGCTGATAGGCCCTGCAATCCCACATTCCTCCATAGCTTGCAGCAGCTGGTGGTGTTCGAGGGTGTCAAACGCTTTTTTGAAGTCAATGTAGACCACCACCACCTGCTTTCGGAGATCTAAACACTCATTGATGTCGTCAGAGAATTGAGCCAGAACCGTAGCCGTACTTCGGCCCCGCCGAAAACCATGTTGGACACTTGTTAATATGCAACTTTTTTCCAGAAAGGTGCTTACTTGATTTACAATAAATTTTTCCACAATCTTATTAATTACTGACAGTCAATACTGTCAGTAATTAATATATATAGCAATCTATCGGTCTATAGTTGGAATAATCTGTGTGAATTCCTTGTTTAAATATGGGTCTTATTAAAGCTGTTTTTAATTGTTCTGGGTATTGCCCTTTTTCGACACATAAGTTGATAAACAATGCTATAACAGGACTCAGTTGGGATTCCAGATACTTTATATCTTTTACCCTGATATTATCCACCCCTTCAGACTTGCCACAGCTTAACATATTAATAATTTTACTAATGTCATTTGAACCGGCTTTTTGAAATCTCAATGACACTTGGCTATAGTTCACATAGCTAGACCTATCCATAAACTTATAATTACATACATGCTTTGTGTCTAAAATTTCTTGTGTAAATGTAGTGGAAAATTTATTACAGATTACAGATTACGGTTCACTTACGTCCTCACCATAACTTAGGTATACTTAAGAAGAACAAGTTACTACTTCAAAAAATATTACAAAAGATCTTCTGGACTACGTGGGGAAATGCTAAAAAACTAACCTAAAATGTGTTAAGTAATACCTAATTATTTATGTCTAAGGAGCTGCTAAATTAAGACTAAACAATTTTGCATAAAAACTTTTGTTTAATTTAAGGTAAGTTGAAAGAGAAGAGAAGTGGAGATCATTGGAAAGATATATCATTAACGAAGTACAGCGCTGAAATGCTATAACAAAGAGAGTGGTTTGCGGTTTGCAACCTATTTCCAGTGCGTCAGTACCTACGTGCGCGGTTTTCGACACGTGTAGCTCTAAATTTAGTTCCAATTATTTTGGCGTAATGTACCGAAACCATTTGTGTTTTCTATTACTATTTTGTTATTATTATTCATTTATTCTCAGATAACATGATCCATTATGATTAGTAGCATCACTGCACGTGGTTGCCATCCATCTAGACTAGAACTGCAATCTAGATGGATGGCAACCACCGGGGTGACCTCTGTTGGGACGTTGGTTTAGAATATATTATTCTACTCTTTGGTTTAGAAACATGCACAAACAGGAGCTTATAAACTATGTTAGTAAAACTTAAATATACATTACACTTTAATAAATACAAATTAAATTAATTTATTTCACCGTCCCAACCATTTTTGCGTAATTCAAAATCATCACTAATTTTATTTGTTTAGAGGGATTCAAACGAGCTAGTGAATCACCTAATGGTAAATGATCACCGCCGCCCATGTACAATCGCAATACTGGAGGAGACGCAGGTGCGTTGCCGACCTTTAAAAAAGTCAGCAATGAAGTGTTACTATGGCGACCTTATGTACTCACACGCAGAAACACAACATTTAATTATTAATGTTATTTTGTATTGTTTCTGTACGGTGAAGGGAGGACGGTACTTCCCCATGCAAGAAGGGCTGCTCTTTGAGCGAATAAATGCGGTGGCCTATCTCTTTGAAATGAATTTAATTATTCTAGTCAGTACCTACCAACAATATTTAGTTTTAAAATTAATGCTGTGTCATTAAATGGTGAACGTGAATTACGCATTTTTATGCATGTTCTGAGAAATGCATGCGTTGACACGAATTTCTTTACCGCACACGACCAGCCTGTAGAATCCTTTAGTTTTGTAGGTCTCCATGGGCGGCGGTGATTAGATACCTACTTAACATCAGGTGACCCGCTTGCACGTTTGCCAAGCAACTTAATTTAAAACAAAATCTAGGTAGGTGGGTACTCATTTTTAATATATTTTGAATCATAGATGTTTATAATTAACTATGATTTAATTGAGGACTTTTAGCATTTTAAACATGCTAAACTGAAAACAAATTACAGAAAAGATGTCTGAAATTTTAATTTATGAATGTCTCACCCTCACTTAAATTTATACAATTCATTTTAAAGATGTCTGAAAAAACAACTTGTTAAGCGTTAGGTACTTATTAAAATAATTACTCAAGCCTAATAGTAACCGTCCTGTAAAAGAAGAGTGTGAGAAGGAATGGCATTTATAAAAACGCACACACAGACATCTCTCACCCTAAACGCAATATACCTACTCGTACCTGCTCCGTTCTGTCGCGTCGTGGGTAAAAAGTAAGTTGAGTTATACTATTGCTTGACAGCCTTCTGAGTTCGCCAACTGATGTTTTCTTCAATTAATAATTTATAGTATCATAGTATAAATTACATTATTCTGTAAAATATATAAAAATAGTATCTTTAAAAATTTGATTTTAATTAAGGCTTGGCAAAATTTGTGTGATCAAATTGTAGTTCAAAAATTATTGTTACTGTTGAGCTTGACACGTGTAGGTATGTTAGTTAATACCCAAGTGCTGAATAGGTATAAAATTAATTCATCCTTTGTAAATTATGTTCTGTGAAGCACTAACTCTTGTCCTAAGCAGTTATATGCTCTTTTACGGACATTGATTAACTTGATAAATTAAAGCATTTATACGAAAATACCCAGATGGTGTTGATGCACATGTATTTTCCTGGTCGAAAAGAAGAAAAGTAAAACGGAACATCAATATATTTAACCTGTGCCAAACTTGTTATTGCTCGGAGGTGCCAGATAGCCAGCTGACATTGACAACTGGCTACAAGTCAAAACTGACAAGTTTTTGTGTTCATCAAAAATAATAAATACGTAATAAAAACGGTTCTAAATACCATGGCATCAAGTTATTTTACTGAAAGTGAAGCCCCTCGGGATTTTAGAGTGTCTTCTACAGAAAGTGATGGACATTACAAGAAGTGTTTACTATGTTATACTGTGAAAAGGAATTTTTACTGTCCGGATTGCGTTAGGGCGGGCAATTTCGTACATTCGTCAATGCCTTACGCAGATAGGTATGTTATTTTAACTTTAATTACGCATTAACATTGCCGTAATGCTATTATTATCCCTGTTTGAGTACTACTTAGTTGGATATGGATGATTTATGAAACTCGAAATCTGACGGCGATGGTCCCATTAAGGTACATTTGTGGGACCATATGCGTCCTTATTTATGTGTAAACAATGCGAAAATCTTATTTAAATAATACATAAATAAATGGAAGGTAATATTTCTTTGGAAATCTCGTCAAATCTAAGTACTTTGTGTCTGTTATGTTGACAGTTCTAATTAAATTAATGTTTACAAACTTACATAACCTTGAATTGTGAAATGGGGACATTGTGCTTGTTTTTATGTTTATTTCATCACTTGATGAGTCAGCTTTTTGTTTAGAACTTAAGAGAATGTATTGAGATGATTCAGTTTCAAAGAACAATGCACTGAACCCCATAGATAAATTTATAACATAGAATTAAATTTTCTAAGATAAATAAATTGTATTTTAGAAAAGTTTATTCTGTTTATATGCATTAGGGAACTATAGCATATGTAATAGATTAATGTATTCATTTTATTAATCCAGTTACCCAGTGGACATATGTCTTAGCTTTAAGAACTATCTGTAGTTGTATAATAATAATAAATTTAAAAAAAAGGCTTTTTCAATTGTGTTTATAATACACAATTGAAATAGCACATTTTTTTTTTATTTATTATTATTATACAAATACAGCTGATAGTTCTTAAAGCTAAGACATAGGCCCACAAAACTGTTTTAAACAGTTTGTCTGTGGACTCAAATGAGTCACCTTGTAGTATCTATATATATGTAAAATGTATGTTATATACTATCTAATAAATATTTCTTTAATAATAGGTTTAATTTATTTCTATTTGGCTCTTGTCTAATTTCCACAGGCAAACTATTTAGTACATATGGTATTTGTTTCCTTAGTACATACTTACTACTTACTACTAGTAAGTACGTACTTACCTAGTGCTGTGATTGTGCGATACGGGTGCTAGGTTAAGCTTCTGATTGATAATTATAAATATTGCTGTTATTCTTTAATACACTTTTGATATTTTTTAATATATAGTAAAAATAATTAGACTGGCCTAACAGCTAAGTAGCTGAGTATGGGTTTAAACCCATACTGGGATTAATCCCCACCCTGGACAAATATTTGTGTGATGAGTATGATTATTTGTTTGTTGCTAGGTGTAATATATAAATATGTTTTTCAGTTGTCTGGTTGACAAATTACAGGCTTTGCCTGGTTTGGAATTAGATGGTAGTGTTTTAGTTGTTCCAAGATATTTATTATTTTATAATTCATCACTAAGCAGTGGGCTTTTATCGCAGAAACCAGGTGATTTTACCATTTAGAATAAACATTAACAATGTATTTAACCAAATGAAATTAAACCTAAAGTAATATTTTCCTTTGAGTATGTATGTGTCTGCAAATGACTTTTGATTAGGTCAGCCTTTACTTAAAGAAAGAAAATATATTTATTCAGTAAACAAGCACAGATAATAATAATAATAAAATATATAAATAGGTACACATATAGAAGTCCTTAATGGTTATCTGTGAGAGTCCGAATTGGTCCCATCTCAGCACTAGCTGCAACATTAACTGCTGCAGCGCTGGTTTTATGATGGAAACATGTAAGATAGCTCACAGACAATTCAACAAATATTTCAGAGTGTCATAGGAGATATTCGGAAGCCATTGCCATTACCTTAATTTTTCTTTTTCTTGTGGGTAGATCTTTTATTTCCATGACCTCATGGCATATTTTATTGCAGATGTATTAAAAAAGAAATGTAACAAAATGTTTTAGGAAATATATTATGTTGGAAGGAATGGGAACTCTAGATCCTTGCTTTTAATAGGTTGTTAGGAACAGTTACAATGTTACACATGTAATCCATAGTTTTAATATTCTAATTCTATTACTCAAAGCACCAATATACTTAAGGTAGTTTTGAAGACAATTAGTTAGCTACTTACTATTTCTCAGCTACATACAGATATTTTTTATCCTTTTCAAAGGCCAGGTCACTTTATGCATTTCAACTATACCACATGTACCACAGAGGGTTTTACAAACACAATTTACCTAAAGCACATTCAGAAATCAATATATGGTTCCCATTAATTCTTATTCTGTTTTAGATTCTAAATTCATTTATTCCGTAAACGCTATATATTTATGTGGAATTTTACTGTCATTTTATTTTTTACCATTTTGTGCAGTGCATGGCATGGTAGCTATTGAGAAACACTGCCAATAAACTCAGTAGGAATCCTTTTATAAAATAAAATGTACTTAAAATTATAATGACATATTTTTTATGTATGTTGATTTAGATAAATTCGATCCCAATCACTTTTGTCAGTTAAATAATCATAAATTTTGTAATAAACACAATTTGGCTTTAAAAATTCTTTTAAACTTATTCTGTTTGGGTATGAACATGAAAGTGTGCCTAGGTAGTAGAGAGAACCTTAACCTCTTTTTACTTTTGTTGGAGATTACTATTTTCAGAAAACATTACTAAGTAGAAGACAAAGAAATAATTATTATTAACTCTTCTGTTATAACTTTACAGATACTCAGAAAGACAAGCAAAACTACAAAGATTAAAAGCAAATAGAAAACATATTCTAGACCGCTGTGAAAAATTATTATCTTCAAAACTAAAGAAAGACACCCTTTTGACAGAAGCAAAGCAATCCCGGGACAAACTTGACCTACTTAGATTAGCCATCGAACAGAGAAGGAACAACATTGAAGAAAAACGTAAACAATTAACAGAGCTTAGAAATTATAATAATGAATTAAGCCTTAAAATACCTAGATACCAGAAACGGGTATCAAATGTTGGTAAACATTCCCAGATGCAACGGTTGGACTTGGAGAACAAAATCAGCACTTACAATGAGCAGGCTGAGTCCCTGGCTGCACTGCGGCGGTCAAGGATAAGACAGCTCACTAATTATATATTTCCTGTGTATATGAGTTATGATACAAGGTGAGTTATTACAAGCTTATTCTATGACTAGCTGTGTCTCGCGGTTTTACCCGCGTTAAATTTTATAAATTATCACAGCTCCTCCCCCGTTGGTGATAGCGTGATATGTAGTCTATATGTTGACCCGACCTCTTAGTAATATCCTTGCAAAATTTGAAGTAAATCCATGCAGTACTTTTTGGTTTAGCCCGGACATACATACAGACAAACAGACACACAGACAAAAATTCTAAAAACTATATTTTTGGCTTCGATATTGATTGTAGATCACACCCCAAGTATCCTTTAAAAAAAATATTAAATGCACAGTTTCGACTTTCTTACGATTTTATTAAATGTATAGATTAGAGGCAGTCAACATAACAATCTCAAACTATAGTTGGTTTAGGAAACATGGACTTTAGCTGTGCTTCAAGCTGTACTATGTCTCCAGCTTACTTTCACCATAGCTTGCTTGCTAACTCTCATGTGTTGTCAAATCCTGAACCTTTTCCTTATGTGCTCAGGCAACGTTAATCACACACAGGACTGCAACACTAACATAATACATATTTGGAGAATTGTGTCCGAGGTCTTTTGAAAAAAGTCCTCAGTTAAGCTAAACTCTTGCATTCACAGTATATAATATTCCCTTGTAGTCTAAATCTGATTGTGATACAATTGTAGTTAAATCTCTCTTGAGTCACTAGTTTTGGTGAATTATCTGCGCGGGATTTTGTAGTGCTCAAGTGTGTGCGAAAACACCGGAGCACTTTCTATTTCATTACTCTCACGATCCGATGGTACGCCCAGCGACAGGACCGAAAAGAGGTCAGGCACAGGACCGACGGCTTTACATGCTCCCGATGCACGGGTGTATATTACCTCCAACTCCCAGACTTCGGGCTGATACTGAGAAATATTTTCTTTTTACAGAAAAGTACCAAAATCACTTTTTGGGGTGACCCGGGATTTGAACCCAGGACCTCGGCCTCTGCGGGTGAACACGCTACCGCTAGACCAACGAGGCAGTCAAAACAAATATACCTTGTTTGTCCTAAGACCTGCTCTAAGTCAAGTTTGACTTGAAATGGCGTCAACAAGTTTATTCCATGAAAGAGCCCATATAAAAAAATCTGTACTAAGTTCTACGTAGCCTGAATTTGCTACAATCTGGGTCTGTTATTCCCTTATGGCTATATTGATGATGCTGTGTTTTTCTCTTATGGTATGAATAATTTAACCCACATAACATGAAATACCTACATTATCCTTTGATACAATCAACAGACTGATTAATTGTGTTCTTGTGATTATCTCTCTATCACAATAATTACTTTGTGATTAGATAAAACCCTATCATTAACATGGTTTGCGGCGATATAGAATGTGCGGCCGCTGTATGAAATCACCCAGCTAGCAAAAAATAATCTTACAAATATCCCAAGACCATTTATTTTTCAGTCTTATAACCCACTTATAGATTTATATAAGTGTGGATTTGGGCGCACTTTATAAGTATATTCACCCTGGCAATTGCCTTATAATCGTCTCGCGAAGTCTATATTCAATCTTACAGAGCTCTTGCTGATACTTTTATAAAGACAAACAAATTTACAAGTGACTTACAATGGCCTTTTTTAAGGGCAAATAACCTTATAGTGCACTTACTAATGCTGTTCTAAGTGTATTATGGCTAGTAGTTCTCTTTCTGATCTTCTAGTAAGAGTGTAATCAGATATACTACCGTGAAGTTGCAACGAGTAGTGAAACTTTTGAAAAATAATAAAAATTCAAAACCGTAAGGGATCAATAACGTAAGTAAATTATCTATTTTACTTCTGTATATTTTCCAATTTCTTACTCATATATTTGTCGATTTTTAGGGTGCGAAGTAGTTTTTCTCGATTATTTTGAAATTTGAATAACATTTTTTTCACGGGCCCTTTCAAAAACCTATATTATGTATTATAAATATTTAAATTATTTGTAAAATAATATAAAAATGGTAGCCATTATAACGACATGACTTACTAGTGCTTTATCAGAAAAACATAAGTCCAGTACTCTTGTGTATGGTTTATATTACACTCGTAAAGTCACACTAAAAAGAACCATACACCTACTCGGCCATACTGTTCATAATTTTAGGGTTCCTTAATAAGTAAAAGCAAGGTATTAATGTATATATCCACAACGTTAATTATATTCACATGTATATTTTTTTGTGTTGGGTTTTTGTTTTAGGACAAATATACATACAGTATGGTTGTAATTATGGACGTCGACTGTTTCATAAGTAAAAATAAGATCCGAATGCTTACTAATGAAAAATGGCCATGGAAGATAACGCACTTTGTATTTGTAAATGATTATGGAAGCTTTACAATTAAGGTACAAAATAACTGTGATTAGTGATTATGGAAAGAAAATAAAAATAAATAATTTAAACATATACGTGTATTGTCTTTTTTTGTATTTCGGTTCACATTCCCAAAGTATGCAACATAGGTATGAAAATCAGTTCCGCGTTGTGATCAATTTTAAATAATTTAGATTTCACATTTGAAACTTCACACACAACTTTAATTTTATTGTGGTCATTATAATCACTGCATTTGAAAATGTTCAAATATGAAGACTTAAGAGGCTCAACAAAAACGTCACAAATGTTTTTAATACGATATCCGTGTATTGAAATATGTTGGTCATCTTTCTTATTTTTGACTAATATTGATTGCAATTCAATAACATGATTTTCATTGCTTAGGAACCATTTGTTTTGCTCTTCTAGCGAAAGCATAAAGGATTCGAAATAAATTTCAGTAAATTTTGATTCACTTTTGTTATGACATTTTTGGGCGATGGGATATCTTGTTTAGTTCTGCTCAATATTTTCCATGTTTAAATGAAATCTTTCATTTAATCTTCTAGCAACTTGTTCGAGTGGCTTATTTCCTTGTCGAATAAGATTTTTTATGACATACAGTTTATTTTCGAAAGGATAAGCGTTATAACTTTGTAGTATTCCAAATTTTCTTACTTCATCGACTAGATGTGTTAAATTATGTACGTTACTAGACACATAGTCAGAACCATAGATTTTTTTAAAAATTTCAACATATTTCACCAACATTTTTTCCGCAATTGATAGAAATTTAAAATGATATTCGTTTGAACAAATTGTAATTGCACAAAATAAAAGCAAAAAATGGTAATAAGCTTGAAACGGCAATGTATCTTTAAGAATAACAAAACTCAAATAATAAAGGAAGGTGCGATATTCTGATCCTTTCCAGTGGGCATCAAGTTTTCTAACAGATCTGCGAATTTCCTTTGGCATACGACAATTGGATAAAAAATTGTTCAC
The DNA here is from genome assembly GCA_951640165.1 of Pseudoips prasinana. NCBI lineage: Eukaryota > Metazoa > Arthropoda > Insecta > Lepidoptera > Nolidae > Pseudoips > Pseudoips prasinana. Next base: position 40,038,140 of record OX621237.1, on the reverse strand, counting down.
TTTTTCTATGTCTCTGCTACACCATTTAGTGAGATATTTGCCAATATTTCCATCTTTCCATCCAATTAGCAAACGTTTCATAATACCAAGATCAATTAAGTGTAGCGAGTCGCTTACAGGAAAACTTTCTACCATGTCAATATTATTCAATTTCAAAAGTGGGGAATCCAGTTTATGGTGTTCCTCGTCTTTTTTTGATCGGAAATCTTCGTCGGTTCTTTTACGGCAGTTAAATTTTAGAAACGTGACAGTACGAGATGTTTGGGAATATTCACCCACAATGGTGCATTTAAGACAACCATGTTTGCCATTAAAGTTGACAACTCCTTTGATGAAAGCCCTTGCCGGGGAGTCACAAATGAAAGCTCTGACTGTAACAGGAACTATGATTTCATGTCCTGTTGATTTGGCCACTACCGTTAAACCGTTTGAAAGTTGATTTAGCTCTTCAACTAAAGGATCTAAATAAGATTCTAAATTAGATGGCTTGCTATCCCCTGCATATATACCTGCAAAATAAATTTAAGTTTATTTTTTCACTCCTCTTGCTCAAAAAGTCCGTCATTCTAGTGTTCCAGAGTGGGGCTAAAATAGCATATTATGCGTGGGGAAAAAGTGTTTTCCTTTGAATTTTTTTTGTTACTAACGAGCCATTCTAAAATAGAATAATTATGAATAAAGATTTGACTTATTGCTGTTTCATAAAAAAAAAAAATTTAGATTTTTGAAAATGGAACTAATAGCGGCGATCTCGACAGCAGTATTTTTTTTCTGTATTTAATATGGCCATCCATTTGCCAAACATCCCTGTACGTAAGATTTAAGAACTTAAATGAAATTCCATAATATGGAGAGGGTTTTTATAATTTTGGCCAGGCTTTACCTATTTGTCATATCTTTCAAATAATACAACAAGAAGAAAAATACTTAAAGCAAATCAAGTCAAAGAAAACGAGTTCTAGTTGATAGCTATTGTAACAATTTACAACAATTATTTGTATTTCTTACCTATCACAAGTGGTGGTAAGTGCCGCATTTCAAAAATATTGGCCAAAATTGCTTTCTAGAACTATTGTATAGCGGTAAACCGTCGATGTTGATATTAAGTTGTGAAATTGTGTTGAAATAACATTAGGCACATCAACCTGCCCTAGTATTATTCGCAGTTGTTTTATTAGGCCGTTGTGCCAATAATGCCCAGTCCCTAATGCAATAATATGTACTTCTTGAGCGGTTGTTTCTAAAAGCGTGCGGGCATTCTTGGGTAAAATATGTTTAACTCTGTTATTTAGAATCACAGCAAGTTCATTATAAGCTGAATGTGATATATTATATTTAATGGCCCATTTTTTTATATCTTTCCGCAACTTTATATTTTTTTCATAATCCGTAACTTCTGATTCATTTTGACTACTTTGGTTACTGCCATCACTATTATCACTTTGTTCAATGACATCAAAATAGTAATCGTTATTTTGTGCGGAACCATCAAAAATATTGTTCGACTCAGTTGCTCGGAGGGACGCCGATTTTTGCATTAATTCCAAGTATTTTCTACGTATATTTCTTCGGTATGCTCCGCTTCTCTTAAACCGCTTCCATTTTTGTAAATCCATTGGTGATTTAATAACAATTTCTGGAGTAAGCCACGTTGACAACGAAGGTAAATAACCCTTCACAGTAGATTTTGTAAGACACTTGTAGGAGATTTAAAATGCTACTACTCTTTAATATGTCTTAGGTGAGATAAATCACACTTTTAAAATACAATTTTTGAAGAAGTCTAATAAAAGACTTAGTATAGTCACTTCTAAGACTGAATATACTTACAAAATCCCGTTATAAGTATTATTTAGGAATCAAAGGCAACTACACTTGTAAAAGGTGCTTGTAATACCACTGCCCTTATTAATATTATATAAGGTTTTCTCATATACGTCTATAAGAATATGTTACAAGTATGAATGTTCTTAAAGCTTAATTAGGCTTAATCAGAACACATATAAAGCCCATATGAAACCATAGCTCTTACTAACTGTTATTTATAAGGGTAGTAAGTGTTTCTGGCTTACTCAAAACACATGTAAACCTTTTATGATACCACAGCTCTTACAAGCTTTTGTATGTAAGGGTATTTTGCTAGTTGGGTCAGCCATGAAAGCATTCTTACAACGGTCGCATATTAAATAATAGCTGCGCACCGCGGTTTTACCCGCGTAAAACTTTATAAATTATAGCATATGTTATTCGGATATATAAGCTATATACTAAATACTAGCTGTGCCCCGCGGTTTTACCCGCGTAAAACTTTATAAATTATAGCATATGTTATTCGGATATATAAGCTATATACTAAATACTAGCTGTGCCCCGCGGTTTTACCCGCGTAAAACTTTATAAATTATAGCATATGTTATTCGGATATATAAGCTATATACTAAATACTAGCTGTGCCCCGCGGTTTTACCCGCGTAAAACTTTATAAATCATAGCATATGTTATTCGGATATATAAGCTATATTACTACAAAGTTCAATCAAAATCCGTTCCATAGTTTTTACGTGAAGAAGTAACACACACTCACAAACTTTCGCCTTTATAATATTGTTTTCTTTGACAGCCTATTCTATATATAAAGATGTAGGAGTCTCAACTTGATTACTCGACTAGCTTCCGCCCGAGGCTTCGCCCGCGTGGTGTGTAGATAAAGAGTAACCTATGTCCTTCCGCAGGCATCAGACTTTCCATATCATATTTCATCACAAACACAAACCAAGATAGCTCGGATTGGGCAAGTTTTTTTTTGTTCCTGGGACATTATTTCTACACGGCCATCTGATCCCAAAGTAAGCAGAGCTTATACTATGGAAGCCAGATAACTGGATATACTACATATACTACTTTTCCTTTGGAAATACATACCTATAGGTATAGATAATTACACCCAGACTCAGGTCAAACAGACATGTTCATGCACACAAATATCTGTCCTGGATGGGAATCGAACCCACGACCTCCGGCGTGAAAAGCAAGCATTTGCCAACCACTCCAACAAGCCTGTCAATTTATCCGACATACTTGATACTTATAATAATAATAATATCTGGGGACAATGTCACACAGATCATCCTAGCCCCAAACTAAGCATAGCTTGTACTATGGGTACCAGGCGACGATATACATACTTATATAGATAGATAAATACTTATATACATAGAAAACATCCATCACTCAGAAACTAATATTCGTGCTCATCACACAAATATTTGCACTTACCGGGATTCGAACCCAGGACCACCAGCTTCGTAGGCAGGAGCATTACCAACTAGGCTACGGTGACCGTCAAACTTATATTAATATTATGGGCAAATTACGAAAACTTCTTATAAATTAATCCCCAATTCTAATGTATAAGCTAGTTTAATATAAAGCTTTATCAAAATCCGTTTTGCATGAAAGTGTAACAAACATTCATCCATCCTCACAAACATTAGTAGGACTTTCTACTATTACACTACTGCGCAAGCATGATCTCGGCAAAGGTTATCGCACATCCCCAATATACCTAGTATTATAAGATTCATTGTCTAGAAGACGAACATACTAATTACATAGAATTACATAGACAATTGGCCTGTATTTTGATCATTATAATTGTATTTTAATGTCATTTTAGGTACAGTCAGCTCCAAAAGTCGATGAACAGAATGTATATTTAACAGTATAGTTACGGCATCAAATCAGGGTAATCTAATGATAATATTTAATGGATAAAAAGTCTGTACAGACGTCAGCACATCCATTAAATATATCATTAGATTACCCTGATTTGACGCCGTAACTGTACTGTTAAATATACATTCTGTTCATCGACTTTTGGAGCTGACTGTACATAGAATATAACTAAATTAGCAATGGTAAAGGGAAACATTTTATGGGTTATTAAACTATGGTAAAAACGTGCGCAAACGTACCTATAGATTACTAAACTATCGTAAATATTAAGACGGCGAAATAAAATTAAAATTAAAAGTAGTCCTTAAATACAATTCTCGCGTCATTCCTGCACGCCTCAGATACATAATAAATATTTATCGCGCATTAGAAATATGTATGACTTTAATTGGGACGCTAATAGACAGTGCACTTACTGGAACTTACGTAAGAGATCGGGGAGGTAAAGTGCCTAGGCACACGGTCTGTGTAGGTATAGTTCGTGACCGTCCTAGTGGATTAATTTCTGAGTCCATGCTGCGGAGGGTACGTTAAGCTGTCGGTCCCGGTTTTGTTGTCGGACAACAGTCGTTAAGCCATTTCAGGCACCTTCTGAGTGGGTGAACAACACTGATGCCAAGGTTACCACTGCCCATACAATAAGAAGAAGATTTTATATTATCTAAAAAAAAAGAAAGGGCAGGTCAGAAGTACCCTAAACCGGCGAGCATGTATGAAGAATATAATGACAGTAATCGAGGCAAAAGAAGTATGCAAAGATCGTGACAAATGGAAATCCGTTGTCTCTGCCTACCCCTCTGGGAAACAGGCGTGAGTCTATGTATGTATGTATGTATAAAAAAAAGACTATTTCAAAATATGACGTAAAATTAATACTAATTGTAGTTGTTAATTTGTAATACGTACAACAATTATTATTCATATTTTGACTATTTATAAAAGCTTTTTGTATATGTAAATAAAAACTGTTTTTTACTGACCGCCTTAACCGGGATTCGTTCAGAAAAACATTTAAACATACTAATTGAACATGCATTGACGATGGTGTTGTTTCAGTGATAGTATAGAAGACATGGAGTTTATTGGTGAAGATGCAGAAGGGGAGCCTCCGCAACGAGCGCAGCTTCACATCGTGGCGCCCTGGATCAACACGGACGGCGACTACTCACAAGTGCAGACGTGGCGTGAGTCTACCTCTTAACTATGTCACTTCAGCGCTTACACACACTACTGGCCACCTGGGCCTCTGTCACCTGAGGTTATAACTGTATAATTTCAGTATCTCCGAATTGAGATTGACTTTAACAGTTGAGGATTCATCAGTGCAGTAGCTAATATAGATTAGTACCTCCCTCTTAACCACCACTGCAACTCCTATAAGTAAGCCAGGATCAACAGTGGCACAGAATTAAGTAACACTGAGCGGTGATGCTCAAGCATGTCTGGGGCAATCGCTTAGACGAACGAATTTAATCAGAAGGAATCAAGGAGTTGGAAACAAGTAGTTCCACTCAGTGCAGTAACAGCTGATCCTCCTAAGGCCTCCTACGCACTATGTGGTTAGCCGGAATGTGGTGAGCCGTAAGCAATCTATATTGCTGACCGGCTGCCGCATCACAATGCGAATAAATACTACTTTCTCGTACAAATATCTGAGTACGGTCAGCCGCACGGCTGGCCGCATTGCGGCTAGCCGCATAGTGCGTAGAAGGCCTTAAATGTGATAACAATTTATTTTACTCACAGTGCCACCAACGAAATAAAAATATTATTTGAAAATTAAGGCGAGAGCTTTTTATAACCAGTCCTAGCTTCGAATCTACATAAATTTTCGTAAATTTCAAACTTCATTAGTACCTAAGATTGCAACAAAACAAAACACCCCCACAGCTAACCATCTGAGCCTCCGCCGCCAGCTGTTGTAGCAGTATGATTTGAACAAAACTTTCAGAGATGGGTAATTTGCTAGTGAAGTGGCAACTGACCCTTATAAAGTGCCCCACATGTTACGCGACCTCTATGGAACCACTCCGCACGCGACACAAAGAAAGGCCTGCAAAGCTTCTACATTAATTTACGTTAATTCCTAAACTTCCTTAAAACAGAACAATGGCTGACATTTCCAAAAGTTGAATTCAGGTTACCTAGTACAATATTGCTGCGAGGGAGTAAGCCTCCGGCAGAGATATAAGCGTTCATTCCTGTCTCGGTCGAGAGACATTTATTACATTTAGCTAAGAAAAACCACTGTGTCTTATAATACTTAGTCAATATTTCTCATAAAATATTGAGAATAATAAATTGCTAAGCAATACCTATAGATGTTGACGGCAGTCCTCGTAGAATGCGAGGTGGTACGCAGGCAGCTAAATTCTGTCTTCAGCTACTCTGTTAATAGGTAACAGTATTATCAGGAGCATAATAAGTGTGTATCAGTCACTCTCCGTGAAAACCTGTAATTGGCTTTAAGTTTCCTACTCTAGCAGTTATATATTTTTTTGTATAGCTGTTGGTTTTCCAAATAATAAATTAATTAATTAATGCGTCGGAGGCCTCATTCAAATCCTCTCTCTCTGTGGTATAAATTTATTATTTTTGTAATAAAGATTATGGAACTGGTTATTGTTGCTCTTATCTTACGCTAATTGCTATACTAATAGGAAAATATGAAACTAATTAATTTACCTATGTGGTTTCTGTGTGAAGAATCTGTGATCATACAGACACTTGTTTTTTGATAGACTGTGCATGACTGTACTGACATTCGCAAAAGCTTCATGAATTTCATGAAATTCGTGCAAAGTATTGAAGCCTCTGGCACACCAAACCCATACGCGGCATCGCTTTTAGCGTTGCACCAAACTTTTGATAGGCATTTATTAAATTACTGACGCCTGGAGAACCACTTAACACTTGTTGCGTAGGCCAACATCTTTGTTGTGGTTTTCACAGTAGACCATCTTTTTGCAGTTCGGCAAAACAAAGAGAGTACGGTAGTACCGGGAACATGTGCGCCCGGTCCGGGGGCCCGTCTGTGTGCGGCGCTGTCGCTGTGTGCACAGCTGCTGGCGCTGATCGCCTGGGCGCTGGACGCCAGGCTGCCGCACACCATCTCGCTCAAGTAAGTACACACGGCACTGCACAATAGCACGCACTACGTCTGTGTGCGGCGCTGTCGCTGTGTGCACAGCTGCTGGCGCTGATCGCCTGGGCGCTGGACGCCAGGCTGCCGCACACCATCTCGCTCAAGTAAGTACACACGGCACTGCACAATAGCACGCACTACGTCTGTGTGCGGCGCTGTCGCTGTGTGCACAGCTGCTGGCGCTGATCGCCTGGGCGCTGGACGCCAGGCTGCCGCACACCATCTCGCTCAAGTAAGTACACACGGCACTGCACAATAGCACGCACTACGTCTGTGTGCGGCGCTGTCGCTGTGTGCACAGCTGCTGGCGCTGATCGCCTGGGCGCTGGACGCCAGGCTGCCGCACACCATCTCGCTCAAGTAAGTACACACGGCACTGCACAATAGCACGCACTACGTCTGTGTGCGGCGCTGTCGCTGTGTGCACAGCTGCTGGCGCTGATCGCCTGGGCGCTGGACGCCAGGCTGCCGCACACCATCTCGCTCAAGTAAGTACACACGGCACTGCACAATAGCACGCACTACGTCTGTGTGCGGCGCTGTCGCTGTGTGCACAGCTGCTGGCGCTGATCGCCTGGGCGCTGGACGCCAGGCTGCCGCACACCATCTCGCTCAAGTAAGTACACACGGCACTGCACAATAGCACGCACTACGTCTGTGTGCGGCGCTGTCGCTGTGTGCACAGCTGCTGGCGCTGATCGCCTGGGCGCTGGACGCCAGGCTGCCGCACACCATCTCGCTCAAGTAAGTACACACGGCACTGCACAATAGCACGCACTACGTCTGTGTGCGGCGCTGTCGCTGTGTGCACAGCTGCTGGCGCTGATCGCCTGGGCGCTGGACGCCAGGCTGCCGCACACCATCTCGCTCAAGTAAGTACACACGGCACTGCACAATAGCACGCACTACGTCTGTGTGCGGCGCTGTCGCTGTGTGCACAGCTGCTGGCGCTGATCGCCTGGGCGCTGGACGCCAGGCTGCCGCACACCATCTCGCTCAAGTAAGTACACACGGCACTGCACAATAGCACGCACTACGTCTGTGTGCGGCGCTGTCGCTGTGTGCACAGCTGCTGGCGCTGATCGCCTGGGCGCTGGACGCCAGGCTGCCGCACACCATCTCGCTCAAGTAAGTACACACGGCACTGCACAATAGCACGCACTACGTCTGTGTGCGGCGCTGTCGCTGTGTGCACAGCTGCTGGCGCTGATCGCCTGGGCGCTGGACGCCAGGCTGCCGCACACCATCTCGCTCAAGTAAGTACACACGGCACTGCACAATAGCACGCACTACGTCTGTGTGCGGCGCTGTCGCTGTGTGCACAGCTGCTGGCGCTGATCGCCTGGGCGCTGGACGCCAGGCTGCCGCACACCATCTCGCTCAAGTAAGTACACACGGCACTGCACAATAGCACGCACTACGTCTGTGTGCGGCGCTGTCGCTGTGTGCACAGCTGCTGGCGCTGATCGCCTGGGCGCTGGACGCCAGGCTGCCGCACACCATCTCGCTCAAGTAAGTACACACGGCACTGCACAATAGCACGCACTACGTCTGTGTGCGGCGCTGTCGCTGTGTGCACAGCTGCTGGCGCTGATCGCCTGGGCGCTGGACGCCAGGCTGCCGCACACCATCTCGCTCAAGTAAGTACACACGGCACTGCACAATAGCACGCACTACGTCTGTGTGCGGCGCTGTCGCTGTGTGCACAGCTGCTGGTCTGTGTAAAAGTTTAACAGCCGATACCCATTATAAATTGTAACATTATTTTCTTAAAGTTAAACGGTGACCTTATAATTACAGTCGCAAAAAATAATGTTGGTCCTTTTTGCAAACTTAATCGTAGTCTTAATCATTTTCTTATGCAAACTACAGCTAAACTTCACACGAGATCTTAAAATAATAAAGCATTTATACTATTTAATTAGCCAAATATAAAAAATAATCGCGTGTCACTGCAAAATTTGTTTAACATGCTACATAATTTGAATATTTCCCTAACCGTGTGTATGGTTCGTGAAATGGTTGCTTTAAATGGCGTGTTAACACGTAGCCTCCATAGCTCAGGGGTTAGAGCACTGGTCTTGTAAACCAGGGGTCGAGAGTTCAAATCTCTCTGGGGGCAAGTACATAGTATACCATATTTTTGGTTTTTGAGAATTGAACTGTATACTTACTTTATTAATTTATTAAAACTATTTAAATTAATGATTTCATAGGATTCATTGCTTTTACTTTTTTGTTATATTGTGGCTATTTTTAATGTATTTTTTCTAACATCTGTCTAGAAATCAACGTTCATTTGACATTAAAGTTCAAATTATTGAATTAAATTAACAAAAGGTACTTATTGATTATTAATTTTTGTAAGTATTTATTTCGCTTACAAACGTGGTACATACAGGATGTACCACGTAGCTTGAGAATATTATCTCTTCTATAAAATGACTGACTGATCAAATACTTGACTATGTTACGTCATGCAATATGTCGACACATGTTTATGGAAATAAATAACTAACTTAAGTTTGGAATGGGTATTCCAATTTTCACGGAAATATATTGATACGATCAATTTCTTGTCAGTTTCCGAACCTTCCGTAAGTAAAAAAAAATATTAAAAAAAATTGAAGGAGGCATACGTCTCATGTGTACGTATCCATCTTTTTGTTATCACATGCAATGTTTTCTTCATTTCATCCTAGATATTTTAGTTATAATACATTTTCCACAAAATAATTACTTATCGTTGGTTTATGTAAACAAGTTAATTATTCCATTTATTCAAAACTGACCTAATTACTTTAATTATCAATAAAAAAATATCAGTATGCTAGCATATTTTTATCAATATATGATAAGCTGAGTTTAAATAAAATTATTGAGGTGGCTTAGAAAGTGATAAAACGTAATGACTGGTTTAAATTATGAGCAAATAAGCATGCGATTCGCTTTAGGCAGGTGGTGCCCATAGCCTTTAGTTACTTGCATCACTCGGGATACGTAGTCGTTGTTGATATTCATTAATGTGGTCAAATTTTCTGGTCATAATGGAGACTAGCTACAGGTGTGTGCAAAAACACAGGGGCACTTTCTATTCCATCACGCGTTGAATTATTAAATAAATAAAATTAAATAGTTATAGTAGTTTTATAATAGTATTAAATAAAAAAAAAAAAACTTCCAGACTTCGGGTTGATTGGGAAATTTTCTTAAGAGAAAAATCAGAAAATAACCTTTGGCCCGATTCGGGATTTGAACCCAGGACCTCATTATCTGCAGCTGAATACGTTACTGCTAGACTAACGAGGCAATCATATCCATTAAGTTCTACGTGATGAGCTTTTGGAAACTACAGAAAGAAGAAATTAAATTTGTATGAATAAGACTGTGGTATTTTATGGAGTAAAGGTATCTCCAAAGTATTATGTCTCCAAATCGGGGTGTTTTTTGAGGAAACAACTGTCTTTATGTTATTTAGAAAAGTTAAGCAAACGAGGAAACACCACCCAATGGTAAGTGCCTTGCCAGCCTTCAAGAAAGGAAAAGGCTCGCTTCTTAAAGGTTGTTATATTGGATCGGAATTACTTCCGCAGTTCATTAATTCCACAGGGTGGGGACGCGCGGTAAAAGATTCTTGTGCAATGCACGATGGTTTGTTGTATTTCTTCTATATTTAGGATTGGTCCTTGCACAAGAAGCTTCGGAGTCTCTGGTCAGTAGGATCCCATTGAACAATCTTTCTGTAAAATAAATTTCTTTCGGGGTTTTGTCTGTGGACGGATTACAGTGTCTTAGAGAGCACGTCTAGGTATCAGTTTCGGTTGCTATGGACGACGGATTCCTGTGACAATAAATAAATAAAAAACAAATAAAATTTATAAATGCTTACACACAATGTGTACCTAAATATCTATGTTACTAGAAATAATAATGTATACAACTATATTACTACAAACATGTTCTGACTATTTACAAGCGATTTTTAAATTCTACTTGAATAAAAACCTTTTTTATTTATTTTATGTTTATTTAATCGATCCAGGTAGGTAGAAGTTAAATGGAATCTGACATCGGGTTTGTTTAGGTTACTTGTGGTTATGGGTTTTGGGTCAAATGGTAGTGGGTCCATAAACTCTCGTACTAGTATTAGCCTACTGGGAGCCTAGAGAAATGTGAATGAGGCGCGTTTTAAGGAAGATTGTTTTGTGCTTTGCGCAGCGAGTACAGCTACTGGCGCCTGTCGGAGAGCGGCCTGGCCAGCCGCGCGCGCCGCGTGGGCGCGTGCGGCGCCGCGCTGTGCGCCCGCGCGGCGCTAGCCAGCCCCGCGCCCCGCCCCGCGCCCGCGCCCGCGCCCACGCCGCACGCGCTGGCCGCGCTGCACGCGCTGGTGCTGGCCGCCGCCACGGACGACCCCATGCTAGGCAGGTAGGATAACGTTAAGCATTCTTATTCTATTCATGATGTAAATAAAACAAGGAAAATTTTTATCACCGTCCGCGTGATGCGACGTCATTTTTGCTTATAATTTTCAGGATCCCTAGCGACTTTTTTTAATTCTCTGGGTGATACCTCCTGTTTTAGTAATGTGATTTAAGATACATTTGATAATTTTATTTGTCTTATTTTATATTGAAAGTTATTTATTTACTTATTTCAGCAATTACATGTTAATGTTATTTTACTTCTACTATTTTAAGTAGCACTTTCCCCTTTGTTTAAAGTCTATAGTCTATCTCTCTTAAAGCTTATTCTACCTTTATTTTTATCTCATTATTCTTAATATAAATATCATTTGTTCTTGTCTTTTTGATGTTATGAAGGTCTCGGATGTTATGTTGCTTATCAATCAAAATCATTTAATCTTCAATAATTTATCTAACGGTTAAATCTGACTGTAGATCCCATTGCCTACAAAACATAACAAGTAAAAGTGATTAAAGCATTTTTCTATGTCTTTTACAAAATTTAAGAACAGCAATGGACCTAGCAGCGAACCTTGAGGAACTCCACTAGAGATGATAACACAACTAGATATATAAATGTTAATACAACTGCTTGCAACCGATTTTATAAATATACGATGGAAACCATTTAAGTAAATGGCTCCTTATACCTATGAGTTCCAACTGATTTATCAGCAATTGATGTTATGTTTTGTTGAAACATTTGCTATTATCGCAGAAAACGACATCAACCTGATTATCGTGCTCATAGATACATACATGAAGTTATTTAACATTGAAAAATAAGGAGTCGATGACCATTTTAAATAAAATCCATATTCGGTTTTTTATCATTAAAATTGTTAGTAAAGTCCTTTTTATACCGGTGTTATAAATGCACTTTTCCATGGTTAAGGTACCGTACAATCTGCTCAACATAATACAAACTGGAATGGAAATTGTGTCGGTACATTTAATAAGAAAGATGTAGGGGAATATAGTCAGTTTTGGGTCAATAAGTGTTTTGAGAATTTTTTGAACTTCATTTAAGTTGATGAATACATTATGGACATGTAATACCGAGTTGCAGATATTAACAAACTACTATGAACATTCAATGTCTGCGACAGCTTTAGTGTTTGTGTCGGTACTTTGCTCTAGTTTACCCCACTCCCATAATGTTTTATTGACATTGATGGTCCTGTCGCAGAGTGGAGCCGTGGAGCAGTGCCGCGGGTGGGGTGTGGGGGGAGGCGTTGGCGGCGCTGGGCGAGCTGGAGCACGACGACGCGGAGCCGCCCGAGCACCTGCACTGGCCCGACACCAACGAGGTACGGCACTACTGTGTATAAAGCCACAAGGAACTAAGTCAAACTATATAACGAACAAACCTTTCTTTCCTTTCGCCCCTGTCTCATAGCTGTTCAAGCCCCCCACTATAATCCTGACATAAAACTATATGTTATAATTTGACAAAAGTTACCTAATGACTGCAACCGGGACCGACAGTTTAAGCTGCTCTCCGAAGTACGAATACATTACGAAATTTAATAACTTTTACTGATCTAGGTACTTAAGTCATTTGTTCTTCTTACAATTTTTAAGAGATATTTGCTAGGAACTATAAGTAAATACAGGTTTTGTTTTAGTGAAACAATTTCCTTGACGCAGTTTTCTTACATGTTTACATGAAGGCTTATACTAATTCACCGAACGATAGAGATAAGCGTGGGCTCAAGCCATCCTTAACGCAATTTAAGGTAGTAAATGATTGATATAAATCATCCCAGAGCGAAAAAGTGTTATTTCTATTATATACGCTTGTGTGTGAGCATTCAAGTATCGAGATTGGTGTACAAGCATTGTGCGCAACTAGTCATAGAACCTCAATGATGAAGTTGAAAATGTCATTAAAACCTATTTTTTATTTGTTTCATTTTAATCATACGTTCGTGTATTCCAAATTGAGTCTTGTATAGTTGTGTTTAAAATTTAGTAAATTTATGTTTTGACTTCATTCTGTTCACAAAAAGCAAAATTTTAGCATCGAGCCAGACTACAGTAAATAGTATATTTCACTGTACTCCTTAAGAAATTATTTGTTTGTTGTGTAAGAAATGTCAATCACAAAATCTGTTTAATCAGTAAATATAGATACTTATTATTTTTTAATATAAGATATTCTAGCTTTATTGTACTCCATAAAAATAATATTTGGTCGGGAATGCATTCCTTCACTATTTTAACTGTATAAATTTATACCGATATATGGAGATTTAATATATCGGTATAAATTAATAATACCGGTTTTTGACACATTTACACTGTCGTTGAATACATTTTAGCTATTATATAAACTTTGTATCCTTTCTATTTACTTATTTGCTACTTTTTGCAATCAAATGTCAAAATGAAATATGACGTCTGTGTAAGAGCGCTGGAGGTCGCGGTATCGCGTACCACCCCGAAAATGTGTATAATAAAGTTTGGTTTAGGTTCTGGTTGCTTGAGAGACTAGCCTCCCTGTCACGTGAACTCATTAAGACACCGGTCCTGGTTGTCATAAATACATTTATGACAATCGTCATAAACCAAATAGAATTCAGGAAGTCATCTAACCGTTTAGGTTATTGATTACTTTTTTATGCAATAGCAAGGCAAACTAGAAAGCTGATTACCTTATGGTAAGTAATCATTGACGCCTATAGACACTCGCTATCACAGAGCCGCAATTGGTTCCTATATCAGTGACAGTTGCTTTATTAATTCTGGTATTTATTTATTTGTCGCATGGGCAGGGGTTACCTTAGTTTCAGAATTGTTCAAGCCGCCCAGTAGGTCTCTGACATGGCTTAACGACTGATGCCTAATGGCTACCACCGGGAACAACTGCTTAGCGTGCACTTTAAAGCACGGAGACGCTCAGAAAGTAATCCACTTTAACGGTCACCCATCTATGAAGTTACCGCGAGCATATTTGGTTGACCTCGCCTATCACTTACGGACCGGTAAGGTCATATGGCTATGAGCGCCTCAATCTTAATTCAAAAGAAAGGGGAAGAGAGTTGCAATGTTTACATTGTTATTCCATATAATTTGAGTGCTAATAGAATGTGTGTGTGTGGCAGATGGAGGAGGTCCCCGCGCCGCCGGCCGCGTCGCTGGTGACGTCGGCCGCCGCGTCGCTGGCCTCCATGTGGCGCGTGTTCACCAAGTGAGCGGCCCGCTGCCGGGGCGGCTTAACATGGGCGCCGACGACTACAATTCCAGTCATACTTTTCAGCCACTAACATGGCTACCGGCTTTGTTTTCTGATGAATACAGCCAAGACCAACTGCTTAATATACCTTCCGCAGCACGGAGACGCTCAGAAATCAAATTACATCAGCAATCTCCCATATAAAAAGCCCCCCTAGAAGGTAGGCTATAAAATTCCATAAAAATATACTGACCTGACACCTATCGGACGGATTGTGCCCTAGCAATCTATGATATAACAATATATCAATATTTTCTAGTAAAAATGTTATCTAAAATATTTCAGTTGTTAAAGTATTCTCCATTGATTTCACCACTGTGTAGTAAAATACCTGGTACCTAACATTGCCAACCGTCTACACACTATCCACAAAAACTCGCTTCAACGTTTGTATGTTTTTGCTAATAATAAAAGTCATGTTATTAAATCTCCGTTATTTATTTCTGTCTCGACACAGTTGGCAACTCTAATGACGACATTTAATACTACATACACAATAAGATGTAATGCCATCTTAGTTAAATTTTATTTCTTTTATTCCAAATTAAAATGTGCGTAAAATAGTTTGCGACGCGATATTTTGAGAAAATATTTTTGCCCATGCTTTAGTAAACCCCGCAACAATGTCATACCTGCGGTTTCAATTTAATTATCTACCAAACGTTTATATACAGCAATAATTCGTAATTTCATTAATATTAAAGTAATAGTTCAATTTAGTCATTACTAGATTACAAAGGTTATTTGTTACCTCTTCTAACGTTTATTTTGAGCCATTAGCACCTGGACATAAGAATGGAAAGCAAAAAAATTACGTCTTACCTTTATCTTCAGGCACATTTAGATAAAAGAAAACTGTACAAGATAATCAAACTATCATTCCTTAAAATAATAAAGTAGGTAAAGAAGTAACACTATTAATATTTTCTATAAGTAAACAAATTAGCTTTATTGATGATAAATTACTAAATCGATTGGCTTTAACTAATGTCGTTAGATTATAATTAAGAAATGAATTATTGTAAATTTTTATGTAAATACGCAAAAACCTCTCTATACCGGTATTTTAATTTGCCGATATGGTGATAACTATTTACCGATATTCCTTAGGTACGTTAGTAGGTTTTCGATCCTAATTTACGGATTGATATTGTCCGTCCATGGAATGTCTTTCTATAAACGCGACTTAATTTTACTAGTCTGGCATAGGAACATGGTTGTATCTTGACGATGAAAAATATCACTACCCAATCTCATTCTGTAGGGAAAGTAGGCACCATTCCGAGGGCATATCTACCAGACAACGGGCTACATCGTATCTCTGTACTTTACCCTCGTACTGCCAACCTTTATGCCAAACGTGGCGATTTTCATAATTATCCCCCAAATTCCATTGTGTAGGTCTTTAGGGAAGCCTTTGTACAGCAGTAGACTTCTGTCAGCTGACGTGATGATGATCATAATTCTTTAGACAATTAGCGTAACGAATTCTTAGATCGATTTCGATATATTTTTGACCAGTGACACCAGGGGCTCTACCGGCTAAGTTGGCGTTGGCGCGTAAGTTGGCGCGTTTAAATGGCGTTCAAATAAATAATGCTTTAATCATGAATTAATCAATTGTTAAATCGGCATGAGCACATGTGCCGTCATAAATGGTCTGGCATCGATTTAGAACGTTGAAGATGATTTAACGATTGATTAAGTCATTTTTAACTTTTATTTATTTGAACACCATTTATAAAATCGATGTTCAGCGACATAGCCGGTAGAGCCCCAGTCCGAAAACGAACAAATATACAGGGTGGCCGAGAAGTTGTCCTTCAAACGCAAAATGTAGATACTTTATGTTGAGGAGTATCCGAATCACCCCCATGTATGTTCTACGATTCTGCGTACCTCCGCCACCCTGTATATACACACATCAACAAAGTCTAGGGATACGTTATTTTGAAATCAAACATGGCTTTATTGTTTAAAACCTATTTAGTTTCCTTAAAAAGTTTATTTACAGATTTAAACCTTGTCTATTCTTTATTCAAAATTTAAAAATTAAAATGAGAAACAAATGAAAACACGCAAAGCACAGCGCAATCTTGAGTTGTATCTAATTTCAAGAAGTTGCATTAAAATTTTTTTTGCGTGTTAATTGAAGAAAACCTGATAAATTGTTTTATTTTCTTTTCTCAATTGGTTGTGTAAGCTTTTTAGCGTCATGCCACGCCATCATTTGAGTCGAGATGAAATGTTACGGGCAGTTGGCATGTTACAAAACGGTGCTATTCAACGCGTCGTTGCTGAGTCTCTGGGCACAAGCCAAAATGTGGTATCCAGGCTGTGGTCACGTTATCGCGCTACTGGAGATGTGGCAGAACGGCACACAGGTAGATATCGTGTTACCACTCAGAGACAGGATCGATTTCTCCAAATGACCGCCAGAAGACTACCCAATATCACAGCGATGCAACTAGTGCAAAGGCTCCAGGAGGGTCAGCAGCTGCTGGTGAGCGACCAAACCGTGCGAAGGAGGCTGCATGAAGTTGGTCTTCATGCTCGCAGACCGCTACGAGTCCCAGCGCTGCGACGTGGCAATCGCGGTAGGCGACTTTTATGGGCTCAAGAACATTTGACATGGAGTGATCAACAATGGTCATTGGTGCTGTTCACTGATGAGTCCCGCTATGGATTTCATCCAGATTCGAGACGAACACGCGTTTGGAGAACTCCAGGCAGGGTCAGCCGTCTCCGACATCCACAGGAGGTCCACTCTTACCAAGGCGGGACAATTATGGTGTGGGCAGGAATACGAATCGGCGGACGAACCCAACTCATTTGGATTCAGGGCAGCATGACTGCCCATAGATACCGTGAGGAGGTAGTAGAACGTGTCATTGTCCCGCTCAGGGCCCTAACGGGGCAAGAATTTCAGCTCATGCATGACAATGCACCTTCCCATACAGCGCGGCTGGTGAGGGCCGCCCTTCGAGAACACGATGTTCAGGTATTAGATTGGCCTCCACAGTCGCCAGACTTAAACCCAATTGAACACGCCTGGGACATGTTACAGCGAAGAGCATTGAGGGATTTTCCGCCCAACTTGACAACAGAAGAACAACTTTTCGAACATTTAAAAAGAACTTGGGACTGCATACCCCAGCAAGACATTGACACCTTAATTTTAAGTATGGAAAATCGTTGCCGCTGTGTGATTAATGTTAGAGGAGGAAATACCGATTACTGATTATCAGATTTGGTAAGATTTTTATTCATTTAATTCGATTGAATAATTTTATAAGAATAAAATGTTTTTGTTCACTCAGTAATTTTCTATGGCTTAATTAATTTAAGACTTTTATTAATTAGAAAAACAAAATCGCATCGTGTTGTTAATGTTTAAATATCGGCTATGAAATTATCTTTAATTCTTCCATTTACAGTCATAACAAAATGTTTATAGTTTTCTAGATAATCAATGAAATGTTCAATATCCCTAGATTGTGTTGATGTGTGTATATAAGGGGTCGATTCAAATCGCTTCATCATTAGTCGGACAGTCTAACACTAGATAACGTGATCTTTGAGTGTAGTCATTAGAAGGGAAGATACCAAGAGTTTCTACACTTGTAGGCCCGAGGTGCCATTCAATAACTCAGTGGAACTTGATAGCATAGTGATGGAAACTGTTCAATAAATCAATTCCATAATGGAATCTGTTCTGTAAAGCAAATCTAAAATGGAATATATTCAATAAACCAAAGTAAAATAGTGTAAAACAAATATTTTAAAAATATAAAACAAATATTATATAATACATAGACTCACGCCTGTTTCCCAGAGGGGTAGGCACAGACAACGGATTTCCATTTGTCACGATCTTTGCACACGTCTTTTGCTTCGATTACTGTCATTTACTGACCTGGCCTCTCTTGAGAACGTCTCCGATTTGGTCAGAGAATGTTCGACGAGGTCTTCCCCTTCCGGTTGTTCCATTCACACAGGTCAGGTATACTTCTTCGGTCAATCTTCTTTCATTCATCCTTTCTAAATGGCCAAACCATCTCAGCATTCTTTTTTCAATCTTTGTGACTACATCCTCTTACACACCACAACGCTCTCTTACATATAATACGGGGCTCAAAATTAATATTTTTGCTTTTTAACATTCGCTGTGATGGTCAAAATTACTTTCAGAAACCAATTCAAAATGCGTCGAGGCCTAGGCCTAGTGTGCTGCAAGTGGGCAAATTGCGTTTGTTTTAATATATGGTATGTGTCACAAAGTTTGAATTACTTATATCTTATGAATTTGTCAATTCCAGACATACAAAGTCTGTCTAGTCGATCAACAGAATCGCTTGCCATTACTCAAGAATGCATTCAATGTGTACAAACGACAACTTTCATCATAACACGGAAAAGGTATAGACAATTATTTAGGCGAACTGCCAATCAATGACGTATGATGCCCTTCTTAGAGAGGTATAGTGTCTTACAATCATTAATTTGATCTTATACATAAATTGATATCGCGCCTTTAGTTATCGTCATAAAAACGAGATAGCAAAATAAAATAAGGGACATTTTTTAATGCCTATCAAAATCACCCATCCAGTTATATCAATTAAATAATTTTCATATCAAATATGCTGATTGCACAGCAAATTTTCCCGGGCACAACTAAAAATGAATTTCGCTACTAGAAAAGTAGGGTCCGTAACGTAGTAGCGAGAGCCATAATTATGTTCGACTGAACGATTTCTCGAAAGGAATTGATTGCGAAACAACCTTTTTTTCGCCAAAAGCTGCTTCGACTGAACGATTCTAAGAAAATTTATTAAGCGACGAACTGCAATTTCGAATGTTAAAATGAGAATATGCTAATTGTGTTATAGAGATGAAGAAACTTACACTCAGTCAACTTCTCGAAACTACGTTACGGACCAAGTAAAGTAGGTTAGGTTTTATTGTAGCACATTCCGTACGTGGTAGCTCGACACTGAGTATTTTTAACCGCAAAAGTAGGGATTATCTCTGTAATTTATATAATATGTATATAATAGGCATGTAGGTTTGATACAGTTCACTATATAGATATATCTTTACTTATCGGTATTGCATAATAATAAATATTAGTGTGTATTTTGTCAATATTTTTACCCTACGCGGTATTTAATGATGTTATTTTTGTACACTGCTTGTAGTTGTAATACAAAATTTCACCATTCTTATGCTTTGCTGGATGAAAATTCATTAATGAATTAAGCTTATTTGACTTTATAACATGTAATGTACCACATGTATTTACTGTGTGCAATAAAGAATAAGAATTAAGTTAGAACTGCGACCATACAACGCGCTGGCCGAGCACGCAGCGGCAGCGGGCGCCGGGTGCCAGAAATAAAATTATTCACACAATTCAAAAGCAATGCGTCATGAATTTAAATTGTCGCTAAGATTATAATATTTTGAGATAACAATTTTGCTGTGCAACCAGTATTTATTAGGATACGAAATGTTTCGTAATACAAATCGTTTTTTTTATGTGAAACATCTATAGCCGCACGTAAAACTGATTTCTGGCGTGGCGACGCAAGCCATAGCGACGCGTCGCCACGCTATACGATGGTATAATATACAGTCTATATGCAGTAGTGTGTACGGTGTGGCAACGCGTCGCCATGCGCAATCGACTGTGCGAAATAATATCGTAAATTTTTGTATTTAATGAAAATAAATGTTTATTCAATAAATAGTCATCGTTATCTGGAAAAAAATCGTAATATTTTATTTTATCATTATGACATATTTAGTTCCTATCACAATATGTTCTTTTCTGCATATTACTTTTACAAAATAATGTCGATGTTTCACATCTGCCAGGCGTCCCGTGACGGCTCGGATTTTTATTTTTTGTACTGTAACTAGACTCGCGAGCAACCAAATCGACTCAAGCCTTGTCGGCGCACACATACATTGATACAACTAAAATCATGAATGGAAATTATTAAAATGATATGTCATTCGAAAGCTTAAGATGTCAGCTTTAATTTGATATCATTATCATTGAAATCCATCCATCATTTTTGAAATAAATGATGTCTGAATGCAAGAGTAGGAAAAACGGGAATTTAGGAAAAAGGGTATGTGTCTCGTATTTGACAAATTAAACAAAAAAAATTAAAAATAAAATTATTTTATTTAAATCAGTATTTCGTATTGCCCCCTCTAGCCCTAATTACATCCCGCAGTCTGTTTTTCATGGACCTTATCAATTTTTTGACATTTTCTTGAGGAATGCCGTCCCACTCCTCTAATAATGCTGTCTTTAGCTCGTCTACGCTTGAAGGGACTGGATTTCTGGCCCGAACTCTTCTTTTAAGCTCGTCCCATAAGTGCTCGATGGGATTCATGTCAGGACTGAGCGCAGGCCAGTCCATCGTGCGTAATTCGACCTCTTGCAGAAACTGTCGAGTGACTCGTGCCGTGTGGCAGCGGGCATTGTCGTGCATTAACACGAAGTCTTCACCGACAAACCCTGCGTAGGGCACAACATGATCCAGTAGAATGTCGGTGATGTACCGATCAGCTGTTAGCCCGCCTCCTCGGCCGCCCCCAGGCACGAAAACAAGTTCGGTTTTTCCCTCTAAAGAGATACCAGCCCACATCATGCAGGAACCGCCGCCATATGCCACTGTTTCAGCGAAACAACATTGGGCAAATCGTTCTCCCGGACGCCTGTAGACTCGGCCTCTCCTGTCACTGCCATGCAGACACATTCTGCACTCATCAGTAAACAGGACCGATCGCCATTGCGCAACGCTCCAATTGAGATGCTCTCGAGCAAATTGAAGGCGCGCTTGTCGGTGGCCTGCAGTCAACTTAGGGCCCGTCGCAGGTCTTTTTGGCGTCAAGTTGGCTTCCTTCAAGCGTCTTCTCACTGTCCACTCGCTGACAGCCACTTGTCGTACACGTCTCAGTTCTTGCTGCACATCAACGCCCGTAAGGTGTCGATTGCGCAGCGAGGTTGAGACAATGAAGCGGTCGTCTCTCTCTGAAGTGCACCGGTGGCGGCTCGTTCTTGGTCTCCGATTGAAGGCACCAGTCTCTTGGAACCGTCTGTATACTCGGGATACAGAAGACTGGCTCAAGTGGAGCTGGGCAGCGATTGCTCGCTGACTTAACCCTTGTTGCAACAAGGCAACAACTTGAGCGGCTTCTTCTGGTGTGGTATCCATGGGTTAGCGAAAACAAGGAATGCAATTTACGGAGATGTGTACCGGTCAACCTGTAACAAGCAACTGATAAGATAAACCGGAAGTGGGGGGTTTTATAGCGGGAGCAGGTAGCGCAAGTCGTGGATTCCTAAAGAGGTAATTTACGCTGACGGCCAATTAAAATGTGTCAATAAATCAGCGCTTAGTTTTTTTTAAGGTATTGATGTTAATTGAAAGCCTAATTCTTCAGCTTTCGAATGACATATCACTTTTGTAATTACCATTTATCGTTTTAGGAAAATCAATGTATATGTGCGCCGTCTAGGCTTGAGTCGATTTGGTTGCTCGCGAGTGTATAACTATGTTTCCGTCATTAGAGGGTACCCGCACTTTGGGTTTCGAACCTTGTCTCATGAGTCCACTGTTCATACCATCTCCATTTTTCTTCAGATGGCAATGCGTGAAGACGTTTGCCGCTCATCCAGTTCTGGATGGGTCACGATAGGGAATTGGTTAGCACAACTCAATCTGAGAAATGTAATGCTTTAGACATTCTTCTTAGTGTTTTGTTCCCTAGAGCCCAAAAATGTATATTACATTAACAAGGGCCTATAATGTGTGTCATTTTTGAAGGACCAAGCAAAGATTGCTATGTTTTGATGATGAAACAATTCTAGCCACAGATTTAAGTAATCCTTAACTGACCAACTTACGTGATGATGAGTGACCATAGTGTGATGGCTATAACACTGCCGACTGCTAGCGCCTATACACGATCAATACAAAGTGACGTCTTTAAATTTGGAACGTGTGCGATGTAATGGGCGCATATTCCTCTGCCTCGTGTCCCCTAGCGTGAGGCTACTAAGTACAGTCGACCGCAAAAGTAGATGATCATAATCGGATAATCAATACTAGTACAAAAGATCCTAAAGGTTCGAAGTGCTGTACGCAAGTACAACCCATCAAAGATAAGATAACTAAAATTTTAACCCTAAATCGGACAATGTTATAATAGTTACCATATAATTTTCAACTCTATTGACTTGTTATAAGAGTTAAATACAATTAATTAAGAACGAAACGCTAAGGTCGATAAAGAGTTCATATACTCATTGTCTCTAGTCTATTCTAAGGTTGTCTGTATGAGATCGCTGACAGTGATAAGATAGATAAGTTTATTTTGTAATGTTTTTCTCATGTATCATATACATTTATTATTAAATAAATACAATATAGTTTTATATGATACCGTGTTTTCTTTTATTTTTTTCTCAAAAACCTTAAAAAATATAATCAAATTTTTACGAAAACAAAATTGTTATTAAATTACAAATGACTAAAAGTAAGACCAGTAAATAAATATCAATAAATACCTATCATGTGCAATAAAAAGTATTTATCTTATATTGTCTTATCGTAAATTGCGTCAAAATAATGTGGCGGTGGAGAGAGAAGTGTAAAAAATATTATCTAATGACACTGCCGCCCAGTATCCATCATCATCATATCAGCCGAAAGACGTCCACTGCTGGACAGAGGCCTCCCCCAAATATCTCCACAATAGCCGGTCCTGCGCTGCAGTATCCATGATCATTCATAAACTAAAACCTCTCATCCAATTTTGATCATCTACTTTTTCCGTTGACTGTCCAGACGCCAGCACATCAAGGTACCCAATGTGTCAAATTTCCCCAATTAAATATGAACCTTATGCTTTTGTGATAAAGTTGAAAATCTATAAAAGAAATTTGACAGATTCGGGTAACTGGATGTGCTGGCGTCTGTTCATGTGGTAAAGTTATAGCGAAAGTGCGGAAAAATAGCGTAAAGGGACTAGCTATTATTTATAATACACGACTTACTAATTGAAATGTTTCATCACATCTCTTTTTATTATAGCTCATATGAAAAGGACAGAGGGAACAAGAATGAGAAGAAAGCAATTATATAATTGGACGTCAGCTGGCTTATATTTCCTCGATATTCCGCGGAAAAATGATATCAACAGAACTAATGATGCTCTGTCCTTTTCATATGTTTATCATAAATAAAATGATGTTAACATTTATTCGGTATTGTATAGAAACGGGGCTATGGTTATAATTTGGACCTTAAGGCCATGTTTCCACCAAAACGGAGGTCCACATAAAAAAAACCCAATGTTTTCTCGTGGACTATCAATATAGCCATAAGGAAAGAAATTACTGTGAAATATTTATTAACACAAAGATTTCTCAGTGATTTCTTTAATTATGGCCCAATGTATTGGCTGTCCCTGGGTTAAAATTAAACTTTATTTTATCTAAAATTCGTATATATTTTTCAATAAGCCTAGTTTCCAACTTTTCTAATATAATTACGATTAAAACAAATTGAATGCCGTAGAAGCGTATATCGTAGGCTTATCGAACGAGTTCAATTCGAAGACCTCCGTTTTGGAGATGGCTAGATCTAAAACTGATGTACCTAAGTATTAGACGGGTTGTGTCGATGTAATATGTTATAATATTCATTCTTTTTATATTTGTGCTTTATTATTAAATAAATAAAATATAGTTTTATATAATACTGTGTTTTCTTTCGTGTTTACGCAATAAACCTTAAAAAATAAAACCACATTTCTAACAAAACAAAATTGTTATTAATTTATAAATAAATTACAAATGACTAAAAATAAGACTAGTAAATAATACTGTTATCGCTAAAATTAAATTAATAAATGCATTAAAATGTCTAGAAAATAAACTACAAAACTGGTAATACCATGCTAATGATGGCAACACCAAATATTCATAAATGTCTTCATTTTATTTATTTGATCGTGCAATGAATAACTAAATTAATTGTACAGTTGAAGGAACCAATTAATTACTTAGTATGCGTAATAATGCTGATAACTTGGTTAACTTTGCGTAGGTGTAAATAATTATCTTATTATAGTTTTTCACTCTAGCTAAGTCTAGCATTTAAAGTAGACTACGTAAGGTAATTGTAAAGCATTTGCAGGTTTCAAAGTAATGGCATATGGAAAACGCAATTTTATTCCTCTACGGGTCACTTCACATTGCTGCTCACGTCAATATCAATGATAGGTGTTAAGCGTCAAATATGTCCTAGGTGCGTAGTATTATTTGCCACCTTTTTACATTTGAAATCTGTCGGGCATTTCCAGACGCTATTCCGCAGTATGGCGCAATTAATATTTGGAAACCATTTGAAGCCAAGTTCTATAATGCATATTCTGAATGAATAAGTTTGCCATTGGTTGCAAGGCGCCATACTGCGGAATAGCGTCTGGAAATGCCAGACAGAGTTCAAATGTAAAAAGGTGGCAAATAATACTACGCATCTAGGACATATTGAATTAACAAATCGTTTTCAAATATTCCATGTCCATTATGGAACATGCATTCAAATCATATTCGGTATAATATTTATCTAAAAACAAAAAATACCATATTCTGTTGGTGAATTTCAGTGTTAGTCCATTTTATTCCTCAGAAAAGCGGTCCAACCCAACCCTCTTCCGAAAACTTAAAAAAAAATGTAAACTGGCACTTTAATTTAAAGAACCAAGTCTAAATCAAAAACTAAATCGATCAAATAATCGAAAAACCCTTCTATTTAATTTCATCTCTGATGAATATCACCAAAGACCTTAATCCACATGGCTCATAATAGTTCTCATCTCGTTCTGCCTCGTAGTCACCGCTGGTCGCGAGGTCTCGTCCAACGACGATGTCCGTCTTCCAAAGCTTCCGACAGATGCTTCACACGGAGAAACAGTTCTTCTGATGGGGATACGTCTCTCTATCCAAGAAAATTTATATAAATGATTGGTTAATTATCTGGAAGAAATCACAGCGGTAAGACCGCCCATATTTAATACAACAGTTTACAAATGTTGTGGTTTCAAATTTTGCTTTGACTTTCAACGTCCTTGGATTACGGGCGCGTGTTCTCATCCGTAGTTGGGCGCTGGGATTACATCCGTTTAGCGGGCGTATTACATCCAACCAGTGGCGCTATGGCAGGCAGCGGTTGCGCACGTATGCATGTGCAAAATGCCGTTCGGAAACCAGAGCCGTGAATGCGGAATTAATGATGATTAAATCTATCTGTGTAGGGATTTGGACTTTACGTCCGAAACATATAAAGACGCTCCTCAAAAGGAACCGGCTTCGGAGAATGAAAGATAGAAAGTACAAAGCGATGTAACAAAATGTTAACGATTCAAATGTGACAAAATTGCCAATACTGCTAAAAGGCCCACTTTTGGAAATTTGAATAAATTGGGAGCCATTTCTACAGCAAGATACAAGTACGTGATTTCACGCCAGAAGACGACTGACGACTTACTCGCTAGCGTGTTGATGGGTGGATGACAATCACAAAAATTTACTACCCAAATATATTGGAAGTGTCTAGGTGCTATAGGCCTAAGCAGTAAAACATTATAAAGTCAAGGAGCTTTAATTCAACACCAAATGTTATGATCAATGTAGGAAGTTGCCACCAAAGCCCCACATTAACAATTACCGTAGATTCTGATACGACTGCTGCAATCGGTTACAAGACATTTCTGTGGTACCTCCCTAACGAGGATATTCGTGTTTGAACATCCCTATGCACACGATAATTATCTCTTGTGGATAAGATGAAGATAAGTCATGAGTCATAAAATATCTATTTGCTTAAATGTGATGTATGTACAGGAGAGAATCCTTAAGGAAATAATAGCTTTTATAAAAATAGAGTTCGGAAATAAATAAATTCCTCTGATCGCAGGGATTCCAAATGGTGAAGCAAAAATATCTTGTGGGGAAATCGATCCCAAATTCAAGGGCTCCGAGGTTGTAACAAGATTATCAACGTAAGTTGACAACTCAAGATAGGGTATAACTAAGACAAACATACCGTGATCCTGTTAATCCTTACATTAGTATACGCGAGTCCGTGTTGCGGGCAGAGCGGGGAGCAGGTCTCTGCCGCCGCGTCTTCGCGGAGCGGCTGCTGGCTGGACACGTCGCAGGTGCATCGCTTCCTCTGAATCATTTATAGTCCATTAGTCATAGAGTAGGTAAAGCAGAGTCACAAACATTATACTGCATTTTATTTTTCTGGCAAGAAGACACCTATTAGATGCGCGAAAACTTGGAGAAGTTGTAGAAATGTAAATGTCTTTGAGTCGGACCTGCACTTGATCATACCAGTTCCTGTCGAATACTCTCATCAGTCTATTAAAGTGACGGTATAGGGAGTGCACCCGTCTTACGTACATACTTCTGGCCTGCCTAGTCAGTCATTATCCGGTGAGGTTGGCCGCCGTAAACTAATTTCGAACGGAATCACTATTATTACAAATTTGTTGGATTAATCTCTAGAATTCTATATATATTATATGTATACCTTTGCATTTCAAAGGTAGCTTCTCGTGTTGTTTTGACAGTAGTTTTCGGCTAGCGACTTTATCTGCCGTCTTTGCCAACAGAATTATCACGTCAGTATTAAAAAAATGCGTCACCATGAATCGCCCCGTTTATCAAAGTAATCCGAGAGTAAGCCGGAATAGACACGGCTTTCGGGACGTTGAATTGACTAGGTTTTAACGAGCCATCCCCTGAAGCAAATTAGTTGTAATTTGGAGGAGTTTTTTTGTTCAAGTGCCTTTATTTTTAGATTTTTTAGTTATAACTGAAGGAGAAATAACTTACTCTTTCTGGACCACATTGCAAAGCTTTCTTCCTCAGCACTCGCTTCGGAGGTATAGGCGCCGACGACTGGCTGCCTGTCTCACTCGCACTCGGGCTGCAAGGAGTCCTCTCTCTCATCTTCGAACAAGACTGTTCTCTACTGGATTGGCATTTAGAGCACGCTGGTTGACTCGACTGGTAGTTGGAACATGATGGTTGACTCGACTGGTATTTAGAGTAAGACGGTTGGCTCGACTGGTATTTGGGACAAGATGGTGATGTTACGTTCTCGCTCGCGTACTGTTGTAGGCGTTGCTGGAGAGACCGAATGTGGACTTCTTTCTCTTTTAGTAGGCGTTCTTGTTCTCTGTGAAAAAAATATATCGTAGTAAATTAATAAATTGACTACTTTCTGATTAAGATTACCATTCGTCGTGATTTATAAGGTATTTGAGCAATATTTTTCATAAAGAACTGGCTTTTTGTTAAGGAATATTAAAATTTGGAATGCTAGCTTAACTATCACTATTGGGTGTTTAAAAGCTACAGCTTAAACTGCTTATAGTTACCCTAAAGAACAAAATAATGGGTGTGTGTTATATGCCCACACCATTGAACCTATATGTAGTCTACTAGACGGGCAATCCCATATTGAGAATTTGCTCACCGAGTTGCAGCGCGGGCGCCCCTCACCTCGCGCGCCGGACTGGGACAGAGTTTTTATTCGAAACAGCGTGTCTAGTTATACATATTTATGTTGTATTTATATTGTACCAACAGTTGCACTTAATGCGAAAATATTAGATCTAGTCCCATCGACCTTTTTTTTAGGATTGACACTTGATTCAAAATTGCAATGGGGTCCTCAGATTGAAAAGTTAGCAGGTAAATTAAGTTCGGCTTCCTATGCTGTCTGGAAAATAAGGCAATTGTCAGATGAACAAACTGCTAGATTAGTGTATTTCGCGTACTTTCATAGCATTATGTCGTATGGCATTCTGCTGTGGGGTTCGGCGGCTGACATAGGTACTATTTTTGTATTGCAGAAAAGAGCAGTCAGAGCCATTTATGGTTTAGGCAGTCGCGATTCTTTGCGAAATTTGTTTAAAGAAATAAATATACTTACTGTGCCATCGGAATATATATATCAGAATATAATGTTTGTTAGAAAAAATATTCATAATTATAAAAAGAAAAGTGAACTGCATAATATAAATACTAGGAATAGAAACAAACTAGCCATGCCAGGCTTTAGAGTAAGCAAAACTAATAAATCATTTTTAGGAAATTGTATTAGGTTTTATAACAAGCTTCCTACTCAAATTACTGATCTGCCTGACACAAGTTTTAAAACACATATTAAACGTATACTTATGGCTAGGGGTTATTACACCACTAAAGAGGACATCGATGACAAAGACGTCTGGCTCTCACTTCCTACCTGCACATTGCTCGCTGGAGATCTTGTAGCCATATAGACATGACTGATCTGCTGTGTTACGTGAACTATCTGTAAATGATTGCTATCATATACTTAATTTCAAATGATTGACTCTGTCTCAAAATGAATAATGTTATTGTTTCGAAGTTTTTCTTTTGTATACCTAAATATAATCTAAAATAATAAGCATTCAGACAACCGATCGAGCATAAATTGTGTTTGTCTACTAAATAATTACTCTAATTGGACCAAATCCCGTGTTCATGCCCGCTTGAGTATGTTTCGCCGGACCGTCTCAACTGGGTCGTGTTGAAACCGGTAGTAGATGAACCCACTGAGTTTGTTTCGCTGGGTCTTCTCAGTTGGGGCGCATTGGATCCGGTGGTAGCATTAAAGCGCGACCGTCGTTATTAACACAAGGTCCGTCATAATAATAATACCTTTAATATAGACAGAACCATTGACAATATGTAGTAAAAATATTAGACTTAAACTAGATAATTAAACATAATCTCTTGACAATAACTTCATCATTTCTTTAATAAAATAAATTTTATAAATGTTTTCATACAAGATGTACCTAAATATCTATGTTACTAGAAATAATATCTAATGTATACAACTATATTACTACAAACATGTTCTGACTATTTACAAGCGCTTTTTTAAAGTCTACGTGAATAAAAACCTTTTTTATTTTTATTTTATTTTATAAGTCAATGGCCCACACCCATTAATTTAGCGCATTAAAACTAAACATCCATCTTACTTGTGCCGCGTGCGCATGCGCCGCGCCCAGCGCCGCGCGCCTGCTCGCACAGCGCGGCGCTGCGAGCGTGCGCCTCCTCCAGCTGCGCCTGCAGCCCGGCCCCCGTACTTACTTGTGCCGCGTGCGCATGCGCCGCGCCTGCTCGCACAGCGCGGCGCTGCGAGCGTGCGCCTCCTCCAGCTGCGCCTGCAGCCCGGCCCCCGTACTTACTTGTGCCGCGTGCGCATGCGCCGCGCCTGCTCGCACAGCGCGGCGCTGCGAGCGTGCGCCTCCTCCAGCTGCGCCTGCAGCCCGGCCCCCGTACTTACTTGTGCCGCGTGCGCATGCGCCGCGCCTGCTCGCACAGCGCGGCGCTGCGAGCGTGCGCCTCCTCCAGCTGCGCCTGCAGCCCGGCCCCCGTACTTACTTGTGCCGCGTGCGCATGCGCCGCGCCTGCTCGCACAGCGCGGCGCTGCGAGCGTGCGCCTCCTCCAGCTGCGCCTGCAGCCCGGCCCCCGTACTTACTTGTGCCGCGTGCGCATGCGCCGCGCCTGCTCGCACAGCGCGGCGCTGCGAGCGTGCGCCTCCTCCAGCTGCGCCTGCAGCCCGGCCCCCGTACTTACTTGTGCCGCGTGCGCATGCGCCGCGCCTGCTCGCACAGCGCGGCGCTGCGAGCGTGCGCCTCCTCCAGCTGCGCCTGCAGCCCGGCCCCCGTACTTACTTGTGCCGCGTGCGCATGCGCCGCGCCTGCTCGCACAGCGCGGCGCTGCGAGCGTGCGCCTCCTCCAGCTGCGCCTGCAGCCCGGCCCCCGTACTTACTTGTGCCGCGTGCGCATGCGCCGCGCCTGCTCGCACAGCGCGGCGCTGCGAGCGTGCGCCTCCTCCAGCTGCGCCTGCAGCCCGGCCCCCGTACTTACTTGTGCCGCGTGCGCATGCGCCGCGCCTGCTCGCACAGCGCGGCGCTGCGAGCGTGCGCCTCCTCCAGCTGCGCCTGCAGCCCGGCCCCCGTACTTACTTGTGCCGCGTGCGCATGCGCCGCGCCTGCTCGCACAGCGCGGCGCTGCGAGCGTGCGCCTCCTCCAGCTGCGCCTGCAGCCCGGCCCCCGTACTTACTTGTGCCGCGTGCGCATGCGCCGCGCCTGCTCGCACAGCGCGGCGCTGCGAGCGTGCGCCTCCTCCAGCTGCGCCTGCAGCCCGGCCCCCGTACTTACTTGTGCCGCGTGCGCATGCGCCGCGCCCAGCGCCGCACGGCGCGCACGGCGCCGCGCGCCTGCTCGCACAGCGCGGCGCTGCGAGCGTGCGCCTCCTCCAGCTGCGCCTGCAGCTCTGCCACCGTGCTCGCTTTCTCCCTGAGGAACAACGGGAACCCCGTATCAAATTTATAAAAATACTTATTTTTCCACGAAGTACTTAAAGAGTTTTAGCGAATAGTGTTACTCGCCGCCAAGCGTAGCGAGTGGACGTGCACAGTGATTCCTATTAAAATTTTATAAAAAAATATTTATCGTTAGCAAACGATAATAAACTTTATTAACTAATAAAAAAAGTTCAGTTCTCAACGAATACGAAGTTTCCTTATCTTTAACCGCGAGTGACAGAGACTCACTGCTGTGCGAGCAGAGACGTTGCGCGCATAAGGGTGTCACAACACATAAACGGAGCGGATTTATTTGTAAAATAGTGACTTGAACTAAACTAACATGTCTACCATCGGCCATTCACCCTCCAAGGTGAGAAACAGGAATAAAACCACATCCGAGAAAGAAAGTAGCACTTCCCAGCCTGACCTGTTGAAGCTTGGTAAATTCGAGCTGCACCAGGAAAACGTGTCTTTCCGAAAAAGGAGCACACCAGAAAACGAATACAAGCTACAGTTTGACGAATTTAAAAAAGAGATATTGGAAGTATTGCAGATATCGTACACAAATCAGACTGCAAGCATTAATAAAATATGCGATAGTATATTATCGGCAATAAATAACAAACTGGATAACATGGAAAGTACAACGGCAAAAATATTAAAAGAACACAGTAACCTCATAAGCCAGCTAGAAAACTTAACGTACACTGTCAACGCCAATACAAGCGCCATAAAATCCATCCAGAACGAGCTCTCTCAATTAAAATCAGACCCACCTAAGTCTGAAACACTGCAGAATTCAACAGTAACTAATTGCGATGAAGTTTTTGCTGAACTCCAAGAAAGGGCAGAACGGAGTAAGAATATAGTTATGGTGGGTATTATTGAGAGTAATATTGGCGATAGCAAACTGAGACAGGAATCTGATCAGCGCGAGGTTGCTAAGATCTTAAAAATTATATACCCAGAATGTTCGAAACCGGAGAGAATACAACGTCTTGGAAGATATGATATAAATAGAATAAGGCCACTGAAGATCTCCTTTTCCTCACAAAATATAGCAAAAACTATATTACGTAACAAGTCTTTACATAAAACTGAAGGAATCAAGATATACTCTGATCAAACTCCTCAACAGCAAAAGTACCTAAAAGAATTGAAAACTAAACTACAAGAAAGACAAGACAATGGCGAAAAATGTTTG
Organism: Pseudoips prasinana; assembly: GCA_951640165.1. Lineage (NCBI taxonomy): Eukaryota > Metazoa > Arthropoda > Insecta > Lepidoptera > Nolidae > Pseudoips > Pseudoips prasinana. Next base: position 40,005,896 of record OX621237.1, on the reverse strand, counting down.
ATAATAAAATATATCAGAGGGGTGCCTAAAATTAAAGAACAAGCGATAAAAAACTATGCACTATAGAAGAGTTAATAGCTGAGCAAAATATAACAACGTATGAGTTATCAAACAACTACGCAGATGTTACAACAACAAATACCCCAATTAATTTCTTTTATGCCAATGTTCGGAGCCTTGTGAAACCAGGTAAGCTCGACGAATTAAGATGTATTGTTGAAACCTTTAAAAGAACAATTTATGTTATAATACTTGTAGAAACGTGGATTAAAGACGAAGAAGAAGCTCTTAGACTAACATTACCAAACTATACACATTACTACAACTACAGAAAGTCCTCAAGAGGTGGAGGAGTCTCAATATACGTACACGATAATATAAAACATGAACACCTAACAAGTGAATGTGAAGACGGTAATCACTTCATGTGGGTACACTTGGATAAACTTTCTCTCGATGTAGGTGTCATCTATAGGCAACCAGCCTCAAACGTACAAAATTTTCTTGAAAAGTATGGAAGACATCTAACAAAACGAAAGCGAGCGATCGTATTTGGAGACTTTAATATAGACCTATTGAGTAAAGAAAAAGCTATCAAAGACTATAAGATAACACTTAAAGAGAATGGTTTCCAGTTACTTAACAAAATTGAAAAAAGATATTGTACACGCTCAACAAGTACCACAAAAACAATACTCGATCATGTTAGTACTACTATAAAAAGCAAGGCTTACCACATGACTTTAATTGAGAGTGCAATGTCAGACCATAAGCAAATTTACTTTGAATTAAAGAGAACCAGACCAGAGCGACCCAAGAAAATAAAATACCAAGCAACCGACTATAACCTGTACAAAACAATTCAAAATAACACTACAGAAAACATAAATAACCAGTTTATGACACTGGAGATATTACTTTTACAAGCAATTTCAAGTAATAAAATAACTAAAACTAAAATACAGAACCCCCCGAAGCAAGACTGGATTAACAAACAACTGATTTCAGCAATAAACAAAAGAAACACATTATGTCAAAATTTTAAACAAGAACCACAGAACAAAAACTTCGAAGAGGAATTTCTACGCCAGAAAAATATAGTACGTGAAGAAAAACAGAAAACAAAAAATCAATACTATTATAAAGCCTTTAAGTGCTGTGAAAAAAATATCTTTAAAATGTGGCAACTGATTAATAACCTATCTAACAACAAAATTAAACAAAACTATATTCCCAAAAAATTAGATACAAGCCTAGGCCAAATCTCCGACACTGAACAAATATGTGAGTGTTTCAATACCTTTTTTTTCAAACATAGGTGCGGAATTAGCGGATAACATTATTAGACAAAAAGTTCAGACAAAAAACTATACAAGCGTTCTAATTATTTCTAAACCGAAAACCAGCGACAAAGAACTGACCGAATTCAAACCAACTACAATTACTGAAGTGCTTAAAATTATTGATAGTCTAGATGCAAATACGAGTACTGGTGTAGATGGTATCAGCACAAAGGCCATAAAATGTGTAAAAGATTTGATAGCCCCCACACTAACCGATTGCGTCAACAAGTGTCTCAGAGAAGGAAATTTCCCAGATTCACTAAAGATAGCAAGAGTAAGCCCAATATATAAGTCAGGTAATAAAACTGACCCAGGGAATTACCGTCCCATATCGGTATTGCCAGTCCTATCAAAATTTTTTGAAAAAATATTATATGTTAGACTAACTGAATACTTAGACTCAATAAATTTCTTATACAAAAAACAATACGGTTTTAGGGCTAAATCTAACACACTTATTGCTACGACTGATTTAGTCACATCATTAAAATTAACTATTGATAGTAAAAAGCTCTCACTAGGTATTTTCATTGCCTTGAAAAAAGCGTTCGATACCGTAAGCCACGATCTCCTTATGACTAAACTCAAAAACCTGAATATAAAAGGCACCTGCAACGAAATGCTACAGTGTTACTTTACAAACCGATACCAAGTCGTGAAACTTGATAATAAAGAAAGTAAACCTCAATTAATAACGTATGGTGTCCCTCAAGGATCAATATTAGGCCCTCTAATGTTTTTAATTTACATCAATGACATACATGAAATTGGACTAAAGGAAGATATATCGTTATATGCTGATGATACAAGCTTATTCTACTCCGGTAAGGCAATATTCTCGATCATAGAACAAGCCCAACATGATCTAGACCTGTTGTATATCTGGCTACAATCAAATTTACTAACAATAAACGTAAGTAAAACAAATTATATAATTTTTGCGAGCAAAAACAAAAAAATCGATGCATACAAAAAGTTGACTATTAATGGCCAGGAAATTAATCGTGTAAGTAAAGAAAAATACCTTGGTCTAACAATCGACTGTCAATTGTCCTGGCGACCCCATATAGAAAATATAATTAAAAAACTTACGTCACTCGCGGGAGCATTGCGTAGTATGGTGCGGTGCCTACCCAGGAAAGTCAGATATACTATCTATAACTCCATGGTCAAGTCCAACATAGATTATTTAATCGAGGTCTGGGGTTCAGCTACTAAATCTAACTTACTAGTACTACAACGGGCTCAAAACAAAATAATAAAAGTACTCTTTCAGTATCACTACTTAACTTCGACCAAAAAAATTTACATTGAGACAAAACTTATGAACCTTAACCAAACGTATAAGTACAATATATGTTTACTCATCAGAAAGATATTGACCAAAGGTATACATTCGCAAATTATATTTACAAAGAAAATTCAGACGCAGAAAATTATCACCAGACAAGCAAATAACATAAGTCTAATAAAGTAATAACACCCAAAACAAATTATGGTAAAAAGAATATTATGTATGAAGGAGTAAAGTTATATAACAGCTTACCGAAATATATTAAAGAAATAAAATCAATAAACTTATTTAAAAAAATATTAAAAAATTACATAGTTAAAGACGTCTCCCTGCTAACCTAAAAGAAACAACATACGAAAATAAAATTAATATAACATTAAAAAAAAATCTGTAAATATAAATATATATATATACATATATAAACAACAAAATAGCCGTTTAACAAAAGTATCCAAAAAAAAAAGAATCAATATTTTTATTTCGAAATATACTTAACCGCTACAACCATATTCTTTGTACCACACCGTGTATTAGCCTCATATTTAGCTTAGGTACGCAGCGCGCCGCCGCGCTGCATTAGGTATCCTCGCGTCGTGTGATTGTAGTTTACCAGAGTTTACCCTCAATACTTGCAATTGTTAAATATTTTAAGTTTTTTAGGTATTAAGTATGTAATATGTTTTTATTTTATTACTAGAATAACATTTAGCATGTAAGTTTTTATTCATAAGTTAAGCTGCGCTTGGCAGGCACTTATTATGTTACATTATTGTAAATTTCTCTTTAAGTGAATGAATTACGTTCTTTTGAGAAAATAAAATTCTTTAACCATAATAGTAGATCACTTGTGACTCACAAGTTGACTGATACTGACACTTACGTGGTTCAACATTCCCGTCCAATGTTTCCAAAATAGCAGCAGTAGAGCTAGACTAAATAAATTGGATAAGGTGTCAATAACATTATTTACATTTATGATACAGTTCTTTGAAGTACTTCGTTTTCACAAATTTACCAATTCAGTACAATAATTCATTTGAGATGTGGTTAGGGCTGCCACGCTACAGCATTTCCTCGGAGTATTATGTGGTATTCCGTGGTTGTTGCGTGAAAAAGTAACAAACTTTTAAAACATAAGGTTACATCTTTTACGAATATATTGAACAGTAGAGGACCGAACAAGGATCCTTGTGGAACACCAGAAGAGATATCTACTTGTATATAAGTGAAACCTTTGAGAACTACCTTCTGGCATCTATTTAGCACACACAACGACAACCATTTATATAATCTACCTGTTATGCCAATTTAAAAGATCTTGTACAAAGAAAGGATGTGATCTATTCAATCAAAGCATTTACTGTAGTCGGTAGGTACATATAAAGTCGACTTGGGACCTCATAGTCCTATATTCTGTTAGAAAATTACTGTCGACGACTAGATTGGATACGGATGAGCGACCTTTCATTGCATCCATGTTGGTTATCAGAGAAATTTACTTTTAGCGACGCTGAAAGTCGAGGGATAATTGTTTCCCCAATTTTAGCAACTACATAAAAATTTGACATTGATTCATAATTCTCAAAACAATATCTAGGTTCTTTGTTGTAAATCGGCGTTATATATGCTGGCTTCGAGATTGAAAGCACCTCCCAGTAAAAAGGACCTATTAAGTGAAATAGTAAAAGGGACATAAAAGGTAAACATTAAAATAGGTTGAATATTGTCAGGGGCAGACAATACTAGTCGGTTTAGTTCCTTTAACTGGCGAGCGTGTATGAAGAATATAAATAGAGTGAAAAACCTGTCCAAGGATCGTGATAAATGGAAATCCGTTGTCTCTGCCACCCCTTTAGGAAACAGGCTTGATGTATGTATGTAATGTCGAGGCCAGCAGATTTTTTTGATTCTACTGAAATTGCTCGAATCACTTCTTTCGAGTGAAGATCGGTTACAGTATTAATATTCTGTTCCCATGTATTGCCAGTAGTACTACGAAGAAAAAATCTTGTCCATTGTTTACTGAAAATGTGTTTAAAAATAATTGCTAAACATGTTATGTACTCACCATTATTTGATGGTTTTTCAGCAAGTTTATAACTCTTGGTACGTCAGCTGCGTCACCGTGCTGTGTACATACAGATAGTTACCTATAACACTCGTCGACGTGCTGGCAGTGCGCCGTGGCGCGCGCCAGCTCCTGCTCCGCGCGCCGCGCCCGCGCCTCGCTGTCCTGCAGCTGCGCGCGCCACAGCGACACCTGCGACGTCAGCTGCGTCACCGTGCTTTGTATCTTGCAGTTCTAGAGAACAATACCAAACATTTCTTTTTTTTCTTTCTCTGGGCGTTGTCTTTTAGAAAAAGACAACGCCCGCACTAGGAAATCTAATCTATAATCTATCGCGGTGTGCTTTATTAACATATAATAGACGGACACAAATTACATCCAGACTCAGCTCAAGAACTACAACTCAGAACAAGAACAAAATTGAACAGTTGGAGAAGCCTTTAGGAAAAGTTAGTTATTTAAATTTTACTTAGTGATCCGGTTCATTTTATATCGTTATTAAAGCATGATACCCATCTATCGTTCCTGGTCCTGGGTGTTATTAAGGTCACCAGAATTCATAAAGAAAGGAGTAAGAGTCGGCAACACGTGAGTGAGGTCATTACGCCATTACGTGAGTCTCTTTCTCATAAACCGCTGGGACGGTGATCCAACTTCTGAATTACCTACTGGGTTGCTAAATCTTTTGAATGCCAAATATTTTTTTGGCACGACCACCGTAACAATCAAGAAGAATATAAAAAAACAAGTGTACTTTAAACTACACGACTGCATTAAAACTTCAAACGTAACTGGCTATGAGAAAGAGAAACGTGTGCTCGCACCTGTTTCTTGCCCCTACAGTAATATACGAAACGTAACGTCTCTCTCTCTCCCTTTCTATTTTCACTTACATACCTCACTGAACCTTCCTTTATCGCCCGATCTGATCTTTTCCTAATGCTCTCGTCAATACACAGGTTACTCCACAAGTCAAGCGTGCAAAAAGAAGTTCAAAAAAGTGGTATGCAACTATCCCATAATCTAGAGCTAATAAAATAGGTCCCTCACCTCTTTAATCATCTCTCCTGCTTTCTCAAGCTCTTCTTTAAGCTGTTTGATAGTTTCTTCCTGTGATCCATATTGTTGTCTTAGACATTGCAGCTCGCAATTCTTACTATCCAGTTTCTCTGAAAAGTTGAATTATCTTGAAACACGTTCGAATCCACAAGCCTAAATAAATAGCTGTACCTGTTATGTCATTGGTAGATAATTATTCAGTATATAAACTATTAGAATCCAAAATGTAAGAAAACTGTACCTATATCTTACCTATCACCTGATCCAACTGTGTGGAGAGAGTATCACACATGGTGGTCTGGTCTTTTGTATTTTTGTGCAGCGCCGCTATTTGCTTTTTTAAACACTGCATCTAAAACAACGTAGCACAAAACATCTTTAAATTTGTTAATTTGTAAGATTGTTTGAGGGTTCCTTGCCCAATAGTATTAAGCCTGCGCTACGCTGTTCATCAAACTGTCCGTCTGCCTGTAAGTTTCACAGTTGTAAACGTTGATAGACAGTCAAAATTTGCACAGTGTGTGTGTATATTTCTATTTCCGCTAAAAAAACAATAAAATTAACGTTAAAAGTAAGAACTGGCCTCTCGATGGTCGCGAACGGACTCGCACTTGGCTGGTATTTTTATAAAAAGATGGTGATCCAGCTTTGTACTTTGTTTAGCACAAGGAGTATCAACAGCAATTAAGTAATTCACGGAGTAAAATCTCAAGATGGGCTTTGCCACTAAAACTTTATGTTGGAAGGGGCATTCTTGCTGTAGGGTCGGCCATATAGCATAACAATTTATTTATTACTGAACAGAGTACCCACGTCAGAAATATATCGAGCTCAATACATATCTCAATGTTATAACAACCTAATTAACCTCCTCTCTATCAACCTGTATAAACCTCCTCCAAATCCATTTGTAAATTATTACAGATGCTCTTACCTCTTTCTCTTTCTGTTCTATGACTTCGATACATCTCTGTTCATTTTTGTCCTTCTCATCCAATGCATACTGTAACTCGCCCACTGTATCGCTTAGCTCACCAACTTTTTTCTGCAAAATTTAACAAACATACAGCATATTCATTTAAATTCTTTATAGGTCGTCTGTAAAGTTTAGCGAGTATTATTTTCTCAGGGCTAGGGTTCGAATAAAAATAAAAACACAAGTTACTCAAAAGTGCGTATCAGTTGAACCAACACCCCGTCTGATTTTATTCCACATATTGTGATAATAACTTGTTTGTTAATTCCACAATAATTGGTTGGTACTGAGACTACCACCATCGTTAAATCTCAAAAGACCGATTAAACAATATATGTCAACGCTATCTAGTGACAAATCGAAGAACTAAAATATACAATGCCATTTCTTTTTGACCAGAACTGTCAACGGATCAACTTGCCTTCGCACATCTTCAAACACGCGATCGTATAATAACATGGTCATTGGTCATGCTTCTTTAGGTTTTCTTTTTCGAGGTACGCCCTTAACTTTTTTCGCAGTTCATTTTCTGTGATTACCGCAGAGCGTAAGGCTAAGCTTAAATGCTTGAATTCGTTACAATTAAACTGACATTCGTGATGATGATACTATAGAGAACAGATACTAAAAATATCACTTACCTCCAAAGATTTGTTGTCTTTTTTCAACCTCATAGTTTCTTGTTCCAGGCCACAAACGCAACCGCTCTACAAATATATTAAAAAAACATCTTAGGTACACAAATTAAGAGTATATTAGACAGAAAAAATGTTAGAAAAATCACTTTTGCTACACAAATCATATAAAATTAGTATTGCTTGTAGCGATTGAACTGACTTCTTTTATAGTATATTCATTGTTTTTAGTAACATAATAGATACAAATAATAACAAATATTAGAAATTTAAGGCAGAGGCGGGAAAATGTCTTCCGACCATGGAACTATTATGCTTCCGACACCGTCTTTGGATAAGCTACGTTTTCAGTTGAGTATAGAGTTTTTACCATATATAAGTATATTTATTTTGTGCAACGCACAACGGCTTTCCATGGGTGTCGTGTTTTTGACTAATTTGAACAAATACTGTTATTGCGTCTTAACTATAATAGTTAGACATACATATAACCTTCAGACTTTTATATGATGACTACTATAGACATTCAGTATATTATTATATTTATTATCAATAAATTTTGCAGCGCACGCCACTTTTTAAAAATTTTTGATACATTGTTTTATATTAATGTAATTGCTATAAAGATGTCCAATTCTTTGAAAAAAAAAACAGCACGTGTTACTTGCTAATAACGATAAAAATAAAGATATCTGATTAAATAATTTGTAAAATCATTAAGTTGTTTATTCAATCACAAACAAACATAGAAAAAAATCTCACCTTTTCTCTTCATATCATTAAGTTAGACGGTAGAATTATCTATTGGTTTATTTCTAAGAAGTTACAGAATAGTGCCTTCTTAATCTCGTTTCCGTAATTTCACTAAACAAACACAGTGGGAATACTATATATACAGTTTACTAAACCCCTTCTTTCTTTCACATATCATTACACAAGGTGACAACTCAATAAAAGATTTTCCCCGCTCCAAACTCGGGAGGTGAACAACCCCATTTTCGCAGCTTCATGCACACAAACATACATTCAACAGATCCCGCAACGTGAGCAGCTTCGCCATCATATCCTGCAGCTCCTCCTGTACCCCGGGCAGCGTTGCAAACGAGTCCTCACTGCGCTCCCACATACCCTGACGTTAATGAAAGAGACAATGGTGTTACAAATCTTTATTACAGAGTATACAGCATTTCATTAAAACTAGGTTAGTACAGTTAAGGTATTAGTAAAATGCTAACTACGCCTAGATAATATTACGTGCTAATTCACTGTTTGGAAGGGCATCAGAACTTAAACTAATACAATAATAAAGTCAGAAATATTTCCGCTATTGAAGTGGCTTAGTAAGAAAAGAATGTAACCGCGACATCTTGCATTCCCTAAACTGCTGAGCATGTATGAAGAATGTAATGACAGTAAACGAGGCAAAAAAGGTGTTCAAAGATCGTGACAAATGGAGATCCGTTGTCTCTGCCTACCCCTCTGAGAAACCGGCGTGAGTCTATGTATGTATCTTGTATTCCTGTAGAGTACCTAACTTTTGCAATCAGTCAAATACTAGATTCGGCCATTCGGGCCGGTGGATCTAGTTTAGGAGCACCTTGATGATTTAACTAGGTTCAATATTTACGAACAACCAGTTTTCAGTTAAGACAATTTAATTGTTCCAATTAAAACGAACATGGTTCATATAAACGAGTCTGAGCATTTACGAAGGTACTCGTGACTTAACTTCAGAAAAACAACTTTTCAAAGCTAAAGCAAAGTGCCACGTGAAATGAGCACTGCTACTACACGTGGGGCGCAGCGGTTAAGGCAGTTGTCTCGCCACTTCAAGTCCCGGGTTTGATTCCCTGGAAAACTATTTGTGTGCCCCATACATATATTTCGTGTCCGTCTTTTGTAAAGTACCCCGCGACACAGGCAGGCATTAGTCTTCCATAATATTTCCAATTTCATGCGTAAAATATTGGTGCCAAGGTTAGGTTGGGTTAGTAGTTTTTCGGTTATTTTTTTAGTTTCTGATTGCAATTGTTTGTCATACCGAGTCATTGTTGGTGGATGGAGTCGAGCTGCTTAAGAAGTTAGATATTTCCATCTTCAGATTATCAACTTCCACTGCAATGTCCTGGAATAAAACAGAACTTAATCTCCAACCGCTGAAAGAATGCAAAAAACTAAAATTATAGACAAATTACATCCACATCCACAGAACAAAATAATTGTGCTCATCACACAAATATTTGACCCGGGTGGATATCGAACCCCCGACTTCTGGCTTAGCAGTCAGGTTCACTAACCACCACACCTTTTACAGGCCTATTTATAAGTAGAACGTGAATTTTACCAATAATAATATAATCTCTTTAATCGTCCATTCCATAACTACCTGCCAGGATCGCACTCTTGCAACTTTAGTGGGGTGTCATTTATAGTTACAGAAAATAACTCAAGGACTTTAGAGACTGATTGATTGATTGGCCTCTTATTACTCTACAGCCTTAAAACAGACGTATCACTAACATGCAGACGAGATGACCGTCCCATCTGCTTAGACTTAAGCATCTCCATGTAAGTTACTTATTGATTGTGCTTGTGGAATTGTTCCCTACGAATACATTAGCCTTGAAACGCCAAAAAAACGATTAGGAAATTAAGGTTTATTTCGCATGTTACATAGAAAAATTAACAGTAAAAATCCTTTGATAATTTTGCATATTTCTTGCCATCTCTTTTAACTAATTGACAATAAGCCAAAACACCACTCTTATTTTGACGCTACGAATGCTACCTACATCTATCTAATGACTACGCCTTGAGGAGAGTCGGCTGCCGTCCGAGCTGATCAGACTTTGGCTTCTACATCATTCACATTCTCAGGTAGGCCTTTCTATTAATCCTCCATCCTCCTACTAGAGATAACCATTTCGAGATGTTTGCCGTAGGTACCGTGCTTGGCAAGCGAGTCGGCGCCCGCAGTGTCGGCGGTAGTTAGTACACAGGAGGCGCCGCACTACCTGCTGTATCCCTCAGTGGACTATTACGACACCCACGGGATGGTAAGGAGTGGCCCTGATATTCTTTCTAAGCCGGAAATCAAACGGCTGATCTATTACTTGTCACCATCAGACTGATATCGTCCACTGCTGGACATAGGCCATTTATAATAATAATATCTAGGGACTATGTCACACAAATCATCCTGGCCCCAAACTAAGCAAAGCTTGTACTATGGGTACCAGGCGACGATATACATACTTATATAGATAGATAAATACTTCAATAAATAGAAAACATCCATGACTCGGAAACAAATATTCGTGCTCATCACACAAATATTTGCACTTACCGGGATTCGAACCCAGGACCACCAGCTTCGTAGGCAGGAGCACTACCAACTAGGCTACGGTGACCGTCTTGAAGGGGTTTGCCGTAGTCACCGCGCTTGACGAGCGAGTTGGCGACCGCAATTAGGTGGTAGCTATACACAGGTGACACAGCTGCCCGACTACCTAGTGTATCTATTACTTGTTTAGTTAACATAGAATAGGTGGCCATACCTGACACCTATCCAGTGACCACTTCTGCGTATCAATGACAGTCTGCAGGCGTCCCACCTGGGCAGACTTCTGTTTCTCCATCAGCCGCACGTCCAGGTACGAGTTACGGAGCATATCTATTAGGCTCTCTTGTTTTGCCGTCTGGAATTTTGAGTTATAACAAGATAGTCTTTATCAGGTTTATGGTATATATTATTTTAATTTTAATCAAATCAATATGAAATACGAACGAAAAATTATTAGGCATTCCTAAATCGGACGACGTGGCGTATTAACATAAAGCGAAATTTCCCACAAAATATCCCTAAAAGAAATGACCACCCTGAGTCGAGATTCGCACCCGAAAGGGCGTGCTTTCCAGCGCGGGTACTTAGTTTGTAGTTGTATGTGCTAGACGGCTTGAGCCCTTGTTCACCTCTATCGTCCGGTGAAGCAGTAAAAGCTTCTTAGGCTAACTGTAAACGTCATGTTAAAAAAAAGATAACGTAGTCCTTGATGATTAATTAAGTGGGAGCGCTAATTGTTAACTTAAGTAGTACCTACATTTTCTATATAAACATTTCAACATTGTAAACAGTCTTACCTCATAGAAGCATTCTCTGTATAGTTCTTCTATAACACTGAGGTTGTTCTGCAGCGTCGACACTATGTCACTCTGATTGTCCATCTCCTAAAACGGGCTCTTTTATCATGATAACATAGGTATTAATCATGCCAACACCGAATTAATAAATTCAAGATAACCAATTCAATAAGTTTTATTTTTATTGACTTTTTTTACTTCATTTATAATTTATACTTCCGGATATATTTATATTTTTAAAACATTATTAAGAAGCACTATTTGACAGCAAAATTGTTATGTCAAGCACATTCTATATAGCAAACATCGCGATTCCATATCGATATAAAAGTTTTAATTATAAAACCTACTGGATTACAATACCTACTGGATAATCATACATTTTATCGTCCGGCAGGCTAGGTCCTCGGTACGAGAGTTGTTAAAGTTTAATTAAGTAAGGGAATCGAAAATATGGCAGATTACATATTCGATTCCTTTAGTCAACTCTACTTGTATCGTTTGTAGCTTAACGGTAGAGCCCCTACCCCAGATTAGTTATATACCTCCACCGTACGATGAAATATAAGATTTATCACTTGTGAGTTAATTTAAAATAAATATTCAAAGATTTATTTTTGATTTAACGGCCAGTTTACCTGTCTATCCACGGAGACACAAACATCAGCTTTCTCGACCTTGTAACCCTCTATGGTCTTCCGTAGAACTTGTAACTGCACAGACAAAGTATGTTTTAGTATTTTACTGATTTACTTTAATTTACAACAGTAGAGTGAGTGAGAGAGTAAGAGGCTTGTGTAACTCAGTCACTAGGGTAACTTAGTGTCAGAGTTACGCAAACCGTCCAGTAGACTGGCACTAACGACTACAAACGGAAACGACATGCGACAGCTTTACGTTTACGTTCCAAAACATAGTCGTGTGTTATATTCGCAACAGCATGTGAAAAATCGTATCATATTGATACCACCTCCTAAACAATAACAGTCTAATTTTGTAGAAATATTCACAATGATAAGCGTAAATCCTAACTTAAAACTGGGAGTTCTTAAATTGATTCGTTCCAATGGAATCTAACCTGCACCCTCTAAGAATCCAGAGTAAGTATGAAAATAACGATTCACATCTCAATTTTTTAAATAAAACTTCATTACGCATTCTTAATTTGTGGAGTGGGCTGGCGAATACGTGACGAGAGCGTTACGAAACGTGTGATCGAGCGAGGCGAACGGAAGTTGAGAGGGAGATATAAGTTAATGAAGATAGAAAGGGGGACGAGTTACGTCTCGTATATTACTGTAGAGAGGTAGGGTAGGTGACCCCACATTTTATTTCTCTCTTATTCTCATAGTAACTAGGCTATATTTCCTATATCTATCAGTCGTGTGGTCTAAAGTACTCGTTTTTTCTCATATATTTATGAGTATCTCTCTTTTTCTCAGGTTTGAGTTTAGTTTAGTCGTTTTTTCGGCAATGCAAAGCTTAGGAAGCTTTGCGTTGCAAAAATTCTATGAAACTAAAATTGAATGGATGTCGAGCTCTCAACGACAACGATTGAGTGAATTGCCAAACGAAAACCAATTACAGTGACATTCGGACACAGAACATAAAACCGTTCATTTCCTTTGTTATTTGCTATCACAGCCCGACCGTACTGTACGCTACTGTATTTTTCGACATCGAAGACTTCTTTTTCCAAAGCTTTTATCCCATAATTTACTACGAGCACAAGGCAACAATTTTCTGTATTTCAAATATTTTTACAATATTAGGTATATTCTAATTCTTTTATAAATTCAGACGATTGATAAGTCATGTCATTGCTAAATGATAGCTATAGATGGCGCCAACATTCCCCGTAGAATGTCTTAGAAAGAAAATAATAAATTTTGATTGCATAACAAATTCTGCGAACTACACTGTAGTTTTATTTTCAATGCCAGAGAATGCAGGATGAAATCCTGTTGGTGTTCTGAACTTGTTCATTTATTAATTCTTGGAAGACCAACAGCTATACAATGGTAACAAAGATAACAACTTCGACGATCACCGTAGCCTAGTTGGTAGTGCTCCTGCCTACGAAGCTGGTGGTCCTGGGTTCGAATCCCGGTAAGTGCAAATATTTGTGTGATGAGCACGAATATTTGTTTCTGTGTCATGGATGTTTTCTATGTATATAAGTATTTATCTATCTATATTAGTATGTATATCGTCGCCTGGTACCCATAGTACAAGCTTTGCTTAGTTTGGGGCTAGGATGGTCTGTGTGACATTGTCCCTAGCTATTATATTGTCCCTAGATATTATAACAGTATAATAAGCGGCGACAAGAAGCCAATAATAGGCCTTCGCTAATAGGTAAGCAATATTTTAAGTTAGTTATTAACTAGTGTGACATTCGTACAAGAAAAGGAAAAAAACTTAATAAATTAATAATAATAATAACAAATATAAGTCCTAATTAGATTGAATATTTTGAAAAAAAAAGCTTGACTGAGTAACCGTCTTACTGCCTCTGGTCTAGCTGTAAATACGTCAAACTTATGCTCTTTGTAATATTTATTAAGGCTACTGCCCGCTCGCCACAAATACGCATTCTGTCTGTAATTTGTTGGTACTAAAGGAAGATCAATAGCATTCGATTGCCTTGCTGCTACTCTTGGTACATTGAATGGGATTTTCTGAAGTTCTGGACAATCAATGGATCCTCTTAACAATTTCAAAACGTAACAGAAGTGCTTTTAATATGGGGGTTAAGCGCAAAAGCTATATGTTTTGTTTCGATTTTCGATACTACCATTGTTACTAGTGTGTTGGGGTAGTTAAATAACAGGAAGTCAGTTTTTGTACGTGCCCCTTTTTTTGCGAACACATGTTTGTGTTTTAGAGATAAAAATAGAAATAGTAAAAGTTGTGAAGTAAAGGTTTTTCTACCGAATAAGGAATTTCTACCTCGTGAACATCGTGGCTTGTTGTATACATAAATAGTGTAGGATACTTGAGCGCCTCAATCAACCCATGAAATTAAACAATTTAAAACATTAGTTTGCTAATTTGAAAAAAAACTTTGTGTTTTCTATACTTATTTTTGTTTAAATTAGTAATTTGGCGTGTTTCAAATGCACTTCTGATAATAACAAATTTGAGCTTCCATTATCTGGATAAATTCATTGCTTGCTTTACCAGTTATTCATGGGCGAACATAAATATCTAGTAAGTACATAAATGTGTACAAAATTAAATTATAAGCAATTTGTTCGCTATGTTGCACTTATGACTTAAGAAATCGGTTAACATAAACCATAGTTATTAAAATGTTATCAATCGAAGGAAACCATTCTACAGAATTAATGTAAGATATCATAATATACATATTAAGTGAAGTAAAACCTTTTTACCCCTTTTTACGTAAATCGCGAGGATTTTAATAATATTGTGATGGATCGGCAGAGGTTTATCTTAACTTAACGATTCTATATCGATAGGGTAAACGATGCAATGTCCCATATAACATAATATGTTGTGCTTTACATAAAGCACAACATATTATGCACAACTTTACACACATTCGCATACACAAACATATTCAAATCTACCTGTACTCACTTACCTAATCACTACAGTATAAATTAATAACTTTCCATGCAATAGATTAATTTATTTCATGTTATGATTTCGAATTGTGTTATCCTACTTTATGTTTCCGTATTTTCTTATTTTTTATTATTATTCAAATAAATACTGCCTAAAACTGAATTGTTAATAATGTTTGGTCACTGCGACACAAGCCATCAGTGCTTAGTGCGGAGACCGCAGATAATCATATTAATTGTAATTATTTTCTGACAATAAAGTATTTATTTATTTATTATTATTATTTACCAGTCAAAGTCAAAGTTCATTTTGGAGAAGGTGTGGAGAACCCTAATATTTTTATACGATAGGCCTTAGATATAAATTATTTTAATAATGTTATGAATTAAATAAAACCAATCAAACTCAAACTACACGAATTTCAAAGCAAGTGCACCATGGATACGCTTAACATAATATATATAATACGGTAGATATAAGATACCTAGATTTAATTAAGCATGAATGGTTATGTTTATATCCATACCTCTCTAGTCTTGCGCTCCACTTCTCGTCTCAGTTCTGTAGCGCGGTCAGTGAGGGCAGAGATCCTCGCTTCAGCCTCCGCCAAACTAGCAGTCTGCACCCGGATCGTCTCCTCTTTGTTTTGTAGCTGACAATGAAAATATATTCAAGTGTTAATTGCACGTGGGACACTGAGCCAGAACGGTGTTATTTAGTCAGAACGGTCAAGTATTTGGAATGTATTAAAGACGCATTACACTGGATATTTTAAATGTGGCAACCCATTATTAGGGTTATATAAATGCAGGAGCGGAGTAGAGTTCTCAAAGATAGATCTAAACCTCCTCCACTATTGACACGACCGGAAAGAGGTCAGGCACAGGACCGACGGCTATAAATTCTCTCTGAGGTACGGTGGCATGATAACTCCAACTCTCAGACTTCTGGCTAATACTGAGAAATTTTGTTAACAGAAAAATTTCAAAATCACTTTTTGGATCTAGTTACCCGGGATTTGAACCCAAGACCTCATTATCTCCGGTTGAACACGCTACCGATAGTACAATGAAGCCGTCAAATATATTTGTAGACATCTAGTCTTCTGCATTGCTTCTTAACACTGTACACTATATTGATATTTGCAAATATATTATTAGTCATGGGAACTGAAAAGTTCTACCAACAACTCATTACAATTCTATCGAGGGACTATGGACCAGCCATTGTAAATTTATTTTGACGAACTGTTGTAAGGGTAGCATTATGACAAATCAATAGCAATATCAGGCTTATAATACTGTAACATACTGTATATCAAACTCTCAATTCAGTTAATAAATAATTTGAGTTTCACTCATGACCCTGGTATAGTAATCCGGAAGTAAAGCCCTGGAATCGTTATGCTTACAAATAAAACTACGTAATAAACAAACACAACCATAAAAAACCAAATACTCACAATCTGTAGCGTAGACAACAGTTTGTTATGATAGTACTGCGCGCGCGCAGATGCGTCGCACGTGCAGCTCGTGCTGTCTGCCAGGCTGCAAACACCGCCACTGTCCTGAAACAAAAAACTTGCCGTAAAAAACGTGTCTGTGTGACGTGAAATATGTTTTGTAAGTTTATTTATTAAATTTATTACATAAATAAAGCGATTGATTACTGAATTTAGATATTATAATAGAGAAATAAAATTAAATATTATAAGAGAGGTAGGGCACAGCGTTAATGCGCTCAAAGTGCAGCCCGACTGGGGAAGTACCTCCACTTTACAGAAGACATTCTTTAATAATAACATTAATAACGTAATGTTGTGTTTCTGTGTGAGTAAGGTCGCCAGAGCTCATCGGGGTGGGGGAACGGTCAGCAACACTTGTTTGCTGACTCTTAAAGGCTGGCAACACACCCGCGACTCCTCTGGTGTTGCGAGTGTCCATGGGCGGCGGTGATCACTTACCATCAGGAGACCAACTTGCACGTTTGTCGCCCTTTTATATAAAAATAAAATTAGAAAATAGAATAATAAGATGGGTCTACATCTCCTATCATATTTTTACACACAGTCAGCAGCTCATATTAGGTGACTTTAGATGCGATGGGCTCCGTCCAGTCTATGGACTGGGAAAATATAGAATACTTCTGAGAATCGACACTGCAAAAAGACGGAATATTTGAATCAGCCTATTGCAGCGCCGGCGCCGGGCTTAAAGAACACAGTAGCGATGATATAACTGAAATGTGAATAAATGTGCCTGATGGTGAAAAAGATAAGATCTACAACCTCGGGCACAGATTCCTAATATCTACCACAACCACCAGGTATTCACAACCCATGTTTTCACAGCAAAGATAGCGATATTATCTTTTGAAACTATTTCCGACTTTTATCCACTTAAGATTTTTTTATACAATTTGACTTATTAACATTTAATTTTTGTTTTATTTTAAGTCATCATCATCATCATTGCTGGACAAAAACCTCCTAGAAGAACGGAAAGATATGCCATAATCGCCACGCTTAGCAGACGGGTTGGCGATCGCAGTATGTTAGTTCACAGGGAGAACCAGCTACCCCGTCTCGGGTAGGTATTCTCTCAGGACGACTTCTACGCCCCCCTCGGGATGGATGGGGTGGTCATATTGGTTGCCGGCAACCACACAGCAACGGGGTCAATCACTGTGGCAAGCTAGAATAAAGCAAGCTGCGGCAATTCTTGCTGTAGCTAATAAAAGTTGGTTTACGGAGGAAAAATAATGTTTAGTTATAAACACGTTGATAAGAACTGGTTCTGTATTATAAATATTTATTTAATTCTAAACTATTCATTTAAAACTATATAAAAAAATTTAAGAAAATAACCCGAAGTCGCGACTCTTAAAGTATTGCTATTCAAACTCTACAATTGCATTAAATACTCCTTGATTATTATTTTATTTCATTATTTGTTGCATAGTAAATTTTAGGCATATTTAGGTTAAACGAACTTAATGTTTGAATGTTATCATTTTTTAAATTCTTCTGGAAAAGGATTCTTCCCGGGTTAATTGGCAGTGTTTATGTGTAAAAAATATGTTATGCAGGTAAATCATTTTTACTTTTCTACTAAAATGAAACCTCGTAATATAATTAATTATTCAAAACTAAAAAGCTTTCACCCACAATCGCGGCTTACAGCTTAATGTCTAATTGAATGTTTTACTTATATTACTACCATAGTAAGAAATTAAACTGTAACCAAAAGTGCCATTACTGCTAATAATACTCCGATACAATATCATTTATTTTAACAGAAGTATAAACCTATGATACCTCTCCAATAGACAGCTGCTCTAATCTGTTCAACAGCCAAAGGCACAATCCATCACTCATCACTTAACTCACAAGTGGGTACGGGGAGAAACTAATCTCAATTTATCCAACAAAATAATCACAGCACAGCATCTGCGTGAGATAACATGTACCCACTACGGACAGTACGGACCATTAACACCTGTGCACCTCTATTTATATTGCGCAGCCAGGTCGGCGCACTGAAGTGTTAAGCAAACCTTCAGGATTAGATTACAAGAACAATATGATATCTTTTATAAGGTATTTCTTACAAAGAATCACAAATCTTCCGTATTCCCAATTAAAGATTTTTCTTTTTGATTGGGATGATATAGGGAGGTCTCTGGCATCTGCGCCGCCTCCTCCAGAATTAAATTAGTAGTTATTTCTCGTAGAGAGTTTCTGTTGGAAAAAAGTTTCCTGTGAAAGGTATTTTATTTACTACTAAATGTTTTAAACTAAGCAATTGAAAGGAAATATTATTTTCAATGTCCAAGATTTAAAAAAAGGATTCTTCTCACAACACACCCAATTCTTCCAGCCATATTGTTTTATGGCAATCTGTTCCAAAGCGATTTATCTATACATATAATAAATCTGTAGAAAAATAATTTTTGTACATCAAAAGTAAATCCAAAAAGAACAGCATTAAAGAACAACCAATAGAACCCATTTCCAGCATTTTTAGAATGTTTGTCTGTTTGTCTGTTTATATGTTCAGGTATCACGTAAAATATACGAAAGCAATGTAGATAACTTTTATACACAACGATTGAGCGTAACTTGAGGTAACATTTAGTTTTTGTTTTATTGCAATCGGTTCAGTCTATCAAAAGATATTCGATTTTAAAGTAATCATGAAGAAAAATTACACACATTTCGTTATTTCAAGATGAACTAATGTTTATAGTTGAACTACCTAACTGTCCGATAGATGTCATTGTGCATATTATGATATCTCTTTTCTGAATGAACTAGGTTGATAGTTGATTTTTATTTCGATAGATGTCGTTGTGCATTTCTTTTGACTCGCGGTGTTAACATTTGCCCGTGTTTGCTGATTGCATGAGTTACGTGGGGTTTTGAATGTTCTGAATTGTTTCGAAATAAGGTCTTGGTTGCCTAGAAGTATGTCGTTGTCCAAAATTGGTTATTAAACAAATCTGTTTTCTTTGGGCAAATTGAATTATGTAGAAGGTTGGATTTGTTATAATTTAATTTTAAATTATTGATAGTTGAATTTTATTTCGATAGATGTCGTTGTGCATTGCTTTTGACTCGCGGTGTTAAGATTAGGGCTTTGAATGTTCCGAATTGTTTCGAAATAAGGTCTTGGTTGGCTAGAAGTATGTGGTTGTCCAAAATTGGTTATTAAATATTCTGTTTTCTTTGGGAAAATTGAATTATGTACAAGGTTGGATTTGTTATAATTTAATTTTAAATTATAATGTCAGTCGATCGAAAGTTTGTGCTGTCGATTCGTTTGTAACGCGAATGTACAGACGATTCGAATTTTATTGAGCCCGTCCGATTGTATGTATTTGAATGTAGTAAATAAACCCTGACTCTCATAATTTTCTCAGCACAAATCTATAATCTACCTATGTAAAAGAGGAAACTGACTGACTGACATATAAACGCACAGCCTGAACGGCTGGGGTTAGAGACTTGAAATTTTGTCGGTAGGTACTTTTAATGGCGTATGCATTCACTAAGGAAGGGTTTTTGGAAATCCGTCATTTTTGAAGTTAAAGGCATTGAAACTTATATTTAGTAGTTCAGCTAAAAATATAATTAAATATTTTAGAATTTTTGGAAATTCCACCCCTAGGTCGTAAAATAGGAGATGTAAGTTTGTATGAAAAGTGTGTAATTTTTTGGCTTATTCCGTTTATCCACCCTAAAAAAGCCACCCTAAGGAGGATACTCGGAAACGCGTGTCCTTCTATCCACCCTGAACGGGGTGGATAACCGTAATTCATATAATATGTTTCTTCCGTTTTTCTCACCTGCCTAAGTACAGTCATTAACACAAAAACATACACAAACCCAGTCCAAGAAACTTCGTGAACATTAAAATACTTTAGATGTACATACTTACCTTCTTCTTTGAGCTGAAAATTGTTTTGTTTACTCATCTAACATTCTATGTGACTATTACGTCATTCTAGACGTATCTTTTAATGACACATATCATTGCAATTAATTTCCATTCCAGTTATATTATTGTATGTGCTTAAATATAAATCATAGCTTGATTTAAACTTTAAAATGTCTTTAATTGAAAAAATAAAAATATTGACAAGGGGTAAGGGTCGAGTAGCTTTACATAATGGATATCAATATCACTTTAAGGAAACATACGCAAATCAAACAACGTATTGGCTGTGTGCTAAACGAAAAATAAACCACTGCGTCGGGACAATTACTGTAATGGTAAATAAAAGTATTATTAATTAATTATTATCCAATAGTTGTAGGATTTTGCACATAACATATTTTCTTTTAAATAAAGATACATTACCCAGTTCGTGCCCAACTAACGCCCCAAAAGCATTGTTAGCTAAGGTATTTTTTTCTTCGTCAATAGCAGTAAAATTAGTTTGGGTTGATGACGAGCTGAAGCTGGAACTAGTCGTTTGAGTATCTCGTTCAGTCGTGGTTTCTTTATCGCCTATATTAACTGCCATTGAATCCCATCTTTGACTTTCTGCCATATCCAATGATTCTTGGCTATCACATTGAGTCATATCATCGTCTATTGTGTCCGGCACATACTCGTACTTTCCTAAAAAATGTGTCGTAATAACTTGTAGCGACAAACATTGATTCAATATATTATACAGGATACTTCTATAATGTACTTACTTTTTAATGACATAGTGGAATATGCACAGTCAAATTTATTAATTTTATTTTTAGCAAATTTATAATTAAATTGCTTTATTGTAAATGTCAAATGTTTTTTTTTAATAGCCTTGTTTTTCAAATGTAAACTTTTTTAACTTTTAATTATTTGTATAAGCATCATCCAACATTATTATTACAGGAAAATACTGTGATGAAAACAAAACCACACATACAGTTATGTAAACAAGATTTCACTAAAAATGTAATTGACTCGCATATAAACCAATGTATCAACGAAGTAACCACTTCACTAGATCCGGTGCCGAAAATCTATAAAAACATGGTAGCGTCACTTAATGAAGATGATGTCGACTTACTAAATGAAGTTCCTGAATTTACAAAAATTAAAACTTCTTTATATGAACATAGAAATGCAGCATTGGGTTTAAAACAACTTAATTTTAAAAAAGTTGCCGAAGTTGTAGTGCCGAAAAAATACGAGAACTTTTTATTAGCTGTTTTCATAGATGAAATAGACAATATTCGGATTTTGATATTCTGTAACAATTTCGCAAGAGACCAAATGGGTAAACTCAAAAATTTCTTTGGCGATGCAACTTTTAGAATATGCCCCAAACCGTTTAACCAAGTTTTCAGTATACACGCTGATATGAACAGTACCAGGACTTCAACAAATATAATACCTTTGGCATTTGCAATTATGAGTGACAGAAAGAAAAGCACTTATTTAACGGTATTTAATTTAATCAAATCCCAAATTCCTGCATGGAATTCCGCAACATTCACGCTCGACTACGAAAAAGCTACAATGGGAGCATTAAAAAGTGTATTTCCAAATATATTGCTACATGGCTGCTACTTTCATTATGTGAAGTCCATTCAAAAACGAGCAGATAAGCTAGGTATCAATAAATACCCAAATACAAAAAGATTAGTGTTACTTACGGCAAGGTTGCCACTATTACCTTCAAACTTGATTAATGAAGGCTGGTTGTTTGTGAAATCATTTTTATTAGACGATGAAAATAATATGGCGGCATTTGTTAAATATTTTGAAAAAACATGGCTCAAGGACGAAACCTTTGTGGCTGTTTGGAATTCATTCGGGGTGACTCATAGGACAACAAATTCATTAGAAACCTGGCATAAAACAATATCACATGAAATTAAAGACAAACATCCACATTTAGCTAAGTTTTTGGAATGCGTGCAAAAAAACGCACAGTTCTACGCTAATACGTCTGCTGCAGCAAAAAAATTTAGAAAACGATTGCAAATATACATTAAAAGGGACGAATTTATCCAGGATACGCAACTACGTCTACTCAATAATGAAATAAGCGTTGGTCATTTTCTGGACATATTGCAAAATTTATAAAAAACCACCAGCCCCGCTTCGGCTTTCTATCTTATAGTACCATGTACCTACAATTTAGATTTTAAGACTATTTTATGTTATTCGCTTAACAATAAATATTAAATTAAAACTTAAAAGATATTGATTTGATTCAACTGTACTTGGGGTAAAAAATCGGAAGAAACATATTATATGAATTACGGTTATCCACCCCGTTCAGGGTGGATAGAAGGACACGCGTTTCCGAGTATCCTCCTTAGGGTGGCTTTTTTAGGGTGGATAAACGGAATAAGCCAATTTTTTAAGTGAAAAGCATGAAAATTGGTATTTGTCCTTTCGGTTAAAAATAAAAATATGTATTTCAGGATTTTAGGAATTTCCACCCCTAAGGGCGTATAATAGGGGATGTATGTTGCGTGTGGGTATACCTATAATGGTTCTGAGGAATTTTAAGCCACCTAAACTTTGCAACGGCACTAGGCTTCAAGTCAAAACTTTGCATCGTGTTATAGAGGCTACTAT
This sequence comes from Pseudoips prasinana, assembly GCA_951640165.1. NCBI lineage: Eukaryota > Metazoa > Arthropoda > Insecta > Lepidoptera > Nolidae > Pseudoips > Pseudoips prasinana. Next base: position 39,982,700 of record OX621237.1, on the reverse strand, counting down.
TATGCCTGGATCCGCCCAGGGAGAAACAGTGTTCGTGTCACGTATTCCGTTAGTGCCAAATGATCTCCTTTTTTAGTTTAAAATACTGTAGTTCTCTATAAAAGTGAGTGTCGCGATAACCATCAACAAATCGCAACTCTCAAGTTAGCTGGAATTGACTTAAGGAAGGCGGGCAGGTTCACGTGGCGTGCTCACGTGTGAGTTCATCCCACAGTCTGGTCCATGTAGTGCGAGGACCTACGTCTTTTGCTGAGCTCCGTAAAGTTGATGATATTGAACATCCCATATACCAGGCCGCTTGCCGAGCATGCCATTTATTAGATGGAGGTCAGTATTGGGATGACGCTGTAGCGGAAGCATGCGTGAGCGATAGTCCACATCGCTTGCGACATTGGTTTGCCATCTTATTGACCTTCTGTGCGTTATCGGGTGCTAACCAGTTATGGCAAAAGTACAATGACAAGTTTGCTGAAGACAATAATTCTCCTCAGAAATTTATGTCCTCCTAAACTTTGTAACGGCACTCGGCTCAAAGTCACAAATCTGCAGCAAAACATTATCGAAGCTGAAATATTAACAGGTTGCGGCGCCGGTGATATTGTTTTTATTCCAATGATACCTATAATTCCTAAAAACTTTCCTTTCTCTTTCCAGTGCAATTCCCAGTCAGTCTCTGTTATGCCATGACGATTAATAAAGCTCAGGGCCACACATTATCCGTTGCGGTGGACCTAAGTATTGGATGCTTTTCCCATGGTCAACTATACGTTGCTCTTTCACGCGTAAACAACCCCAATAACGTTTTTGCGTACGCTCCAGATGGTTCCACAGGCAAAATAAAGAAGCACTAAATTAAATAAAAATCAAATTGTATCGGTATCCTCCCACAGCGCTTTACACTAATAAATACATTGTTAAGTTCCGACATCCACGCGAACGAAGTCGCGGGCACAGCTAGTTCATTCATATAATAAAACAAGCTGATCCCACTGGAATAAAAAAATTCAAAGTAGAAAAAGTAATCTGATCTGGGTCCAAGGGTGAAACTAAACTATTAGGAGACACATTAAAAACCACACAAAAATACATTAGAAACGGTACAGCCGTATAGAAGTTCAGTCATAGACAGACTTAAATGGTAGATAGAAGAGATAGGTAGAAATATAATTCATTAATTTTAATTAGTACTTCATTTGGACAAATTGAATATAACACAAATTCCTTACACATTTTTTTGTAGTTAAATTAAACTACATTATGTGGTTATTGTGAATCACACTAATATTATAAAGGCGAACGTTTGTGAGTATGTATGTTTGTTACTTCTTCACGGCTAAACGGCTGGAGCGATTTTAATAAAATTAGGTATATAGTTGGATGACACCCTGGATCACACATAGGCTACAATTTATAAAGATTAACGCGGGTAAAACCGCGGGGCACAGCTAGTTAAACTATAAATAATCAGTCAAAAAATACAATCCACGCAACCTAAGAACAATAATTTAGCGCCATTACAAACAAAAATATAAACAATGAAATCTTTTGTGTTTATAATGTTTTAGTTAAGACAGGAAAAATGCGACACCGATGGCACGAGACAGTTGCAAAACCAAAACTCCGGAAATTCCAGGTCACAGACCGAACGCGTGGGCAGACTGATTTATCAACAGACAGACCAAACAAATGGACACGACAATATGCTTGTATATCCATAAACATCAAAGTGAACGGATATAAGGACAAAAAGCAATACTCGTGATTCTGTAACACAAATTGTAATGGTGCATCAATGTTTTTTACTGCACGTGTAACGCAGCGGTTAAAACAGTCGCCTCACCACTTCGTGTCCCGGGTTCAATTCCCGCACATAATACTGTTTGTGTGACCCATAAATGGTTGTTCTGAGACTGGAGAGCTACCGCGTAATTCACCGTTCATCCTGATCGTAATAAGATAAGATATAATAGATGAAGGTTAAAAATTACTAAATTATCCGTTCAATCGGCTTCCATGAGCACATGTGACGTCGTAAATGGTCCAGAATCGATTTCGTGTTGAAGCAGTTTGAACGAATTATTTTTCTTGAAGACAACGCCCGCACTAGGGAATCTAATCCCTGTGTTGCGGAGTACTTTACAACATATAATAGACGGACAAAAAACATCCAAATTATGTGCCACACAAATAGTTATCCGGGACACAAAGCGGCGAGGCGACTGTCTTAGCCGCTGCGCGACACTTGCAAATAATTTTAAATCTTACATATATTTGAACGCCGATCGCGATCCCGATGACTGGCGACTTAGACGATAGCCCCCCTGGATGTACTTTGTGTGCTTAATGACAAGTTTAAGTTGCGAGGTTAAGCAACTAGGCTCGCGGTCTGTCCATAGATGGGTGACCACCATAGTAGTTTAATTTCTGAGCGCCTACATGCTTCGGTCCCGGTTTCAGTCGTTAAGCCATGTCGGAGGCCTACTGGGCGGCTTGAACAACTCTGACACTAGGGTAACCACTGCCCAAACGATAAGTAAGTAATTCTAAAGTACCCCGTTTTACCTTTTGGGTACGGTACTCTAAAAACGCCTCGATTTAGTCTGACCAATTTCAACTCATTGTGCTGTTAAGCTTGTTAACAAGATTCGTTTTATTTAAACCTCCTTGTTATAACGAATGCTTAATAACTCAATAAAAACCACATCAAGAATGTAGATAACACTAACATTTTAATCTTAACCAATGTTTACAGTGAGGAGATGCTTTATGAGCACTTCGAGTGGCAGTTAAACCTAAATATATCTTAATTGAGGTTAAGAGAGAGTTGATCAAAGGTAGCACCACGCTTCAAACTGAAAAGTGGTTTCAATCTTGCGTAACGACATAGGTAAGTTCTAGGAAGAGCTTCTTTTAGATGGAGTTGGTAGGAGCGGTTATACGTCCATGTAGAGTGGCTTTGTCTTTGCAGAAGGAGATGGGGACGTACGGTAATATCCCATAAAACATGGAGAATGTAGACGAAATTAAGATTAATTTAGAACAAATCTAAAACTACAAAGTTTTATTAAAAATATAAGCCCGTACACATATTATATAGGGAAATTTTTCGAGGTTTTTTTTACATCGTTTTAGAAAGGTGACTTTTACTTATTTTCCTTTTGTAAACATTAGTATATGAAGTAGTCTATTTATTAAGCTTTATTTAATTAGAATTCCTACTGCTATAATAATGTGTAACATACCAGTAGGTGCAGTAGTCCATAATTTTGTATTACATTTAGTTTAAGCAATTTTCAAGATTTTTCCTTTTAATGACAATGCCTGCACTAACTTTAGAACTAAATATTGATCTGTGTCGCGGGATACTTTACAAAAATATAGTATAGTTGCCCTGTACGGAAATTGAACCCGAGACACGAAGTGGCGAGGCGACTGTCTAAATAATAATAATAATAATATGTAGGGACAATGTCACACAGATCATCCTAGCCCCGAACTAAGCAAAGCTTGTACTATGGGTACCAGGCGACGATATACATACTTATATAAATAGATAAATACTAATATACATAGAAAACATCCATGACTCAGAAACAAATATTCGTGCTCATCACACAAATATTTGCACTTACCGGGATTCGAACCCAGGACCACCAACTTCGTAGGCAGGAGCACTACCAACTAGGGTACGGTGAGCGTCAGCGTAGCTTAGCCAGACGTGCAGTCGGTTGATCGAGAAGATAGTTTTTTAGTCTGTTCTGGAAACATTTTAGAATCGGTGCAGGCAATATTCTGCCGGGCAGTCTATTGTATATTAGCGAGCCCATAACGTTGGTAATGTTTTACAACTTTTCCAGTCTTTGCGGCACTCCGGTGACCTAGCACTCAGGGTGTTCTAAGAAAGAACTTCAAAATGCTTTTTTTTTGTTATGGCAAGGCGAATGTCTTCGCGTGCCAACCGCAAAGAGTGTCTGCGGGTGGGTATGTCAGACTAAATCTAACCTGTCGTGGACTACTCTTGGCGCCTAGTGAGGGGAGCCCCGGAAACGCGGGTAAGCTGCTCGCTCCGGTGTCCCCGTTTGCGCCGTGCCTTCAGTGGTTGGGGCACACAACCTGGGAGGACTTTAGTTTATTCTCCCGGATTACTGACTCCTGCCAGTCGGGCACAGCGACCGTGCCACAAACAGATCGCTGTCTTTCCGGAGCTGCCTGCACGTTGCGGCAGTAGAGGACACTTATCTTACTGGCACCGCAGTCTTGAGGGGGAGTTAGGCTATCAGCTGCCGCCGCCGTCTCTATGCCCCTCCGCCTTCTAGCGGGATTGGCTCTGTCCCAATCCTGCTCAGCAGCCTCCTTCTTGAGCATTACTGCCTCGCAGGAGAAAACCATGGCGTCTCAACTGTTGGAGCCAGCTGCCTGCATCACACCTACGATTGCTGGCGGGGCAGATCCAGTCCGATCTCTGCAACCAGGAGTCGCCTTTCTGTCTCCTAAGTTAGGCACATAGCAAAAGTGTGCTAAGGAGAGTCTAGGTCGCTCCCGCAGTAGTGATAATGTGTGGTCTTTTCTCGTCCGATCTGGCTCAGAAAGTCACCGAAACACTCGACTCCGGAGAGTATTTGAGTCAATCTTTAGGTGACGCAACCTACCTTTCTTCTAACCCAGGCCTCGAGGTAAGGCAGTATAGCATAGACTACCCGGTCTAACTATTAGTGTCTTCATTAAGCAGCGAACAATATATACATTTTTTACAAAACATTCATTTACGAGTTCCTAACGGATGATTGGAGATTCCATGTATCGAGCTTGTTCTAGAAACTAAACTAATTGGTTTATCATATTGGTCCTTATTTTAATGTTGTTAGTCCTGGGTCCAAATCCTGAATCAGGTCTAAAACTTCTATATGCATAGCATAGTTTCAACTCGGACTCTTAGAAGTAAGCGGTGTAACGCCTCCATGCATCGGAGAGCACGTAATAACGTCGGCCCGTTACCTGTTCTCTTCCCGGTCGTGCCAGCATACCCATTAATTACGTTTTTTGTTAATAAATAAAATACAGGAAATCTCTTGGGACACCTAACACACTGCTATTTGCTAGCAAATAGGTCAGGGACTGTTATATGGTAACCAGACAACTGATAAACACACTTATATATTACTAAATACATACATATTATAGATAAATTACACCCAGACACAGAACGAATAATCGTGCTCACACACAAAGATTTGTCCTGGATGAGGATCGAACCCACGACCTCTTGTTTAACATTTAGGGTCAGTAACCACTAGATCAACAGGTCAGTCAATAATGTTAGAGTCCTGGTCGCTAAAACTAATCAGGGGGGAAGGGTTCGTAACGTGTGAGTGAACTTCACAGACTACATAAACCGATTACGACATGTTATTATAAAAAAAAATGATAAAGCAATAAATGATACTTAAGACTATTTATATTTGTTATAGAAGACGACCACAATATTAAAACTGTATAAATATTAACGTACGTATAAATATTAATGCAACTGTGCCTTCTGCCTACCGAAGAAACTGGTAAGAAGGGTGAAGATATTTTTAACGTCATTTGAAAAGCAAGTTAATATTCACCGTTCATAATAAAATCTCACAGAAAAATCCCCAAACACAAACATAAAAATAAACAACCTGCAGTTCCAAATTACCATCGACCTGCTTTCCACAAAAACAACAACAGTTACAACACAGTTTATAACCCAACAAGTTTAAAAACACTTACTTTGGTAACATCACTAGCGTCGGAATCACCGCACATCAAAAGCCCGTTAAACATCATGGCAACAATATTTACAACACTACAAAGTACAAGCAATTCGTAATTTCGTACTATTTGTTTACTATACGGCAACACTTCACACGTCCGCGCGCGAGCATGCGCCCGCGAGGATGCGCTTGAGCAAGTGTTGCCAGATTACAAGGCTCATATACGGTAGCAGTAAACAATGTATAGAAAATGTGCAAAATTGTTTTGAATCGTTGTATTGTAGTCTACTTCATTTTTTTATGTCAGTGGTCAAGGCACCTCACTATCACCTTTACGTCCTCAAGTTTCAGATTCAAAGTCCGCACTGCAACAAGTAGTTCTTCTGAGTCTGGGCGTGATTTGTATCTGTTAATTATAAATTTGTAAAGTCTACGCAAATACACATAACGCCCCCGCTAGGGAATTACGAACTTGCAACTCCCTAGTGAGAGCATTATCTTAAAAAAAGACCATGATATATCTGTACCACCTTTGGTGCCGTCCTCATAACCCCTCGCTTATGAACTACTAATTGTCATTTCTTTGCATAAGAACTCCTGATGAGTTAACATCCTATGAGAATGGACTAAAAATCTAGTCTGTTGTAAAGTTTACCAATGACTGGTCTGTTAGTCTAGTGATTAGTGACCGTGACTGCTAAGGCAGAGGTCGTGAGATTGATCCCCACCAAGGATAAATATGTGTGAAGAGCACGATCATGTTTTTGTGTTTATTTTTTCTCTATAATGTATTTATTTAGATAGTAATTATTACTACTATATTAGAGAAATACTTATTTACTTCTCTTATGGGCAATGGTTACCCTACTGTCAGAGTTCTCAAGCCGCCTAGTAGGCCTCTGACATGGCTTAACGACTGTTGCCTAATAGCTATTACCGGGACCGACAGCTTAACGTGCCCTCTGAAGCACGGAGACGACCTGCGGCGTGGAAGGCAAAAATCCACCAACCACATCAACGCTACCGTCAGGATGGCTGGACCAAACAAGATATGAACATGACACCATGTCCACTGTTTACTCCCTTATTTGCTACTATTGACTACCAGTAATGAAATATTTGCTACCTTTGCGTTACAAAATATATCAATGAAATAAAGTGGTCAGCCATTCTGACGTCAGGATGGCCGACCAGTTCTAAGTTTTTATATTTTAGGGTTCTATTAACCACGTTAATGTATATATTTACTACCTTTTTTCTATTTTAACATATGTTCTTTAACCAATTTAGGAAGCCCCTAAAAAATTGTGTACATTTGTAACTATGCCTCCCATCTTTGTAATAAAAACTTTATTTTTTTATCGAGCCAATGTAATTATATTACGTACGATCCAGAGAAATGCTCCGCATTTGGCAATTCGGCCACGCCGGCGCTGCACCGTAGGTATATTTAGCTCATCGTAAATAGTAATTTTTGAAGGGAAGCAGTGGCCCACTTGTATTCTTTATTCTTATAGATCCAGTCTTTAGTGCATTTCACCCGTCATCGACAGCGTGTTCGCATTTTGGGGGGTAGCTGCTTTCTTTTCTTCTAAAAAAACAACGCCCGCACTAGGGAAATTAATCCCTGTGTCGCGGGGTACTTTACAAACATATAATTGACGGACACGAGTACATCCAGACTCTGGACAAGTATTTATGGGTCACACAAATAATTGTCCTGCGCGGGAATCGAATCCGGTCACAAAGTGGCGGCGGCCGCTGCGCCACACGTGTCAGTTGTTTTGTAGCTGAACCATAGCTACAAAACAACTGACTACGGTTTCGCATTTACTAAATCTTGTGTAAATTTTGTATAAAAAATTCTTCTGTACGTTTGCTTGTCATTACTTCCCTTAACGGCGGGACCGATATCGATGTATTTTTGTGTTTATTTTAGTTTGTGAGCGAGTTAGTACAGTCAGATTCTAGGGTTTTATATCTTCGGAAGAGGGCAACTTCAGGCTTCTAAGTATTTTATGGGTGTGTATATGACTGTCTCGTTGGTCTAGGGGTAGCTTTTTCAATCACAGATAATGAGGTCCTCCCGGATCATATGAGATTTTGTGATTATGTGATTACGTGCCTGTGTGGGTGCTTAAGTGTAGGTATATTATTATACAGTATATTAATAATATACTAATAATATCCAGGGACAATGTCACACAGATTATCTTAGCCCCAAACTAAGCATAGCTTGTAATATGGGTACCAGGCGACGATATACATACTTATATAGATAGATAAATACTTATATACATAGAAAACATCCATGACTCAGAAAAAAATATTCGTGCTCATCACACAAATATTTGCACTTACCGGGATCCGAACCCAGGACCACCAGCTTCGTAGGCAGGAGCACTATCAACTAGGCTACGGTGACCGTCTGTATGGGCGCGCGAAGATAAATAGTTGTATTTATTGAATATTTTAATTTCGACAATAGACCACCTAATCGCCGAGTATGGACCACCCTATACCAGCAGGTAGTTCATTAGTAAAAAGCGAGTATGTTCGGCGTCGGTTTCCGACGGGCGCGTCCGCTCATTTCGTCACACGGTTATACATAGACCCCGCCATAATATTATGTTGACGCTTTTTCTTGTTATTGTTTTCTTTTTATGTTATTTGGTTTAGTATTACATGTTTTCTTTATAATATTTGGTTGATAATTTGTAAGCTAAGATTTACAATCTTTGAGAATATAATTTCTTCAGGCACGAGGCAAAAGCCTCGAAAAAATAACATTTTTTTTAAACAGTATTAAAAACATATGGGTCATACTTAAACTACGCGTAACACGTCGATATCAGTTTACCTACATCTAAATCTATTACTTGCATACTTTACAAGTTTATTTCACGTTCGTTTATTTCCAGTCAAGGTGCTCTTTCAGACATTTCAGGCTTTCATGGCATATATAAATGGTTCCTGTGACATATATGGACGCAATACAACATTGTGATCAAGTTCATTGTTAGTTTAGTTAAATACGTCTTTTTAATATATTATTTGGGTTCGGTACCCTAAAAAGAAATAACATTTACTCACCTTCGATATCCTGAATGAAGTCGACAGGTCTTTCACCAAGTTCCTGTCAGAAAAATAAGTTTGTTATTAAATCGTAAGTCAATTTAACTCCGTAAACCGACTAGGGACCATTCATATACGTTCGTTTGTCTGATTGTATGTTTGTCGATCTTTCACAGACATATAATTCAAATATTACTTCATCTACAGCTTAAGTGTCGAACGGAGTGTACTATTGTACCCGGGTGTTTGCGAAAACGATTCCTACACCGACCTTATTTTGTAAAGACGAAGACTGATTGGACTGAAGCTGGGCTTGGTCGAATGACTACACTCCGTGCCTTGGAGAGCATGTTAAGGTTTTAAGTCAGACAACTGTTGTTTGGTTATATCTGGTAGTTCTTATCCCCAGCGAGTTAGGAGAGTTGGGAGTCAAGACTACAGCTATAGACCTGATATTTGTTTGCGCCTATATTTTTACTTTCAATAATGATGGTTTTAAACGATTTTTAGGTTTAACACTCTTACGACGTGCTAACTAATTGATTCATATCCATTTTAAAACTAACTGCCCTACTCAGAAACATTTATCAACATGACGTCCACAGCTGGACAAATGCCTCCCCTAAATAAATTCCATAATGGATTGTGTCCATCATTTGGAGGGATATGTGATAATGCCACGTTTACATTATTTATAATGCAAACGGATTGGCGATAGCAGTATAATGGTCATAGTACCTACATAGAAAGATGCTGCAGCCCGTTGTCTGGGAGATATTCCCTCGGTTCGACTTCTACACCGCTCACGGGATGTGAAGGGGTGGAGATATTCTTCGCCATCAGACACACAGTAACAGAAACATATTTAACGATTGCTTAACTTAAGGTTTGTTGGACTCATTAAAATATTTAATGAAATATCAAACTAATTACTGCGAATGCATGGCGAAGTGCTCAAAGTAGTATTCTAACTACTTCCCCGGATTCCCTCGTCTTCTCGATCTTAATCCAGACAACTATTTGTGTAACCCAAATTCAGTTGCTCTGGCTCTGGGTGTATTTTGTGTCCGTGTTTTGCATGATAGTTCCCTAGTTTGGATTTTGTAAAAACATATATAAACTACACTTTAAACACATCGGTGAGTACTTGGTGCAGTAAGCTGTCCTCGATACAACTAGTTTAGCTGTAAATTGTGCATCAAGTTTAAATTAAAATACGTCAAAACTTACATTAGCGTGGACCCAGCTCCTGATTTCGGCTCCTGAAACAATTATAATATTATATTCTAACAATTCTCTTCTTCTATTTACCACAAGCTGTATTCTTTCTAATAATTTAAATAGTTGTGACTATAGTGATCACAAAAACGACGATGACGTTGCTAAATAAATAAATTGGACAGTGAACACTATTTTTGTAAAATCATTTTTATCCTAAATATTTTGGGACAACTAACACTCTGCCATCTAATCCCAAATTAGGCAGAGCCTGTACTCTGGCAGCCAGACAACCTTTACTTATATCTACAATATAAAAATAAGTCGGGTTTTCCTTCCTGACGCTATAACTCTAGAACGCACGAATCGATTTCCACGGTTTTGCATTCGTTGGAAAGGTCTCGGCTCCGTGAGGTTTATAGCAAAGACAATTTATAAAATTTAACGCGAGTAACGCCGCGGGGCACAGCTAGTTTTTATAAAAATTTTAAACAATGTATAAAATCAAATTATAAAATCTTCCTGATCAAATTACGGTCATTTGATTTAAATCTTAATCAAATTCGACGGGCCTGTTGGCGTGGTTGGCAAATGCTTGCTTTTCACGCCGGAGGTCGTAGGTTCGATTCCCACCCAGGACAGATATTTGTGTGCATGAACATGTCTGTTTGTCCTCAGTCTGGGTGTAATTATCTATATAAGTATGTATTTACAAAAGAAAAGTAGTATATGTATTATATCAGTTATCTGGTTTCCATAGTACCAGCTCTGCTTAGTTTGGGATCAGATGGCCGTGTGTTAATAGTGTCCCAGAATATTATTTATTTAAATATAGGCTAACCATTTGCGCACATAACGGTAAAAATGTATTCTTAAACTCAAGTGCACTCGGTATACCCTTGTTTTATTAATCCAAGAAGAGCTTCAAAGAGCTTATAAAATGGTCGGTCTTGAACCTGAGTTTTCTCTAGTCGAGTCGCCTAACCCATTAGCCGACATGACTAGAGAGAGTACAGTTTCAGGACCGGCAACTTTACGAGCTCTCCGAGGCTCGAGGATGTGAAACCCTCATTTTTCGGAACGGAAGAAATTCTCTTTCCAGAAACATGCCAACAAAACTTTTGGGCCTGGCTTAAGTTTAAACACGCTACCGCTATACCAACGAGGCAAGAAGAAGCTGTTCTTCTACAATAATTAAAAATAATAAACGTAACAAAATGTTACAAACCTCCTTGACTTTTGAAGTTTCATCAGAACATTGACACCTGAAACCAAACATATAATTAAAACAGTCAAATGCTCAATAATAATAACTTACAAGATACAAACAGATAATGTAGAACTTACACTACATCCTGACAAGCCGGTTTCTTCCACTGAAAAACAGACAAAACAAGCCAAGATATTTTAGTTTGTCTACAAACTCGCTGTGGGGTTAATGGCGTCCACTCAGAAAATATGACTATAGCGAACGATTAATGTCATATATTTCCAATGCAAATTGTTTTTAATACAATAATCTATCTATCTATATAAATAAAAAGACAAGTCCTGACTGACTGACTGACTCATCAACGCCCAGCCCAAACCCTTGGACCTAGAAAGCTGAAATTTTGCACAAATGTTTGCTTTATAATGTAGACAAGGAATAAGGAAGGATTTTTCGAAATTCAACCCCTAAGGGGGTAAAACAGGGGCGCTAAGTTAGTATGAAACTTTGCCGTTTTTGAAGTTTAAGGCATAAAAATTGGTATTTGGCCTTCCAGTTAAACATAAAAAATTACGTATTTCAGGGTTTTTGGAAATTCCACCCCCAAGGGCGAAAAATAGGGGATGTAAGTTTGTATGGAAAATGTGACAATTTTTAAGTTAAACGCATGAAAATTGGTATTTGGCCTTTTAGTTAAAAATAAAAAATATATATTTCAGCATTTTTGGAAATTCCAGCCCCAAGAGCGTAAAATAGGGGGTGTAAGTTTGTATGAAAACTGTGACAATTTTTAAGTTAAACGCATGAAAATTGGTATTAAGCATTTCAGTTAAAAATTAAAAATATATATTTCAGGATTTTTGGGAATTCCACCCCTTAAGGCGTAAAATAGGGCATATAAGTTTGTATGAAAAATGCGACTTTTTTGAAATTAAACCCATGAAAATTGGTATTTGGCCTTTCAGTTAAAAATAAAAATATGTATTCCAGGATTTTTGAAAATTCCACCCCCAAGGGCGTAAAATTGGGGATGTAAGTTTGTATGAAAAATCTGAAACGTTTTAAGTTAAACGCATGAAAATTGTTATTTGGCATTTCAGTTAAAAGTTCAAAATATATATTTCAGAATATTTGAAAATTCCACCCCTAAGGGCGTAAAGTAGGGTACGTAAGTTTCTATGTAAACTGCGACTTGAAGTTAAACGCATGAAAATTGGTACTTAGCATTTCAGTTAAAAATTAAAAATATGTATTTCAGGATTTTTGGGAATTCCACCCCTTAGGGCGTAAAATAGGGGATGTAAGTTTGTATGAAAAATGCGTCATTTTTGAAGTTAAACCCATGAAAATTGGTATTTGGTCTTTCAGTTAAAAATAAAGCAATCCAGGGCATAATTTGTTGTTAAAAAAACGTAATCCAAAACTGATTCAATAGATCGCCACCAACAATTTAAGCAAACTCAAATTTAAAAAAATTAGTTTCTTATGCCAAGTAGCTTTGTCGTGGTCGTTGTCGTCTTAGTAAAGATTTAGCGTTTGATAAGATTTGTAACTTCTTTTTTTGGTAAATTGTATAACAAATTTAAATAACGACATTTTAATCAAATTGGGATAAAAAACGAATTTATCTAAAATTTGAGTTAGCGTAGTATAAATTGTTGGTGTCGAAATGATCGCACCCAAAAAACATCATCTTAATTTTACTGATCTACAAGTTCACAATTTTGTAACTAGATGGCGTTAATGTCGTTTCAGATCGCGGAACTTAATTGGCATATCGGTTAAAATAAATAAATGCTTGAAATAAAAGGTAGTCCGAAACTGAATCAATAGATGATCGCCTAAATCTCACCCAAAATATATACACACATCTTAATTTTACCGCTTTACAAGTTTATATTTTTGTTAGTAGATGGCGTAATCATCGTTTTAGTTCGCGCTATGGTTTCGTTCACAAAATGTCGCAACCTAACCTAATGGAAGTTACCTTTGTGATTAATGCATCGTTGATTATTATTTAACTTACTGACTATACTTAAGCACAATTGATATGTATTCTTTGATTTTTGATTGATGATATCGGGTCCTTTTTGTAAATAACAGTAGCAAAGTAGTATTTTATAAGGTTATTTATAGGTTAGGTTTTATTCAATTTATATTGCTTATTTGTTTTAAAAGTTATGTTTTTTAGATTAAGCTAGAAGAAAGTAGTTACATTGGTCATCATTCAAAATTGTCGCGGACAAAGTCGCGGGGGCACCAGCTAGTATATATATAAAAATCAATGCCACTTTTCGTTGTAATGTTATAACTCAACAACGGCTTTACCGATTTGGCTAATTTTGCTCTTGAATTATTCGTGGAAGTCCAGGGAAGGTTTGTACGTAGAGAAAATTTAAAAAAAGTCTTGAAAACGTGTAAAATCATCATCTTTTAGCAATTTAAAATATTTTTTTGTTTGAATAAATGAACTTAATAATCATTTTTTTTATAACTATGCCTTATACGTAGCGAAGCACGTACCGGGCCGCTAGTTATCATATATAAATGGCCAGACATACGTTTGACTTGGAGAATAAACTGGTGAATGCGTGTCGAGAGCGTTACAAAGAAGTGTGATCGGGGGAATCGTACGGAAGTTTAGAGGGAGATATACGTTAGTGAAAAAAGAACGAGAGAGAGTTACGTTTCGTATATTACTGTAGGGGCAAGAGAGAGAGAGAGAGGTGCGAGCGCACATTTTCTTTGTCTTTCTCACATAGCCCGTTGCGTTTCGTATATTTGATAAGTTTTACTTCAGTCGTTTTTTTATCATTCATTCTCTCACTTTCATAAAGAACGTAAGTGAGATTAAATTCATGGCTCACATCTTTACGTACAATTATCCCTTAATCAATCATAGCATATTATGCTCATAATATATTGGTTTTAGCTGTTGTTATAACATAAGAATTTAAAATTAGGTGGGGCCATATTATGTGATAAAACATAACGTGAAACTTTGTTATTTTAATATTGTATACATACATGATTATATTTATGTACCGCATTGTGAGCTCGACATGTACAGACGCCACTACATCAAGCTACCCCAATGTGTCAAATTTCCCCTATTGAAATTGAACTTTATGCTTTTATGATAAAGTTGAAAATCTATAATAGAAATTTGACAGATTGGGGTAGCTGGATGTAATTCCACCTTTTTCCGTTTAAGGGTTAACACCGCCGGCTTAAAAACCTTCAGGTTGTTACTGAGTAGGTATGTATCTTGAAAAGAAAACCAATAACTCTTAACCCTTTATCGAGCCGTAGGTATATCTTTAATTGATTCTTTTTGAACTTTAACTCAATTTTATACGGTTCAGTAGATGGACAGAGCCCGATACTGGTTTAACCCGGAATTGCAGTATCTACGGTTGAAAGCTCGGCCACCGAGGCATTAACATCTCGATAAAACGAAAGAAAATATAACAAAAAGTAAAATATTACCTTCACATCTATTTCGTCAGCACATGGACATTCCCTGAAATCAGAGCGCGGCATATAAACGTCACAAACGCATAAAAATGTCCAGCGTATAACGTGGAGCCGCCAGCTTGTTGCGAGTTGGTGTCAAGATATTTTTAGAAGGAAAAATATGTTACATTAACCGTTTTATATTACAGATTTACACGAGAGCAGATTACCTACATAGAAGCATACATCAATTGCTTTGTTTAATGTTTATAGCACGAAATGCGACGACACCATTTCTCAATTCATGTGTTTTAGTAAAAAATGCAATTCTTGACATATAACTAGAGAAAGTTCTCTCTTTTATCTGATTACGGTTCATTAGATTCAGTCCGCTGTCAGACAGGCGCTAGGCGGACAGTGGAAGCTTAGTAATAGATAGGCTCCATTGTATGTAACCCTTTGGGTATGGAAACTTAAAGCCAGAAGACAAATATGATTATTGGCATAGGGCCTGTTCTCTAGTCGGGCTTATTTGTCGCTATAGCTCTAGAAAATAAATAACTTCAAGCTCGAGGAACATTTTCCTTAATATATGTATTTGTTACTAAACCCCTCAAGTTTGTATCCAAACACAGCAAGCTGAGTTTACTTAAGTTTATCATATAAGCAGTGGTTACCCTAGTGTGTTGTTCAAGCCGCCCAGTAGGCCTCTGACGTCGCTTATCGACTGTTATTTAACGACTACAACCGGTAAAGACAGCTTAACGTGCCTACCGAAGCACGAAGACGCCCAGAAATCGAACCTGTTTAGTGGTCACCTATCTTTAAACCTACCCTGACCGAACTCTTACGGACCGGTGAAAGAGACTGGATGTGCACCCTCCAACTGAGTTGCCTCACAAGATAACTACGAGTAGGTCTCGGTAACAATCGAAATCAGACGGTATAAATAAGTATTAACATAGAACCTTACTCAGAAGTGTCAGGATACGATGATTTCTTTGCCTGCCAACAAAAAAAACAATAGTAAGTAAAAAGAATCACCGTCCTTTTTGCGGAGAGAACCTTTTATGAATAAATCAATAAGATTTCTTCACTTAAAATTTTTAACATCCAGGCTTTTATTACTTCTCCCGACAACAGAGGCTAGCGAGGGCTATAACAAAGTGGCCCGCGCCCTTTGGGGTTTGAAACTCAGCTCTGCTAGAGATGCATGAGAGGCTCAGTTTTTAAGGATCTATTGCGCAACAGCTACTCTTCATTAAACTGCATATCTAGACGTGTGCCACTAGTTCAATTGAGGATTACAGAGAACATTTCATAGACATGAATTCAATAAACTAGCTTGTGAACCATCCCATACTTAGGCTTTCCCACGCAACATCGACGCGGCGAGACATTCTCAAGAAACGTTCTCAAGAAAGGCTAGGTCAGAAGTACCCTAAATCGGCAGGCGTGTATGAAGAATATTTTTAAATATATAAATATAATGGACACGGCACACCTAGGCACAGAAATATCTGTTCTGGGTGGGGATCAAACACACGACCTCTGTCTTAGCAGTTAGAGTCACTAACCACTAGACCAACAGGCCAGTCTGGAATGGAGCCCGCAATAATAAAAAGGATGTGTGATATATTTGAATGTGTTCTACGCTTAGAGCGGGTGGTAGTAGCAACAAAACAAAAAATATTAAAATACCTTTGTAGTACTAGTTCAATAGTAGCACTCCTGTAATAGCATGCTTACTAATTTAATTTAGATTTACATATATTTAATATACCTAATCTATTGCAATATATATAGATTCGATATAAATTGTCTCACCTTTTGAGCTTTCATGATCTCTTTTAGACATTTGCATGGCCTGAAATCAGAACAGAATATTGAAACCCACAGTTCTTAAATACTGGGAAATGTACTATTTGGTATTTAAGTATTTTATTATATATTTATATAGAGATAGAATGCTGTGTGGCTGATTGCAAAGAATATCACCACCCCATCCCATCCCGTGGCGGTGTACTATGACCAACATAGTATATCCTTCCAAAATGAGGGGCCCTTCTTCACTGTGGAAATCTTTTGGAGAGGCCCAGCACTGGAAGTCATTCGGCTGACATGATAAAGTATATTATTTCAAAAGGCAAATATTAATTAAACTTACACTGCACCAGAAGTGGACATCTTCTGATCCTGAAAACAGTCAGTAGGTGATTGATTGAGATGTTTATTATCACGACACAGCTGGAGCAGTATGTTCTCCACATTCTGCTGCAGCTGTGCACATTCATGTCTTGACACCACGGCAGAGGATACAATTGCACATTTATATATGAATCTGTACCGTAGTGACAGAGCCATTCAAGTTAAGCCTGTCTCATGGCTTAACGACTTTTGTCTGGGGACTATAGCCGAGACCACCAGCTTAACGTAGCATCCGAATCGATGAGATGCTTCTATATTAAACCACATTAGCGGCCTCCCATTATAAATTGACCCCAATCGTTGATGCTTTACCTCGCTGATCTCTCGCTTACGTACTTGTGACTAGTGCCTCACTCTTCCCCCGCAAATCCTTTAAGCCTGGATGAACAGAGACACACAATGAAGTGTGACTGAGCGGTGAGACTCAGGCATGTCCCGGGGAATCAACGGTCTTGGATCCCGCAATGAATTTAATCATAAAGATACAAGGAGAAAATACAAAAAAGTAGTTTGACTTTCCTCCAGAGTAAAGAAAAAAGGAGACGAAATGAAATAACTAGTCTAGAACCTCATAAAATTCAAGAATTGCAACTAAAGAAGCCAGCTGTAAAAGCTCCATGGGTATATTTTAAGGATCCTATCTAGTGAGCTGTTACATTTAATTCCAATAGGAGTTATAGCAATAGCGCTTACCTACCGATGAGAGCAGTTCTCGACCAGTTGGCTACGAGGATTTATTTTAATTGCACGAATAAAACCGCCCTTACTGCCTTACATACGCCCGCAAGTTCCAATGTCCGACGAAGCAGTGAAAAACCTCCCAGGTTAAATGTAAACAGCATGTTAAAAACGTAGCGTGGACTGAACCCACAAAAGTTAATCAAGATACTCACCTTCGGAATTTCCGAATAAGCTTCGCTACACTGACATTCCCTGAAACATAATCGAATATATGGTACCAAATAGTGTTATTTTAATTTCCTGGCAAGAAGGACTCCCAGTGGCAGTAACAGTGTTAGGCACCAGCCGATTATGAGTGCGTGGGACAGAGAGAACTTCTGGACCATATAACTGTGTCCGGCATAGTTGGCTGTTTATTAAAAAACATCATAAGCTTTGTGTGAAAAAGGTAAAAGGAACATAATGTGCTAAAACATATGGCTGATGATACCCAACTCGTGAACAGAATGTTCTAGAATAATACGCGGGCAGAGTGAGAACGAATGCGAGCAGAGCGAGCTCAGGCGAGGCCACCGCAATGAGTCAGACCACGCGGCATGAGGTCGAGATCCTCATTTATCCCTTTCTAACACAAGCGTCACGCCGTGGCCGGCACGGCTTATACACTCTGTTTTAGCTGGTAAACAGAGTGTCGAGTGTCGAAAAGTGCTCTAGTAACAAGTAGGTTAAGCTTAATACCTATATTCAGCACCTTATTATCATATGAGCTCATTCTATTTCGTAACGCAAATATTAGGACCAGGACCAGCTTTGATTTAGCTAGTCTGCCGCCCTGTAAAGTATTCTGGTAAGAAACGGGTTAAGGTTGTAGCAGTTGAGCAGTTTCAAATCATTTACGCTCATTTACCTTCTCTATTCCGTCGTGGGTAAAATTTCACAGAGTGATAAACAAAACATTACAAAAACTTACACAGGCTCTTGACTTTTCTTGGCCTGCAAAAGATAAAAAAACGATTAAAATCACACTATAAATACATATAAAACAGCATATAAAAATAACAAACATGCCTACCTTTTGCGATTTCACTGTTTCCTCCAGTAAATCTTGAAATCTTATGATTTGCCTAGAATCAGAATAAATTGTGGCTTAAAGAAACTCTATATTTTATTCATCACTTCGTAACTAAGCGTCTTCTGTATCTGTCATTACTTATATCAATATTGTCAAATGCTACCTCATCCTTAGCCCGTCCGTACCCCATCCGTAGTGACGACTTCACCCAGGAGGACATTACTAGGGCTTGAAACCTAGCATAGCACTGACCACCTGAGTGAAGTCTCAATGGTGCACACCGCATTCTTGTGTGGCATTTACTGGAATTTTATAGGTTTGGGACATATATGGGTCGGTGACGTGTCAATGCTCACAGGTTTCCGACACTTTCCTGCCCGATAAGCACTGGTGACTGCATTCTTGTGATGCAGCTTGAAGATATAAGAACCCAAAAAAAAGATAAAAATGAAAATAAAACTTACACCCCACCAGGACTCACTGGCTTCTTTGTCTGTAAAAGAAAGAATAAAGATATGTTGATAATTAAATAAGGAAAGCTAACCACTCATCTACGGCTTAATAACCACTGAACATAATACTCCTCACCTCTTCTGCTTTTGCTGGCTTGTCAGTACATATCAACCTGAAATCAGATTATGCTACGTAAAATTTAAATACTTGACTTAATGTGAAATATTTCCAATAATTCTGTTCTAGACTGTATTAGAATTTAGTTTTTGGCGGGTAAACCCATCATGAATACCCGTTGCTTTGATTGTAATATCTCGGTGCGCTCTCTGTGTAATGCTGTAGTAGTACTTCGCAAAAGGTAAATCCAAAGGTTCAAGGGAAACAAATTGATTGGAATTTGTTTCCGCTGAACCTTTAGATTTAACCACATCATGCTGCTGACCTTGTCAAACCAAATCGGTGATGTTCTCAAGCACCAGTACCAGTACCAATACCGGCAAGCACTTTTTCTCCGTTTACTCTCAGTAAACGGAGTAAAAGAGGTGTGCAAGGATCGTTACAGATGGAAATCCGTTGTCTCTCTCTACACCTCGGGAAGCAAGCGTTAGTTAATGTATATTTGTATGTAAATTAAAACCAAGGTAGCCATTAATATTAAGTAGATCGTTATACGTGTGGTGAACGCCTCACTAGTTCATCTACTTGTTTGTAATCTATACTGCACTGTTACTAATGCCTTTTTATTTCCTATATATTTTGAAGTAAAACTTCTTTACGCAATGCTTGACGAGAGCTGTACAAAAAGTGTGATCTGGCAAAGTGGACGGAAGTTGAGAGGGAGACATTAGTTAGTAAAGATAGAAAAAGAGAGAAGGTTACGTTTCGTATATTACTCTAGATGCAAGAGAGAAAGGTGCGAGCACACATTTTGCTCTCATCAGGCGTTCAGTCGTTTTTACTTCAGGCGTGTGATGTAAAGCGTTCTCGTATTTTTGCAGATTTTTCTAATAAGTTCTATAAGTGCTAAAGAACGCCAATACTTACATTTGCTCTTTATTGCATGGCCTCTTACTTCTTTTCTGAAATGGATAATATTGTATTGTTTTACACGCCGACTTTGATAAATTGATCTGCCATAAAAAAAATTGTATCTCACCTTCAGCTCCTTTATAATCTCTTCAGGACAGCGACAGGCCCTGAAACAAGTCGGAAAAGATGATAACGTCCTCCTGTTCGAATTTCAGCCACAGCAACCAGTCTCAATGAAAACTAGCCACCTGCGCGGGACATATTATAGTGCAAGCATTTACCAACCGCGCCAACAGGCCTGTCATCGTTAATCCGATAGAACGACTAGCGACACGACCGGTAAGAAGACTGTAACAGGACCGACGGCTTCACATACTGTTTGAGATACGGGGGTGTGATACTTCCAGGCTACCAGAGAGAGAAAAAAAAAATTCTTAAAAAAAAATCATAAAACCACTTTTTGAGCCGAGCTGGTATTGAAACAAAGACAGTCGGAACAATGAGTCCGAAATATGCTAAGGCCGATATGCTGGGTTAGACCATTAGTGTTGACAGTACAAATTTCTTATTCAGAATTTTTATTAGATCATGACAAACATACTTCATACAATCAATGTGACAATTATGGACCCTGTCAGGCACAGCATTATTGTTAAATTGAGGAAGTAGGAGATATAAACTTCCATCTTCCTTTCCTTAATCATATTAACATGGGGGTAAGCTTCTACTGTAAACCTGTGAACGGTTTCTATAATCGTAAAGGATGATCTGATCCAATGAGATGCTCATAGTTAGATGCTCCTACCGGCCATGGCCATGTTAATCACCGTGATGAGTCCTCAGATGGGTGACCGGTAAAGTGGTTTATTTTCTGAGTGTTTTCTTGCTTTGGAGAACACGGTTGTAGTCATTAGATACAGTCGTTAGGTCATGACAGAGACGGCTTGAGTAACTCAGACACTAGGGTAAACACTGCCCATATGATAAAAGAATCTGATTAAACGAGGTATGGTATTATACTCACACAGGTTCCGAAGTCT
The DNA here is from genome assembly GCA_951640165.1 of Pseudoips prasinana. Classification (NCBI taxonomy): domain Eukaryota; kingdom Metazoa; phylum Arthropoda; class Insecta; order Lepidoptera; family Nolidae; genus Pseudoips; species Pseudoips prasinana. Next base: position 39,961,517 of record OX621237.1, on the reverse strand, counting down.
CATCAGTCTTCAAGGTAGCAGAATTAAAGTACAATTCTTCCATACATGACTCAACGCCTGTATTTACTCTAACTGGATTTTGAACTTCAATATTTCTGTTGCATTTGTCACTTTGTGGACTTCTGTTCACACATTCAGATTTTCTTGGACTTCTAGGATTTTCTTTTCCACTTTGTGCTTTGCAGGGACAAACTTTTCGATCTTGACAATTCTTGGGACTTTCCTCCAGAGTCTTTGAACTACTGGGAAATTCTTCCTTTATTTTAACACTCTTTGGGCATTCCTCCAGATCTTTACAGTTTTTGAAAAATTCTACCTTGTTCTTAACATTTCTAGGACTTTCCTTCTGATCTCTACAACTCCTTTGGCTTATTTCCGGCTCTTGAGAACTGCAGGGAACACCCTCCTGATAATTGTAATTGCTAAGAATTTTTTCCTGGCAACTGCAACTCCTAGGACTTTCCACCTGGTTACATGTACCTTGTGTTTTTTCTGGTCTTTTCCAAAAGTATGAAGTCCCAGGGGAAGGTTTTGGAGAAGAACTGGAGCTAGAATCGTTTAGTGAACATTTCTGCAGTTTTATCTGAAGATCTTCCATGGAACCGTCACACACGCAGATGGGGGGAGGTACGGACTGTTGGAAGAAATAGAAGTTGTACAAACCAAAGGTATATAATATGTAGGTATGTCTTATAAATTAACCTAATCGATTTTCGATTTCGATTCTAATCGAAAAATTTATAGTTTTTGCAGCGACAGATTTAATGGAACAATTTCTGAATACATTGATAACTCTGCGACATTTATCGAAGAAGTACTAAATATCAGTTAGTTAAGGTCTCTCTGGTAATAAATATGTACCTCAGGACATCTAACGCACTACTATCTGATCTCAAATTAGGCATATATTTTTAATATGACACGCTGAAAGACGGATAGACGGACAGCGGCGACTTAGTAATAGGGTTCCGTGCCCACCCATGGGTACTGTACCTAAAGAAATAATTGGCATACATTGTAGAAAACTAACAAACAATAACATACTCGCTCTATAGTAGAGACATCGAGAAAACCGACACATAAATCTTGAGCTTCCGCTTCCTTAGTCACGTTAGGAGTCGAAGTTGATACCTGATGGAATATTAACTATTAAAAGTAAAAAAAAATATTAGCAATCTTCAAAAAACAAAGCACTTAGTTTGGTCCAAACACAAGATACTAAATAATATAACAACAAAATTTTTATGTGTTAACTTATGACGTGGTAATGAAACAGAACCTTACTTTCAGTTCTTACCTGGATGTAGTAGTTTTTTTCTGGTATGTGGTATTGGCATGTGGTACTCAGGGTGTAAGTAGGAAATAAATAAAATCTGACTTGACAATTTACCAATGTAAACTTAAATATAGTAAACACTTAAATATAGTAAGAACAAACAACGCAATAGTACAAGAACAGAACACAAGAAAGAAGAACTGTAGGAAGAATGAACAGAAATATATCGGGGCAAGTCGCCAAGTCGAGCGCGAAGCAACACTGCCGTACCATCCTTTGGATAGGACCTTCTGGATAGGACCAGAATGCTGAAATTTTCGTCATCTAGTAAGCTATAACAACACACATGAAATCCAAATTTCAAGTCGATAGATCATTTAGTTCCGAAGGTAAGTGATAGCAAATTTTCGCATTTTCGTCACTGACACATGATCATCAAAATAGAACTGGTACTTTCCATTAATTAAGGAACCTTAGACTTGGCTCTCCCTTAACTTTGTCTAGAGATTTCGTTACTTTTTAGAGATAAACAAGCAGCTCCATCAAGACTTGGCTAGTTTTTTACATAATGTTTTTGGTGGGATTCTTTTTACATTAACAAACTAACGTGGGTAATACATACAGGGCACGGAAACGATTACCTTTCACTTCATACAAAAGTTCGTTACAAAATGGTACAGACTACAAAAAATATCCAACCATTAGATGCACTTTTTCTAACCTGAGTTCATATTTTTATATGAACTCACTCTTTGTTGGTCTGGCGGTAGCGTGTTCAACCACAGAAAATGAAATCTTGGGTTTAAACCCGAGTCGGGCCAAAAAGCCCCGAACCAGTTGATTGCTACCCTCGTGTATAGACACGAGGGTAGCAATCAACTGGTTCGGGACTTTGATGCGCAGAGCGCAGACGCATTGATTCCACCCATTCTGCGCTTACGCATTTAATAAAGAATATGGTACGTGGACTTTACTAAATTTGTCATTTCCATAATCACGTTCATCAACCGCCAAGGTATTATTGTAACATAATATATATATATATAAGATATAATAAATATGTCTTCTAAAGTATTGAGGATGGAATGTATAAATGTAGTAACAAAATTATTACAATTACGAAATTATTTTTAGTTACTTAATATATTAAAATATAAGTAAGCGAGAAATATGTAACCACAGAGCACATGATTTATATTTTAGCGTTTTGGTGTCAGTGTGGTGCCGCAATATACAAAGCTAAACTCAATACTGTTGCTAAGAAGCAATTATTAGAAAATAAAATCTACAGAACAAGGGAAGCCACCGAGAAACTGTCCGAACTCGTAGAACATAAGTTGTTGCTTATGGTGTTAGCTGTCTAGTCCTGGGAGATTGTTGGTGTTTTACAAGTAACCCCGTATATTACATCTTCAATAAAACTAAAACTAGAGTAATTTCAATAATATAAACTATAATAAATAGACGAAAACTAAAAATAGGCCTAGGTACAATCTTTAACAATACCGACATTATTAAACTGATTAAATATCTCGTGTGCCACCCTCAGGCATCCTCTCCCGCGTGCTCGTGGTCGCGGCAGTCGCAGTGCGGCACGTCGCGCTTGCGCCGCGGCTGCGCGCGCACGCACGCGATGGTCACCGAGTCGTACGACAGCGCGGCCGCGGCAGCGCCACACTCAGCGTCACCGCTCACGAAGTCTTTTGATGCTTGGCTTGTTACTTCGGAAGCTTCTTTTAACTACGAAAGAAAAAATATATTCACTCCAGCTTATACCGCTGCAAAAACAAGTAAATCCGGTTTAAAATCATCATTAATATTTTAATTAATATTTATTACCTAGTTACTTTTGTCGACTATGTCAAATATGACACATCATAAAAATTAATTCGCAATAGAAATTGTTTAATTCCTATTGCGAGAGAATAGAAATTAAACATTTAATTAATTATCCAGACGAGGCAGTATTAAACTTAAAGTATTCTTAGTTTAGTTTTGTTCCTCATTTAAGTAGCAACACTTAATTTAAGCATCCATTATCTTCTTGGAAATAACCTGCCACAGATCAAGTGGGTTGAGAATGAGATCGTCCAACCTTTTCTAGCTGCTTCTGGATGACCGGTTGGAAATACCGCTGACAAAGATGAATTTAAAAACTCTAATTTTGTAAACGCTTCACATACAAGTTGCACGTGATGATAGAATATCTACTATATAAAAATAAGTCGGGTTTTCCTTCCTGACGCTATAACTCCAGAACGCACGAACCGATTTCCACGGTTTTGCATTCGTTGGAAAGGTCTCGGGTTCCGTGAGGTTTACAGCAAAGAAAATTTATAAAATTTAACGCGAGTTACACCGCGGGGCACAGCTAGTGTTCTTATAAATTATAGGAACCAAGACTGACAATTATAAAGTCGTGTCTTTTTGTATACCTACGCAATTTTTGGTCACCTGTGACTAGAGCAATTGGTGGGAGTATAAAACACAACTCACACACCTTAGCCTTCGCCTGCTTGAGTTGCCTTCGCATCTCCCTAATGATATCGTCCTTGAACTGCGCGCGCAAGTTGGCGGAGCGGCACTGCTCGTCCAGCGCGGCGCACACGCGGCGCATCGCGTGCATCTCTTCCGACAGGCTCACGTTTACTTTGCGCAGCGCTCGGACATTGTCGCCACTAGACTGTGAAAGATACCTCATTGTACCCTTATCGATAATTTTACTACCAAATTTAGTAGTAGTTAGTTTTACCACTAGTGAGTGCGAATAATTTTTACAACCTTCAACTGGCCTAATGATAAAATCATACAAACCCCAAGAAGGAACATGTAAATTTAAGTGGAGCACATTGTACCACATACAAGTTTAACAGCACTTGCATTATCCACAACGTGCAAACGACGCCGCGACGTAAACGCAGGTATGCATGCGTAAAAGTCTTCCATATTAATCTTGGTTATTGAAGTTGACAAAGACATTTTATATCAGCCCAATTGAAGCAACTGTCTTCCAATAATCGGCAATTCAAGCTATGAGGGTCTCAAGTCTAAAGTGGGTGATAGACGTACGAACTTTAAGTACGCGGTTTTTAAGTTTGCGAACTTACTCGGCTCGACGTCGGTGACACACGTGAAGCTTACTCACTCTGTATTACGATGTCGTCGACAGAAGAAGCTTTGTGCTATTTAGGAATTATATCGTATTACATTCTCAATCGTAGCATCTCTTTCCTTACCTACCTTACGTATAATTTCTAATAAATTATTGTATGCTTGAAGCTTCATATTTTTGTCTTTGTAATCGTTGCTTTTAATTTTCGAAAGACAAGGGTTATTTCGGAAAGCTTCTATAAATTCGGTTAGCAGTTCATGTGAATAAGTTCGAAAATCACACATTTTGAAAAAATTCTGAATCAAGCAAAAATCTCTAAACACAACAAGCGTGCGCGTCCACGAACTCGCAAAACAAACTGGCGGCGTGGCGGCTCGCGGCTCGCAGTGCTGCCACACGTACGAGCCAAGACGAGCTACGAGCAAGATTTCAAACCGGTTGTATCGTCGACGATTTTGCGCGGCGGTTTTAAAGTACGCGTACTTACGGTGACACACAATCGAAAAAGGTCGTCGAGCCATAAGTACGCGTACTTGCTCGTACGTCTATCACCCCCTATACAGTATACCTATTTTCTCGCTGTGGTTTCAATGACTTCTATGATATGTAATACATAAATACCTTGAGGTTAGCTTCCAACTTCTGTATACGCTCCTGGTATTTCATAGTTTCAACTTTTAACATCTCAGTAAAGTCTTTCACCGGCTCCCAGTCGCCACACTAAAAGTCCCATTCGAACACAATACAAAGGTAAAGTATGTTAGTAAGTTACCGAAATGCAAACGTTTCTACTTGAGTAGAACTACCTTTCGTTTCAATATGAAACTATATGCCTATACCCACTTAAATTGGCGTTCATTTCTATATTGATACGAAGAAATAAGTGATGAGTCCTATATTCAAACATTGGCTATATTCTGTTATATGAATGGAAATCTTTGCGGTACTTTTCAAAAGTATTCCACTATGACTTATTCCCAAATACTTCTAACAAACATATAGTAAAAATGTTAACGAAACTATAATGATAATGAAGATAGAGATATCCAATCCGAAAATTTCAAGCAGAACCAACGTTAAGAGAAAACGTATAATTTTTTAATACTCGTAAGTGCCATATGTATACCCTGTGTTTGGACCACCAAACTAAATGCATGTTATAATAAACCAAAGATGAACATACTACTTCTAATATCTCTATAAATATATACCTCGGTCCCCGTGCAGCACATTCCCGCCATAACCTCGGCATCCTTCTTACTCACCTCACTGCAGTTACAGCTAAACGGGCCGAAGAATGATTTGTGTTATTGCAGCGCACCATAACAAAACATTACACGGGTTATTTATATTATTGTTTATGTAAATACCGAATGGGATTTAAAAGGATTTCAATAAATAAAAAAGTAAACAGTGGACACCGCAATCAAATATACTTTTGTAATAATGGCTAACATTAATGCGCTTTGCTCCCAAACCAACATAATAAATTGAAGGATATGAGTGGTTAATCAATTAAGTTGGTTAAGGCTTCTATTATACCTTAGGATTTATAGATAGTCTAAAAATATTAAGAACCTTTGTAATTTAAAGTCTGTTATTGAGGACGCTGGCTTTCCTCTTTTTACCTCTATTACGCAATTTAAGGTTAAGGTATCCTCTATAGTTGTGATAGATGAAAGGTTAAAAATAGATTAGATATATTTAGATTTATATTCATAAATATTTAGAATGAAGTCTAGTATATCATTTTAAGCATGTTTACTTTAAAAGCGGAACATTTCAAGCAAGCTGTGTAACAAAATCATCCACTTAAAAGGATTAAGAAAAGAGTAAAAGTTATGGACACACTCATCTCCATGGAAATATAATACATCATAACATATATGGAGAGACTGAAAAGTAATGAATGTCAATTTTGTAAACTGTAATTCATGTACTCACGGTGTGTTATACTTAGCGAGTGACAACTCATTCCTGAGGTTCATAATTGTTTGCTCGTATTGTTGAACATCTTTGTTAAGCTGTCTAATTTCCCTGGAATAAATAACCAGTATTACAATCACGCAGTCAATAAGCTCATAGATCAGGGCTCTGACTGGTAGATGAAACAAAATGCTCGCTTTAGCAGTTCAAATTTGAGACGATTTCTTGTTTCAGAAATCATGTTTAGTAATTATTCATGCGTACTATTATGCCGAATGTGTGGTTCAAATAGTTCTCACGCAAGGATGACTAAATTTGAGAACGAAAAGCTACACGAACATGAAAAAATCCATAACCAAAGAAGATAACAAGATAAGAGATTTGTGTGACACTTATGTAATCATTCTAATTGTTCTTTATGAATTGAATATACGTGAATTGAATGTTTGTTAAACCCACGCGACTAAGCAGCGCGGAGCCTTCGGTCGTAGTCTTCAAAAAAATCTGAAAACTGTACCCTGAATTATTCACATCTTTGGCCTTTTCTTCATTGAAATTTGCTGTACTAGAATTTCTATTAGCTACTTTTAGAGATGAAATAGGACACACTACTCACCTGTCTTTAACGATGTTCTCCTTATGAAGAGATTCGTTCAACATTTTGATATCTGAGGTATTGTTGTACACCAGTTTCTTGCTTGTCTGAAGCAATGGTAACATATAGAAACACCCTCTGTTACAATTTTCATGTAAAGGCCCGCATTTTTGAAGAGGTCCCAATTGTCATGTGAACGCTAAACCGAATCCAAGTCCCTTGTAACTGTAGCCAAACTTATTATTTCTATTGACAGTCTAGCACAAGATCAAGATAGATAAGCGAAGCAATCAGAAGCCTGAGATTTTACGTCTTTAGGAGTAAATAACTGTTAGGTAATTTTGTAGTGAAAAACATCAGAATAAACGAAAGCTACAGAGCTTTAATTTTGCCAGCTGTTATTCACTGCCAAATGACCTAACTGTTACTCATAAAGACGTAAAAAACGACATGCGACATAAAAAAAAACAATAAAAGCAATACTGCCTTCATTAAAATCTTAACTTCTTCTTCTTCTTTATCGTATGAGCAGCGGTTACCCTGGTGCCAGAGTTATTCAAGCCAACCAGTAGACCTATATATAACATGGCTTTACGACTGTTGTCTAACGACAACAAACAGGACCGGCACCTTTAACCACTTTAGCGCTCACCGATCTATATACAGTCCACTTAACAAGGTGCTCACCGATCTCTAACAAACCAGTGAAACCAACTATCTGTGAGCATCTCCAAAGTGAGTTGCCTCACTAGATAACTAGGACTCGGTAAGTAAGTATCAACAGAAAACCCTACTCAGAAGCAATGGTGTCTTTGCCTGCCAGCAAAAAATAAAGGTCTGGTACTGATGTGACGCTCATAGCTAGATGCACTTACGTGGCCGTCAATGATTAACCACGTAAGGCACCTAGGCGTGCGGTTAGTCGATAGATGGGTGTCCGTTTAAGTAGTTTAATTTCTGAGCGTCTCCATGCTTCTGAGGGTGCGTTAAGCTGTCGGTCCCGGTTGTTGTCATTAAACAACAGTAAATAAGTCATGACGGAGACCTACTTGGTGGCATGAACAACTTTGACACTAGGGTAACCACTACTCATACAATAAAGAAGAAATAGAGAACCGTCTAATAAACTTTAAAGTTCACATACGGATCGGTGAGTGTAGAAGACTCTGAGAGTGTCTATGGCAAAATCTTAGCTGTAACAAAGTAGTGACGCCAGCACATCAAGCTACCCCAATCTGTCAAATTTCCCCAATTTAAAATAAACCTTATTTTTTTTAGATAGGTGTAGCTGGATGTGCTGACGTCTGTACCTATATAATAAGTCTATTTTTAAAACCCATTGACACCTAAAATATAGTCTGCCATTACATATCAATTGCTGTCGTTCCGGTAAAATGTATCTATTAAAAATATTTTCGACGCCATTCAGCTCAGTAGATTCCGTTTATTGTAATAATACTCGACTAAACTGTCATAGTTTATAGTTTAAAAACAATGCCATTTAAATTATGTAGTGTTTGGTGGCTGGTGTTCGCTCTGACCATAAATGCCAAATAGTAAAGATAAAAAATGAGATAAATATAAATAAACAAAAAATTAGTTATAGACCTTTAACAAAATCTAATTTGGGAAAGTTCAGTAACAACCTGGAGAATAGTTTGTGCCATCTATTGCCAAACAAAAGTAAGCCTAACGATATGTACACTACATTATTCCACTGTATTTGCAAAGAATTTAATAAAGCTTGTAAAATAAAAAACATAACGGTTGACAGTAATAAGATAAAATTTAGTTCTTGGGCAACTCAAGGCATTAGACTGAGTAGAGATTTTTTATATGAGTTGTATGACAGAAGGTCCTATAACCCTGATGTCAATTTCATTAATTATGTTAGAAATTATTCAAAAATTTTTAAAAAGGTTTGCATTCAAGCTAAATCTTTATATATAAGAGATAAAATTAAAAAATCTGATAATAAAATAAAATCAGCTTGGCAAATAATTAATACTGAAACTGGTAAAAGTAGATCAAGAGATCAAACATTAGTATTGAATATTGGTGATGAACTGGTTTCAGACAAGCTTACCATTGCCAATTTTTTTGCTGCCTTTTTTGCAAATATACCCGTGGATATTACTAAGTGTCTCGCATCATCACCAGATGTGGCTGAACTCTTTTTAAATCAAAGCGTTAAACAAACTGTACCTAACTTTAGTTTTAAATCCGTAACAAGTGATGATATTATAAAAGCTTTTAAGAGTATTAAAAGGAAAGGCACAGAAGATTTGTGGGGACTGTCTGTTAAAGCAATTGAATCAATCATACTAAACATTGCTACAATTCTTGCAGCCATTTTCAATGGCTGTATAAGTGATGGTGTCTTTCCCGATTTAATGGAAATAAGTAAGATAATACCCATTTTCAAGGCAGGTTGTTCAAAAAATGCCACGAATTATAGGCCTATCTCAATACTACCAGCTTTAAGTAAAATATTTGAAAAGCTGATACTCAGCCAAATGTTGTCGCACTTTAACGTGAATGAGATATTGCATAACAAGCAGTTCGGGTTTACAAGGGGCCGCTCTACTCAGGATGCAGGTTGCACATTAATTAGGTCAATATTGGAGGCTTGGGAGGGATCACAGGATGCGCTGGGAGTTTTCTGTGATCTCTCTAAGGCTTTCGATTGCGTTGATCATCGTACGCTCGTTGTTAAACTGAAGTACTATGGAATGTCTGGCACATCTCTTGATCTTGTGATGTCCTATTTATCGGGGCGACAACAGATGGTTTCGATAGGCGGTGCCACTTCGGCACGTCATCCTGTGAAAATGGGGGTGCCCCAAGGATCTATATTGGGCCCATTTTTATTTCTAGTTTATATAAATGATCTCCCTTATCTGGTAGAGAAAGTATCAGACATAGTTTTGTTCGCTAATGATACTTCGCTCATATTTAAAGTAAATAGAAAGGATAAAGATCTTATTGAGCATAATAAAACACTCAGCTTTATATCAGAATGGTTTTCGGCAAATAATCTCTTGTTAAATGCAGGGAAAACTAAATGCATCAGGTTCTCATTGCCGAATGTGACTCAAATTGTACCAACAGTTGCACTTAATGCGAAAATATTGGATCTAGTCCCATCGACCGTATTTTTAGGATTGACACTTGATTCAAAATTGCAATGGGGTCCTCAGATTGAAAAGTTAGCAGGTAAATTAAGTTCGCCTATGCTGTCTGGAAAATAAGGCAATTGTCAGATGAACAAACTGCTAGATTAGTGTATTTCGCGTACTTTCATAGCATTATGTCGTATGGCATTCTGCTGTGGGGTTCGGCGGCTGACATAGGTACTATTTTTGTATTGCAGAAAAGAGCAGTCAGAGCCATTTACGGTTTAGGCAGTCGCGATTCTTTGCGAAATTTGTTTAAAGAAATAAAATATATACTTACTGTGCCATCGGAATATATATATCAGAATATAATGTTTGTTAGAAAAAATATACATAATTATAAAAAGAAAAGTGAACTGCATAATATAAATACTAGGAATAAAAACAAACTAGCCATGCCAGGCTTTAGAGTAAGCAAAACTAATAAATCATTTTTAGGAAATTGTATTAGGTTTTATAACAAGCTTCCTACTCAAATTACTGATCTGCCTGACACAAGTTTTAAAACACATATTAAACGTGTACTTATGGCTAGGGGTTATTACACCACTAAAGAGTACATCGATGACAAAGACGTCTGGCTCTCACTTCCTACCTGCACATTGCTCGCTGGAGATCTTGTAGCCATATAGACATGACTGATCTGCTGTGTTACGTGAACTATCTGTAAATGATTGCTATCATATACTTAATTTAAAATTATTGACTCTGTCTCAAAATGAATAATGTTATTGTTTCGAAGTTTTTCTTTTGTATACCTAAATATAATCTAAAATAATAAGCATTCAGACAACCGATCGAGCATATATTGTGTTTGCCTACTAAATAATTACTCTAATTGGACCAAATCCCGTGTTCATGCCCGCTTGAGTATGTTTCGCCGGACCGTCTCAACTGGGTCGTGTTGAAACCGGTAGTAGATGAACCCACTGAGTTTGTTTCGCTGGGTCTTCTCAGTTGGGGCCCATTGGATCCGGTGGTAGCATTAAAGCGCGACCGTCGTTATTAACACAAGGTCCGTCATAATAATAATACCTTTAATATAGACAGAACCATTGACAATATGTAGTAAAAATATTAGACTTAAACTAGATAATTAAACATAATCTCTTGACAATAACTTGATACGAGCTAGCTAAATATCATTTCTGTAATAAAATAAATTTTATAAATGTTTTCATACAAGATGTACCTAAATATCTATGTTACTAGAAATAATATCTAATGTATACAACTATATTACTACAAACATGTTCTGACTATTTACAAGCGCTTTTTTAAAGTCTACGTGAATAAAAACCTTTTTTATTTTATTTTATTTATAGTTTCCCCAGCGGCGATAGATGACGCTATGCGTTAAAACTTATGTTTGATTTTTCATCTAAAATAAAATGCTCAAAAATATCCAAAAAATATATATTCAAAACAAAATGAAAACATATTCTATAAAAACAAATGGACTATATAATTTTGTAATATCTATTGTGTTTAAACTGTTTGATGTCCGGCCTCAAATTCGCTTTTGCCTTCCCCAAGTCGCCCTGCTCCAGATTTTTTTGCCTCCTAATGAATGGAAATAGCATTATCGGTTTATTAGCTAAACATATTGTTACGAGTTTACACATCTGATGTTTGGTCAAGCTTCTTCAGCTTTCAAGGATAATAATCTGTACAGGGGATCTACCGGCTAAGTCGCGTTCAAAAATATAAAGGTTAAAAATGACATAATCAATCGTTAAGTCGGCTTCAACGGTGACAACCGATTCCGGACCATTTATGACGTCACATGTGCTCATGGAAGCCGATTTAACGATTGATTAAGTCATTTTTAACCTTTATTTGTTTGAACGCCATTTAAAAAATCGATGTTCGGCGACTTAGCTGGCAGAGCCCCAGTTAGAGTTCCTAGGAACACCATCGTTGTAGGATTGAAGGCCGTATCAACATTACATACTTTTCGCTTATGACACGTACCTAACTTCGAGTCAAAATCGTTAGTTAGTAGTTTCAACCTATATTGCGGATAAGCGACCTGCTCGAGTGCACACGGGTAGATTGATAGAAAGATAGAATAGTCTTTTATATTACGGCTTCATTTCATTGAATAATTTGAAAATAGAACGGTTATAGTGTCTAAACACCGTTATTATGTCCTTGAATTAAAATTAAAATCACTTTTCTTTGAAAATACACTCAATACGGCTTTGTGAATTCTTGTTAGTATAGTAATAAGCTTAAATTAAGTATCCTGTATTTCTCAGATAAATGAATGTATTCTTTATGAGAAATAAATGTCTTAAACCATAATTGTATGTTTGTAAAGTACCCCGCGACACAGGGATTACATTCCTCTAGAGCGGGTGTTGTCTTTAAGAACAAAGAAAAATATGTTCTCTTAATAATTACTTTTGGGAAATTATGAGTACATACTATAATAATGTAGTAGGTATAATAATGTAGTGTGTATCATCAATCATTTTGGAGTAAACGCCAAATAATGACTTCTATAGGTATTCTGTATGATCCTTGGGTTACATTCTTGTAAATTTCGTAGGTACTTCAATTTTTTTAAATAAAGTACTGCCCATATTACAAACCGATAAAGTGTTCTATGTTTGGAAGTATTTTTCAAATCCGTCAAATAGTTTTTGAGCTGATTCAATACAAACAAACTGATCAAATATCTAATCTAAACTAGATTTAGACGGTATAGACCTAAGGGTTTGAAAGAATTAGCACATATATTTCTGACTCTCTATTTGAAAATAATAACAAACAAGTTAGTTTCAAATCCGCTACGCGCCTTCTAAGTAAATATATGATTACCTAGTTTTCTTTCTTTATCCTTAGGTACTGGTAGGGGTATTACCTATTAGGTCAAGCTCACACCCATTACATTCATCATATAGCAATAAAGAAGAAATAAAAGCCATTGGTAATTGCCATCAACTAGGTTAAAGAATACATCATCAGCAAATAGGCACATCGAAATCTGCTGACACCTTATTAATATTAAGATAAATCAATTATGTACTAGTTACTAGAATACAAATAACACAAAATCTACTCGCCACTCAACGGACCCAAATATATCGGACTCGGTGACCTCAAAGAAGTGGATGCCGTCGAGGGTACAGATGTCGAACTCCCGCAGCCGGCGCAGCACCTCCACCAGGCCGCGCAGGTCCGAGTCCTTGCGCGCCAGGCGCCGGCGCAGCGCCGACGCCTCTGCGCGCAGCTCCGACACCACCTGATGAGTCGCCAAACATTGCTCTAATTTGATTTCAAGTTCGTGTTTGTGAAAATCACAAGTGTTTTTAACCGAACCGAACGCGGAGTAAAATCACCTGAAAGAGTAACATCAGGTGGTGTCAACTGATGGAGCTGAGAGATAGAAAGCCTATCTGGGAGTCATATTATAATATTATGGATAATCAAATGCACTATACTGTATTAAAACTTGAAAATATAGCGAGTGTGAATATGAAAGGTTCTTGAGTGGCGCCTACCCATGCTGAGATTTCTGATTCGTGGTCAACCAGAAAACGCAGCATGGTAGAGGCGCCCTACAAAATGGACTGGTTGATCTTGTGAGGATCGGTGGAAAACGCTGGGTGCTCAGATAGCGCAAGACAAACAATTGATGAGATCTTTAGGGGAAGGCCTTCCTTTATCGAGTAATGGACGTCTTTCAGTTGATATGATGATAATGATGAGGATATGAAATTTTAGGAAGAGATCTTATTACTACAACAATAGCAAATTAACGTAAGTATCTATCTTCTAATAGACACCGACACCAAGAGGCTAGATACTATGGGGTCTTAGTTCGTATATGGCACGACATCACCAATGTGAAACACATGCATGAAGGATATCCCGAGTAAAAAAAATACCACTAAAACATTGGAAGATTGTCTTATGACCGTCATAATCATTCAAATTCAAAATTAATTCGTTAACTCGTCGTTAGCGTAACGTGCAGTTCATGACTTGGCAGCTTGTGATAAACTGCCAGTACCAAACTGCCAAAACTCCGTAGATATCCTTTTTATTAAATATTATTTTACTAGCTGTGCCCCGCGGTTTTACCCGCGTTAAACCTTATAAATTATCACAGCTCCTCCCCCGTAGGTGATAGCGTGATAATATGTAGCCTGACCCAACCTCTAAGTAATATTCATGCAAAATTTGAAGTAAATCCATGCAGTACTTTTTGAGTTTAGCCCGGACATATATACAGACAAACAGACAGAAATTCTAAAAACTATATTTTTGGCTTCGATATCGATTGTAGATCACACCCCAAGAATCCTTTAAAAAAAATTCAATGTACAGTTTTGTCTTTCCTACGATTTTATTATATGTATAGATTAATATAAAATTATATCGTTTTTATATATCTTAATTTAGAGCGACTCGATCCCAAGCCCTTTTGCTACTTATGATAATCAAAAGTTTTGTAGTAAGCTCTGCTACACATTCATTTCACATTCTCATGACAACTGGGGACCAAATCTCAAACGCTGTCAAATTATTAAAAAGACAATATAGAAATAGGTAATAATAATCCTGGCGGAATAATAGCTATAACCCTCACACTCATTTACTTTACTTTATTGTATGGGCATAGGTTACCCTGGTGTCAAAGTTGTTCAAGCCACCCAGTAAGCGTCTGAAATTAATTATGGACTGTTGTCTAACGACTACATCCGAGACCTTAACAGCTTAACGCGCTTTCCGCACAACACTCAGAAATTAAAGCACTTAAGCGTTCACCTATCTATAGCCTGACCGCGTGTCTAGGTGCTTTACTTCGCCGATCACTTACCGGGCGGTGAGAGCATAATCCAATGACACACCAGGACCGTTCAAGTGCTGGACCAGCAACACCGCCAACTTTCAGACTCCAGGCTGTTAGGTGTACTATTAGGTGTTTTTTTACGGAAATTTCCCAAATAATACTTTCTAGGCCGACCAGGGATTTGAACCAAAGACTTAATAAATGAACTGCGATTTAACACGCTACCGCCAAACTAACGAGGCAGTCCAAATACATCAATTAGAATAAGAATGGTACACTAAAGTTTATCACACATGTGGCACAAAGTTGGCGGTACACAACACTTAATTTAAAATATATATATGTGTATTTGTATCCCGACCGTGAGAGATATATTTCGTTTCTTCTATAGAGCTTCTTTCAAACTGTGGAACACCCTCCCGAACGTGTTTCCAGACTCATACAACATGGGTTTATTCAAGGCTAGAGTGAACAGGCATCTTAATGGTACGCGCGGTCCACCTTCGATCATTACCATCAGGTGAGATCGTAGTCAAGCGCAAACCCATTCAGCATACAAAATAGATTCCGTAAACCGATGTATATAAATAAGATGAGGAGTTACAAATCACTTACCTCACAATGTCTCCGCCGCTCCAAAAGCAGCTTGGACGTGGCCTCTTGTTCCAACTCCTCCACTGCGCGGATCAGCAGCGTGTTCTGACTCACCAGGTCGCTCACCCATAAGCGGAGTACGTTCACTTGAAGCTAGTAAAAACAACAATATTACGCTCTAACTTAAACCCTGATTAGACATTGTAAGTACGAAGTGTGGGTGGGAAATCCACACTTTTTCTTTTCTTTTAAAAAGACAACACCCTCATTAGGGAAATTAATCCCTGTGTCGCGGGGTACTTTACAAACATATGATGTCCCCCCGACCGAATTTCGGCCACGGCGGCCAGTCTTAATAGAGACTAGCCAATTGCGCAGGACATATTATAGTGCACAAGTGTGTGCGCAAACACAGGGGCACTTTCTATTCCATCAGTCTCATGATCCGAGGGGACGCCTAGCGACACGACCGGAAAGAGTTCAGGTACAGGACCGACGGCTTTACGTGCTCTCCGAGGCACGGGGGTATAATACCGCCAACTTCCAGACTTCGGGCTGATACTGAGAAATGTCTTTTTACGGTAAAATCCAAAAATCACTGTTTGGCCCGACCCGGGATTTGAACCCAGGACCTCATTATCTGCGGTTGAACACGCTACCGCTAGACCAACGAGGTAGTCATCTATTACAAACATATATGTAATAGACGGACACAAATTACATCCAGACTCAGACCAACTATTTATGGGTCACACAAATAGTTGTCCGGCGCGGGACTCGAACCCGCGACTGTATTAGCCGCTGCACCACACGTGCAGTCAAATACTTCATACTATAGAGTCCGTCATCACTGTTCTGTCTTTACGCGTAAGTATTTGGGGTCGGCGCAATATGTCACCTTCCTAGCTTTGTCCTCCTTAACACAGTCCATCCATTTTTGCCTTCGTCTTACTCAACTAACATAGCTCAATGATCTTAAACCCTTTACAATCTTCATTAAGAGTAATTTCCTCAAACTTGCATCTTTATGCAAAAGTTTGTTACCGTCAGTACTATGTACTTTTTCAGACATTTTGTATGATAAAAGTTCACTGAGTTTACTAAACACTGGATCACACGGTGGCGGCGATCATCTTCTCAGAAAAATATTTTCAAACTTTGTAATGACTTTTTTTTTATTATTTTAAGATATGGTTAACCGTCTACCCCGTGTCATGGTGAAAACACACTCTTTATTGAATAAGATTTTACATAAATATAATTATTTACGTGTGCAATGCTTCAATACTTTTTTATAGGTCACAGTAGCCTAGTAGATAGTGCTCCTGCCTACGAAGCTGGTGGTCCTGCTGGGTTCGAATCCCGGTAAATGCAAATATTTGTGTGATGAGCACGAATATTTGTTTCTGAGTCATGGATGTTTTCTATGTATTTAAGTATTTATCTATCTATATAAATATGTATATCGTCGCCTGGTACCCATAGTACAAGCTTTGCTTAGTTTGGGGCTAGGATGATCTGTGTGACATTGTCCCTATACATTATTTAAAAAAAGGAACTTTTTTTTTTTATTATTTAGTTCAATGATATGTAGTAAATTCTCAAGGAATGGGGACAATTAAACTCTGTATTACATATTAATGCGGCTGCTGGCCGTCACCCCGTCATGAAACTAATATTGTTTACCTTCATCTTGCTGGAACCGCCCACCCTGTCAATCACGGCCATCTTCTCCTCATACAGCCTCTGCACCTCCTTCAGAATGCTGAGCGTGGGCCCCCCCTTGCACCCGCACATACCGGGGTCTCGCTCCGCCAGCTCACACTCATTTATATCCGGATCCATTATATTTGTTCTACTATAAATAGTTAATTCATTGTAAAAATGTGTAGAAGAATGTCGAATTGACGGTTTTTTGTTTTTTTTTTCGTAATGTCATAGATGGATTGATGACTTCATCTTTAACTCCACGAAATAGGCGAATCAATAAAAAGAGAATATTCAAAATTACATAACCAAGCTAGCGTAGAAGTAGCGTAGCTTCTGCATCTGCGCGTTCATTTGCGCACATAACAGTCACTCAATCAATAAATAATTTATTGCTGAAGATAGGTAGATAGAAGATAATAGTACACCTTATTAAATAAAAGAAGACTCGAGAAGTATATTTTTGTGTTTTATGACAATTTTTGTTTGACTGCACGTGTAGCGCTTCGTGTCGCGGGTTCGAGTTCCGCGCCGGACAACTATTTGTGTGATCCATAAATATTTGTTCTGAGTCTGGATGTAATTTGTGTTCGTCTATTACATGTTTGTAAAGTAACCCGCGACACATGGATAGTCAGCCTTAAAAAAAAATTAAAAGAATCTAAGATTACTAGTTGTGTCCCGCGGTTTTACCCGCATTTATTTTATAAAAACCTATGTCTTAATCCAGGGTGTCAGCTAACTCCATGCCAAATTTCATTAAAATCGCTCCAGCCGTTTAGACGTGAAGACGTAACAAACATACACACTCCCAAACATTCACTAGCCTTCACTATCATCGGAAGTATTGTGTCAATCAGTTGCTATCCATGAAAACCTGTGATTGGCTTTGTTTGTTAATTTAGCAGTAATATTTTTTTTGTATAGCGTTTTTGTAGTGTTTTTTATGTATTGGATAAAATTAATAAATAGACAATGGTTTGCAGCTGTCGGCACATAGCATATCGCATATGGGTCGTAGACACCTTTTTGACATTTAAATACTACCTCAATATTTAATCATTTCCCTATATATTAAGCCGTAGCATAGAGTCTACATTGACTCTATGCGACAGCGTGATAGGAAGATCAAATAACAGCAAACCATTATGTAAAAATATAATAGAAAAAAAGGTTTAATGCAAATCAAGACGCAAAAAGCTAATTCAAAGATACTTTCAGACTTTCTCCTTTGGGTCATCTATCGAGGTACCTAATAGTCCAGTCATTTAAGTTTAAATTAGGTAAGAATCTCGAGGTACCCAGCTGTAAGTCTGTAAATACTTTATTTATCGATAGTTTATCCTCTATATATGGCGCGTTTTCGATCAGAGGCAGTTGTTGATCTAAAGTGACGCTGTGACCGCGCACTCTCCGCCCTCTAGCTCGAAAACGTTTCACCGTATAAAAAAAAAATTGTAGACAACATTTGTAGAGAATTTTGTATTCTACAATATTGTAATTAATGGAAATAGCCTATAGAAAATGAGATATTTGCAAAAAAAAATGCTAAAGCCGATTTTTGTGACCTTTGACCTTGAAATTTAATAGTTTTAGGGTGTCAATTTACAAGTATTTACAGACTTACAGCTGGGTATCTCGAATTCCGAGGTGAACTTACTATAATGACTGGACTATAACTGGAGAAGGATGCAGGTAAACTAGGATGGACTTTTTCAGCCTACCATCAGTGTCAAATATTGACATTTATGTAAACGTTAAAACAGGTAACAAATAAAACACAAAAAGGTACTATACAAGTGTGTATATTCCGGTTAAGTTATAATTTGGCTATTTATTTGTACCTAGTGTGTTTGCAGTAAGCTTCTATATGTGTTTGACACGATTAACATCCATGCAAAATTCAATAAGTAGTAGACGCAAGTTAAGGAGCTTAATTTGCCCATGAAACTGTACAACGTATAACACATAAATATACAAAATAAACAGTATTATAAAACCAAAAATATTACCTCCCCTTGCAAGAATAACGATCAGCTCATTTGGCATTTTGTACAGGCAAAGGAGGCAAAATTTTATTTTTTCGTATTTTACACTCTGCCGTAGTTAAAAATCCGTAATGTAGTGAAATTTGGCACGGTTAATACTACTCTGTACAAACGTAATAAAGTTTATTTTACCTTGATACATGCTTTTTTGAAACGGCATTTAAGTGATTGGATTTCGTTTAATTAGTTCAGTTTCATGGGTAGCGCTCATTAAATAACGTCCACTATTTATTTAACACCTTGTATACACGGCAGCCGAGAGAGAGAGCGCGAACACCATCGCCCTCAATGACTCTATCGCATCTATAAAACGCCCTCTGCTCTCGTGCAGCTCCGTGTCTTCGCGTAACAGTTGTACAAAACAATCCCCATGCCATACATCTATCTCCCAGTGGGTAGCCGTCCCAAGTCGAGGTTGAAACCTCAAAACCCCTGAAGCACTCACAAGTATGGTCACTACCCCTGTGCCAAATTTGAAGCAGATCGGTTCACCCGTTCAGGGGCTCTACCGGCTAAGTCGCCGAACATCATTTTCGTGAATAGCGTTCAAATAAATAAAGGTTAAAAATGACTTAATCAATTGTTAAATGGGCTTCCATCACCACATGCGATAAGTGGTCCGGAATCGATTGTCAACGTTGAAACCGATATAACGATTGATTAAGTCATTTTTAACCATTATTTATTTGAACGCCATTCACGAAATCGATGTTCGGCGACTTAGCCGGTAGAGCCCCTGTAGGAGTACGATCGGGAACGTACTACATGAGTCGCTTAAGAATGAGGTTTGTTAACTCTCAGCTCAATAAATATGACTATAAAGATTTATATTCTTTCATTTCTAGAAGTTCGTTTATATTATTTATTGTAGAGATTGTTAAGTACACAAGTATACCAAAGATATATTAACAAATAACAAGTCACAATCCCTGACACAGTTTAGCCGCTCAGTGTACAGACTACGTCACAACACCTCAAGTGTTTCTAAACATGTTCTTCAAAAACACATCTTACATAAATACAAGGTGTTCGTTTAAACACTCGTAAAACACTGAATTGGATGTTTGGAATCATTACTAGAAGACTTTTAAATATCAACAAATAGACTGACAGTCCTGTTGGACTAGTGGTAAGCTTATAACTTAGTGAGCTTATTTTAATACATTTATTTATAGATATAAGATTTTTATACACTTATTAGTCAAATTATTCATCATTATCGTCATCATAATCATCACTTGATTGAAATTACTCATTTGATTATACATCTATCTATTCATATATAAAACCAGAAACTGACTGACTGATCGATCAACGCACAGCTGAAATGTTGCACAAATTAAGAAATAATTTCCCATAATTTAACCGCTAAGGGGGTGAAAAGGGTTGTACAGTTTGTATTTAACGTGATCTGATCAATATTAAACTTGGAATTTATATTGTTTAAAAGATTTAGTTAAACTCATATTTCATCGTTTTTAATATTCCACCCCAAAAATTATAAAACAAATGTTGAGTCAGTGATTCAAATAGTCAGACAGTTTCCTCTTTTATGAATATGATCTTGATTTATTCGTTTTAACCTCTTCAGTGACAGATTTCGACTATCACGCGGACGACATCGAGAGCAAAAGCTAATTAATAATATAGAAAGCACTATGCCCATGATCTGACACAGATTCTAAACAACCAATTTGAAATATAGCGAGTGTTTAAATTAATCCCTTGTATGTACAATTGTCTACTTAAACTATGACTAAACTAAAAAGTTTATAACTTTGATTAGAAAAGAGAGAGACCTCTAAGAGGCTCTTAACAAGTCCTTATATTAAATGTTACCAAATAACAAAATCACAAGTCACTATAAAATATAAATTAAATTACAATATTAGGCTTTCTGTCCACTACATCGTAATGTACTGCGGCCGCTACATGTAGAAACAAGAGACAAAAGATTTAGGCCGGCGCCACACTTGACGGAAATTACGTCGCGGATCTTTTGCGACGGAACGCCAATACATGTAATTGCATATAAATTACAAATAGCGGGCACACTACGCGGAAGATCCGTCGTTCCGTCGCGGACCGCTCGCTCTCTGCGTCTGCTCCGTCCTCCGCGCACCGATCTTCCGTCGGCGTACGATCGGCAACGTCGCATTCCAAGTATTTATATGTATCGCGCCACATTCGGCGGATAACTCGCGGCAACGGCGCACGCACAGATGTTTGACTCCGATATTGTAGAAGTACAAGTAAGACTTAGCTGTCGAGTAGTCTGGGGGTCTAGTGAAAAGCTACGGTACACTTTTTTCTACTTTCTTGTTTTAAGGCTTCATATATAGCTATCACTTCTATCGGATCTATTAGGACTACCGTTTAAGCGTTGGCAGTCAGTCGACGGATAATCTGCCACTGAATATACAGTGTGGCTGCAACGTATGGTAACGGATTGACTCCCGCGGAAGTTAGGCGTCGAAATTTCCGTTAAGTGTGGTGCTGGCCTATGGGTCGGTTCATATCTGACGGAACATGCGTCACGTATTATCGGTCGCGTAACGCCAGAACAGACAAATGTATAGAAAAACACTCGACCGTTCACACTCAATCGATGATACGTTGGTCCGTCGTGCGTGCAGCGTCTATTCTGTTTCCGTCAACGCATTGTCGGTAACGTGCACCCAATATCAACGTTTCCTTCTTCGGTATTGTTCTAAACCCTCCCAATTAGCAATTATCTCGATTGGTTTCATTTTAAAATTCAATATCTCACAACACAACCGCTCTGTAGATGCTAAAAGCAAAAATGACGGATGCCACGCTCGACGCATTTCCCTTTTGATATGAACTGACCCCTTCGACCGAATAGACGCGACCGATGATACGGTCGACGCGTCAGATATGATCCGACCCTTATTTAAATTTGTAGTACTACAAGCAATATTGCTGCTGTGAGGCTTACGGCGAAGAATATCACCACCCCATTTCATCCCATGGGAGGGCGTAGAAGTCGTCCCGAACGTCACCCAGAGAGCGAGCAGCAGCGTCTCTCTGTGTACTATGACCATCGTACTGCGATCGCCAACACGTTTGCCAAGCGTGGCGATTATGGCATTTCCTCCAAATAATGGACACAACTCAATTGTAAACATCTTTTGGGGATACCTTTGTCCAGCGCAGTGGACGTCATTCGGCTGACATGGTGATGAAGACATGTAATATATGTACAAGAGGGGGAAATGACCTTATTTTTAGCCGACTAAGATAGATAGAGTAATATTTTCCTATTATATTATGGTACATTTTATAAAAAAATGCCATAAATAGGCAATCTGTTTGTTGATGAAAATGGTAAATATATAAGTTTCTAATGCATTTTAGTTTTGTCTGAAAGTATAATATAAAATTTAAATAACTCTCTCTTTGAATATCTACTTTAATTTAACAGTCATTCATCAAACTTATACCGGTTGGTAATACTCGTACAATGGTTTAAGGACTATCTGAATACCGTTACGGCGAGCGATGATACGATGTAGTGGACAAATGCCTTTATAAAATATAAGTATATACGTCTAAAGTTTCGCACTGAGTGCCTTAATCTCATACAGTATGCCTAAAGCTGCATTCAATATTTTGTACAGCGTGTCACTTAGTCGTGTAAAAGCCTTAAACCATGTGATAACAATATTCGATAATAGAAAAACAAATATTGACATTATTAAGTCACATGGACGATATTGATATTATGTATGTTAACATTTTTATAGGTTTTATCTCAATTGTGTGAAATATTTAAATATTAATATAAATATGCTTGGACCTTTCATTGGATTCCAACGGTTACTATATAATATATTCTCCCTATGTTTCGAATAAGTTGCATTGATCGTGGTTAAGGGCTGACTTAATCCATGGCCACGGTCGAAATGATTAATCGCGTTAATACCCGTACATCATAAGTGTAATATTTGTGAGTTTGTAGGGGGTATTCTCTTGAGCTACAGAACCGATTTTGAATTTTTTTATCAATATGAAGCCATGTTATATCTGAGTGTCATATACATATATGTATATAGTGTCATAGACATAGACCCAAAAAATAAACCAAACACACTCATAATTAGATGACAGGTAAAAATGTTTACCACCCAACGAAGTGGGGACGGATAAATTAGTATATATGTGTTTAATTATGACACGTTAAAGTTACATTCGAAATGAAATTATTTTTTAATTAAATTATAACTAATATCATGTTGTCGCTGAAAAGCATAAATAATTAGATTCGTAAAAATATTATTATGGAATCATTTATGTATTTATGAGGCAAATTCTACCCGTCATTATAAGTTCCGTCAATTAATTTCAGTTGATAATTTATTTCTAACATCCGCCCTGTTTCCCAAAAATAAATCTAAACTTAGCCACATATCGCGCCTCAAGATGCTTAATATTCCGATGTAGTTCTATT
Source organism: Pseudoips prasinana (assembly GCA_951640165.1). Classification (NCBI taxonomy): domain Eukaryota; kingdom Metazoa; phylum Arthropoda; class Insecta; order Lepidoptera; family Nolidae; genus Pseudoips; species Pseudoips prasinana. The sequence goes on along the minus strand of OX621237.1, from coordinate 39,937,808 downwards.
TTATACCACAGGCAGATCACATGGTTTAAGATTTATAACTAAGTGAACACCCTGTATACAGTTACAAGTTCGTAAGTGCCACTCATGTCTAAAGTCGCTATGACTGTATAATATAATAACTATAAACCTTGTATATACAACGTGTAACTAAAGTCGTTTGCATACATAGAAAGCACAGGTCTCGCTAGGCCAAACTAATCAGTGGAATTTCATTAAAATGCATACTCTGTTGTTATGAATAGTGTGAGGAAGATTTCAATCTAACGATTAGATGACACAGTAAAACTGCTTAGCACCGAACACAGCTAGCCACACGGTCTATTATATATTACAATCACACGTAATGAGTGATTATATGCATTTTGACAACACCTATTTTCAAATATTTGTTTCTTTTTTTTTCAGCAATATAAAGCATTAATTTTAAACTCAGAAGTGGGATATCATAAATTTAATCAATTATAGAGAATCGGATCTTGCACCGTCTACCGATTCCGTATAAATATTCCAGCCGTTGAGCTATGAGCACCCTTGCGGAAAATACAGATACCATCTTTCGGTTTTGTGCTAGACAAATTGCCTTCTTCTTCTGGCAACAGAGAGACAATATTGCAATCTTTCTAGGACTTGTTTTTGTTACACGTTGTATACATAAGAAAGCGCGAGTTAAAATGCACTATAAAACTCTCAATATTGCAATCTTTCTAGGACTTGTTTTTGTTACACGTTGTATACATAAGAAAGCGCGAGTTAAAATGCACTATAAAACTCTGGTACATAATATGACCACAAATGTCAACATTGTAGTTATGTCCATGTTTCATGTCACTCATATATTGGCAGACAATAATAATTAATAAGAGCATCTAATAATTAAACCCCAAAACAATACAAGATTGTACCTAATAAATTATCTAGTGATTAGTAATTATAATAATATACACATTGTTGTATAAATACCTATGAGATATCTAAACATTTTGTACATACTCCAGAAAGTTATACACAGAAATAACATTAGACAAGTTAACATATTGCATCACTACGGTGACTTAGTCTTAAAGATTTCACAATAGGGCTATCGTCCTACTACCTACCGATTCATACTTTAACTATACCCCAAAAAAAGTCCACTTAATTATCGTATGGGCAATGGTTACCCTAGTGTCAGGGTTGTTCAAGCCGCCCAGTAGGCCTCTGACATGGCTTAACGACTGTTGTCTAATGACTACAACTGGGACCGACAAATTAACGTGCCCTCCGTAGTACGGAGACGCTCAATAACCATTTGGCCCATCTATGGACTGACCGCGAACCTAGTTGCTTCGCCTCGCCGATCACCTACGGACCGGTGAGAGCATCTAGCCACTAAATCCTTTCCTTCGCCAAATATCATAACAATTTTTTGTAAAAGATGCAAATTATATGTAAAAACACAAAACCATGTGGCAACACCGTCACCCAATCACGTCTTAAATAAAAAAAAATAAGTGACATTGACGCCATCTGGTAGTGAATTAATAAAACATGTATAAGAGTATTAACAGTGACCTTTTAAAAATGGCAGTTAAAGTATCAACGTAGGTTCTCATTTCACTTACACCTAACAAATAAGAAGGAACTGTGCATCCTAAAACAAAATAAATGACATTTCTGTATTCGATTTTAACATAAAATATCTACAAAATCTGATCTATATGAACACTTTAGTTATGCAGGTGAATCTGCTTGAACCAGTTTTGAAAAATGCCACTTGAACGTAAGAAACTTGAAGTCTGAATAGTATTTATAGACGGAATATGACAAAATTACTACTTATAACAATAAGCTCACTCATCTATTATCTATAAAAGCGGTTTCAAACCATTTGATTCTTCAACCTTCGTGAAGACGATCTGTAAAAGATAAAATTATGGTTAAAAGTCGATCTATCTTCTAAATTACCTCGATGGAAATAATGCAGCGCAATGTCAAATGTTACAATCATACTTAATGACGTCAAATGTATATGGTACTATGGACATACTCCGACATTCGGGTTTACAAAATTATCGCGTTTACTTATTGAACATAATAATACTATTTGTCAATCAATTATTAATCAATTATAATTAATGATACTAATATTACTACTAAAAACCTGCGAATGAAGACTTGTATCTAACTCTCAATATTCCTTAACTTCTTCTAACATTTCGCAAGATAGTTTTATTTTGGTTTAATTTTCGGAAATTACAACGCGGACAGTTAGTTGGTGGATATTGATGTGATTATCGCCTAATTGTCAATAGTAATTAGAATGTTAGGATCACAAAAGTTTAAATGTAGATGTTTGGGGGAGGCTTTTGTCCAGCAGAGGACGTCCTTCTGCTGATATTATGAAAAAAAACCTGATACTCTTAAGCAAGATCCAAAGCTATAAGAAGTTATATTCCCGAGATAACAAAAAAATCTGGTATGTATTGAAAACTTAAACTTATTCGACTTTAGCTTTAAAACTCGTTACGACTTCAAGTGAAATTTCATACATTTGTTACTACCTTATGCATAATAAGTATTATGAAAATAGGTTCATTCATTTTTTTTTGTATTGGCTGTGTGTTTGAAACCTTTGCCTTAAGAAATTGACATTTTTAATTCATACACTTTTAAAAGATTGTGCTCACCTAGATTTCATCACCCGTGGTCTGCGTCCCAAGTGTTCAGTAGAACTGCTTGAGCTGCTCGTAGGAGAGGAAGAAGATGATGTTCCACGGGCCCATCCGCAGCCACGTGGGGATGAAGCCCTTGTACAGCGCTAGGAAGCCTTCGCTGCGGACCGTCTGCAATAAGTAAAGTTCCCAAGTTGTTTATTGGTAAAATTATAAAATGTGCAATATTATCTAAAATAATACTGCACGTCGCAAAAGTTAAGGTTCCCAGGTTGCTGCTACGTCTGCGATAACTTGTCTTGCACTAACTTATACCAGCTTATATGAGGGTGTCGTGAAAGAAACAATAATATATAGTAAACGCAAGTAGCTAGCCACAAGGATTAACCCGAATAGAAAGAAGAAAACTTGTGAAACTGTAATGTATAGTCTTACTATATATATACTAAACACTTGACTACATCAGCGATCTTGGCATCCATCACCAAAGCCACCATCTTTCCTGTTTAGCGCCGCTTCTTGAAAAACGTTTACTAGAAGTTTACGGGCAGGTCGATTTGGACTTTGTCTTGACTGTAGGCTGTGCACCAAACGCTATAGGTGCGCTCTCTCTGCGGAACTTTTCCCTCCCTTTCTCCCTATACCAGCGAATCAGAGATGTTTCTCCATCTTTTAACTCCTAAAGGTCCTGCAGAGAATATCAAGAGTAAAATTTACCCGAAGGAAGCAGTCCACCGTCCCTCTGTATATCATTTCGTTCGGCCTCACCACCTGGTCCTTCATTTTTCTTTGGTTCATCATTCTAGTCTGAAAACAAAAATGAACATCATCAGCCTGTAATCAGTCACTACTGGACATAGCCCTCTCCCATAGGTTTCTATAACGATGGCATTTGGAGGGATATGCCTTAGTCACCGAGCTTGGTATGCGAGTTAGCGACAGTAGTTAGGTGGAAGCTAGAACATAGGTGGCGCTGCCCAACCACCTGGTGTCGCCTTTTACGACACCCACGAGATGATATGGGGTGGCCCTGATATTCTTCCTGGGCCGGAAACCACACTAAGATACACAATAAGATAATACTAAAATGAGAGTGATAAGTTAGAGCCCAGATTTAAATCGGGGTTACAACTTGTGCCATAAAACTCTGTTGCTGTTCTCCTGCACATGGAACCGAAGACACGAGGTAGTAACGAAGTCGTCTCGTTACTACCTTATGTCTTCGGTTACTTTAAATCATTGCGCCACACGTGGAGCCATGTATATTTTAAATGCACATCAAGAACTTATCACCCATTAAATTATATTCATTAATGAAAATGTGCAAGTCTCTCGCGATTTGTTAGTTGATGTTGTCTATAAAAAATTGCGGTTATTTATAAGATTCCTCATCAGTTATGTTGTTTCTTGAGTAAAGAATTACAGATTTTTTTTCTTGTATCTTTAAACAGACAACACCCGCAGTACAGAAAGTAATTGAGGGAAAATAACTCTATGACATTCCTAGTTTTAGTGAGACGTGAGTCACCGGCGGCGTGTTAGCTACGCTAGAGAAATTTACGCCAGCCAGAAATATGACTATCAGGCGACGTACAATTTTTAGGCTAGATAAATTTAGGTATAATCAACCACAAATAAATTACAAGATTCTGGGAACAGCGCCAGCTTTTTATATACAACGGTAAATAAACTAAGCTGAACACAAATAAAGATAACTGAAAAGTAGGTCGAGTTTTGTTAACATCAAGTTTTAAATAAAGAAAAAGAGAGTACACGTGTTAGGAATAAAACGTCTGAAAGAACTGTTCATATGCAGCGTCTGAGGCGGACCTCTGTAACTAGGCAGTAACACAGCGGGACTGACCCTAATGACGTCGAGCGGCGTGCTGGCCACGGCGCTGCCCAGGCTGGCCAGCAGGCTGGAGGCGAGGTGGTTGAGCGGCGTGTCGCCCAGCGGCGCGGTGAGGCGGCGCTTGCACGCGTCGTACACGGGCAGCTCCACGGCCGCGATGACGGCGGCGCGCTGCGACGTGGGGCCCACGCCGCGCCACAGCCCGCGCGCGCCCTCCAGCCGGTAGATGTCCACGAAGCAGCGCACCAGGTTGCGCTTCTCGTCGCCCACCTGCAACCCCACTCCCCGTATTATTTACCATATGGGCAGTGGTTCCGCTACAGTCAGAGATGTTAAAGTCGGCTTAGTAGACCTATTACATGGACTAACCAAGACGGACAGCAAAACGTACCCTCCAACCCCAACCAATGGAACACTTGGAATAAGAATCTCACGGAACATCAGTGCGCTACCTACCATGATTTCAATACTAAGATCAAGGCGATCTACTACCAGATTTTATGTATTATGGAAAATCCCTACCTGCATCCGAACTTTGAGGACATCAGTGGGGTTGGCAATTGCACTGCTCAACCCACCCGCGAACGCAGCACAAAACGTGTTCGTCGGCAGATGTTCTATGGACCCTCCATCAGCTCTGTGCTTTGCTATCCACTTCTTCATCGAGTAATAAGTGCCGAATTTGATAGTCCCATACGTCGCTTGGCGGAGAACCGCAGGCCAAATTCTGCGAAAAAGAAAAAATCTTTTTAGTACACATTTTTCGCAACGCAGCGCAACGCCTAAATGTAAACTCAAAACTGAGATAACATAAATATAATAGTCTGGCACAGATAAGCCTACACCCTGTACCAATATTGTTTAGGATCGAACGATACACACCGGCAGATCAATCTACGACTTCCCTTGCTAAAACCGTCATAGGTGATGTAGGTGCCATCCATCAGATTAGTAACCAACTGATTAAGGCAGGGTATTAGGTATGGAAGCAGGTCCAATCACAAACCAGACGTAAAATTTATAATTTCCCAGTTTTGAGTTACGAAAAGAACACTTATCAGAAACAAGAATGCAGTCTTTCGAGATACCCAAGCTCAGATCAGGAAGATCTTGTCATTAAACCAATCTAGCAATAGGCACTAATATTTACTTAAAGTCAGAAAAACTAAAGAGAACGTTACATGTCGAGGTGAGTCATTAAGCGCAACTTGCAGGTGATATTTCACTGTTGATCTCTCCGATCTTGATCTCGATGAAGAGATTGACTTTAAAATAGAAACATACAACAAATTGGAGCAACTGCATCTCAAAACTGGCTTTTACTTTAGTAAAGTGCTAAACTCGCTTCTATGATAACCCCTGGGCTGGCAAAATAGCGGCTGGTAAAACTTAACGAAACTAGCTGGTACCTAGTCGAAATCCAACAAGGATTTGGACTATTTTTGTGACTTTACCCTTTTATAAGCTCATCACCCAAACCATCCATTTGTAATATGTCTTTCCATAAAAAGCTCCTCGGCCTTCAGTCTCAGCGATATTTTCCCATTCATTTCCTATCAGCATACTATGTCGTGTTAATCACACCAGTACACTTTCGCCAAACAAAACTGGCGTATGTCCAACATTTGAAGATGTAGAATCTTTCCACATTCTTTACATTATTTATTACGCTGCTCGTGTCACTATACAATAAAATTAAACAAATGGCTAGTTAATCGTAGTATCGTATGGGTATATTCTGAAATCGTGACTATCCATTCAAGGATTCATTAAACGATTACATCTTCCGGCATTTGGGAAAAACCATGTAGCCCTGCACCACCTTTGACGTTTCTCCTCACACATGCCGATTTTCACCGTTTTGGATTTCGAACCTCCGTCTAGGGTATATAAAATATCGTTATAAACATAGTATCTGTTATCCCAAACAAGGTGGCAGATAGGAACATACCATTTGCGGAATAGTTAACTTTGATGCCCTCTTGTATTACTGCGGAGTAATACAAGAGGGCATCAAAGTATCACTCCGAAACGAGGCTACCGGAAAACGTGCCAAAAAACTGGCAGCAATGCCACGAATAGCGATGCTTCTTCTTTAGCCAAAGAATAAGCCAGGCCTCTGGTCACGGGAGGACTTAACCAAGCGCTTTGAAATTTGACGAAAAAGAGCGCGGGCACTCAGACCCCACCTTCCAAGCATTTCAACCTCATGAAGCCCAGTAGTAATTAGATTTTGTAGGATTCATAAATGTCAATATAATCTTTAGGTGAGGCCGCGAATTACCTAGAGACCGGTTAGTCTTATCAGTCACCGTGTCGAGTCATACTATATATACTAATTCATGTTAAATTGGCATACGTTTAAACATAAAAACACCGATAAATAATGGGTATTAAATAACCCAATAGTCTACGCTAGACAAGAAATTGCTTTAAATTATATTTCTCGTGAACTACTCATACTAATATTGAACGTAAGCCAAGTTCGCGTTACCGTTCAGTTACCTGGATATTCATATTTGCTTTTGCCTAATTTGTCTATAACCGAGCCGTGTATGCTGTCTAGTCAAGACTTAGAGCCCGGAATACTTTTGCTGAATTACTTTTAAAAACTAATTTTAATTTTGTATGTAAGTTACGCGAACTTCTCTTTTATTCGATATGGAATGCTTTCAGTATAGGCATTTGGCCCCATATGGTTGCCTAGAAGAAAAGTTAAAGGCGGTATATGTTTTGTGACAAAACCAACTTTTCCACCTATTTTGGTAAGCAGACACTAGGTCTGAAAGGCATTCTGCGGCTTGCAAATGTTTACTTAACTTCTGGCTGCAAACTACCGGTCTCCTTCCGTGAGGACCTATTGAATTAGCATTGCCATATATGTCTCCATGTCAATTGACAAAAAATATGCTATAACTGCCGAGCTGGATGTCTAATTTTCATACTGTGTTAACCGTATACATTTTGGGCATTCTTCCATGACATCAACGCGTTTTTGCTTTAAAGTGAGAAAAGATAATAATAGATGGCCTAGTATGCTCGTAACCTGAATTGCGGTGTTTCGGTGTATATACATAACCTGTACCCATTATACACACAACTAGATTATTTAATATTTCATCAAATATCTAAAAATCTACGACGAATTTTCTGATACAGTAAATGGCAAGGTCTTTAAAAAAAACATTCAGGTATTTTTGTTTTATATTATAAGGTTATATATTATAGGTTAAATTAGTATGATAAAAAAACTTCAATTATTCTTATAAAACTATTAGGTCTTCATAGATTAATTACACGTCGACATCGACTCTTCATACTTAAAATTAAATCGCCAATGTCGTGGTACGATATCAGTGCCTCTAGCACGAGTTCGTGCAGTTTACTTACTCGATCACACGTACAGTTTCGTCCCATACATTGAGCACCAGCGCCTCTCGCGGAAACTATTAAGAACTAAAACTCTGGTGCTCCATGTATGGAACGAAACTGATCGAGTAAGTAAACTGCAGGAACTCGTGCTAGAGGCACAGGTCGCATATTCTTTGTTTGTGTTCGTAAAGTTGTTATAACGTTGTCTATTTTGGCGGGAAATCTCTCAATTTTAGATTTAATTCGGGCGACTGTGTAGGCCTAACAGTCCATAAGCCATGTCAGACGTCTACTGGGCGGCTTGAACAAATCTGTAGGTAACCATGGTAACCACTGTCCATACGATTAACTAAAGTATCAGCTATCAGCTGTCTCGCACGGAATCAAGGGTCAACTTATCGCTTACTTATCACTGATACCTATTTAATAGCTCCATTACATCAGACATTGTAGAAACGGTAGGTACTGTTCAAGTGCTGGTCGGACTCACGCTCCGAATGTCTTCACCTTCCTTAAAGGTAGAGAAACAATATTTGGAACTAAAATATAGTTTAATAATAATATCCTGGGACATTATTTACACACGGATCAGATCCTAAACTAATCGAAGCTGGTACTATGGGAACCAGATAACTGATATAGTCTACATATATGTATGTACATACTCCTTTTGTAAATACATACTTATATAAATAACTAGCGGCCCGGTACGTGCTTCGCTACGTATAAGGCATAGTAATAAATAAAATGATTATTACGTTCATTTATTCAAACATAAAAAATTAAAAATTTAAATTGCTAAACGATGTTGATTTTACACTTTTTCAAGACCATAATTTTTTTCTTCATACAAACCTTCCCTGGACTTCCACGAATAATTCAAGACCAAAATTAGCCAAATCGGTAAAGGCGTTGCTGAGTTATAACATTACAACGAAAAGTAGCATTGATTTTTATATATATAGATTACACCCAGACTCAGGTTAAACAGACGTGTTCATGCACACAAATATCTATCCTGGGGTGGAAAGCGAATCCACGATCTGCGGCGTGGAAGGCAAGCAAGAGACACATAAGAGTCTTTGTAAACAGCCAAGTCACTATTTGAACTATTCAAACTGTTTATACATAATTATGTATAAACAGTTATGTAAGTAATTGCTTACCTACAATTTTGATATTTAACTAGTGATTTAGTTCATTGTTTGTTTAGTTCTCACTGGCCTGTTATCATCAATATATTATATATCTATACATATTCGGCCGGAGCTGCTGGCCGTGCCGCGCGCGCTCGTGCCTGCTGCAGCGCGCACCGCTCACGCGTGCGCTGCGGGCGCTCAATACGTTGGCTCACAGCATTGATATCTTTTCGTGCACACTGAACGAATTCACACAGGCCGCTTATTGTGCAATTTGTATAGTTTAAGTTTTTAATATTGAGTATCCATTATTGTTTTTAATTTATAATTATATAGGCTATTGAATTAGGTATTAAGTTCCTGTAATGATAGTTTATGTGTGTTTAAATAAATAAATATTATAACATCGTAGGAAAGTCAAAACTGTACATTGAATATTTTTTTAAAGGATACTTGGGACGTGATCTACAATCAATATCTAACGCAAAAATATAGATTTTAGAATTTTTGTCTGTTTGCCTGTATGTATGTCCAGACTAAACTCAAAAAGTATTGCATGCATTTACATAAAATTTTTCATAATATTATTAAGAGGTCGGAACTACATATAGGCTACATATTATCACGAAATCACCTACGGGGATCAGCTGTGATAATTTATAAAATTTAAAGCTGGTAAAACCGTGGGGCACAGCTAGTATGTTTTATAAATGTATAAGTACGTTTATAAATTAGCCGTCAGTTTTCCGGCCAAAAAAGAATATCAGCGGCACCTAATACCATTCCTTTCGACAGTAAAAGGCGACAAAGCGGCAGCAGCGCGACTGTATACCAGCAACAGCGTTGGCAACTCGCATGCCAAGCGCGGTGCCTATGGCAAGCCCCTCCAAATGGAAACGCTATAGTAACCTAATTTTAATTTAATTTTATAGGTATGGCACCTAAGATTTATAATAAATTGCCACGACATATTGTGGAACAACGTAATATTACCAAATTCAAATCACTGTTGATAGAACTGTTAGTCAATAAAACTTACTACAGCATGAATGAATATCTTCAGGACAAAACTATATGACTCCGATTTGTGCATTGATCCATTTAATTGGTAATTTTGTTTTTTATTTATTAAATTTTATTAAATTATTGTGATGTTATATAAATGTGTTACTATCGATACATGTAAAAAGTGCAACATTTACGTATATCATGTTTTTAATTGTAATGTTTTTGTAAAATAATGACATTGTAACATTAATAATTGCATGCTCTAACCGGCTGGACATAGCGACCTCAACATCACTAACACCATTGAATGTGAAATGTACCTACCTATGTACGCAATAAAGAATATTTGATTTGAAAAAAAAAAAAACCTTTGGGGGAGACCTATGCACTGTGATTCGCGTAGAACAAACTAGCTGGACAAAAACAACTCTTCAATTCCTAATAGTTAATTATTAAGATGAACTCATTAGCCCTATACATTAAGGAATACATCTATTAATTTTCGTAATTACCCTCATTAGGCCCGTCATTAAGGTAAGTATATAAAGTGTTGATAATTCAAAGTGCATTCATTTGCATTTTTACACCATATTGTTAACATTATTTTAAGTCACTAAAAGAAATTTGTGATAGTGTTTTTGTGATGGATTGTGTACATAAGGGTAAGTAGTTTTGTTTTAGTTAATTTTTATCACAGGATCTTCATTATTTAATTTTATTAAATTAAATGTTTCGATAAAAGTGGACTTTTTCACCCATATTTTTGAATTCAATAGTCAAAATATTACATGTCCACTCATGTCCACTCTGTAAAATCTATTTTATATGATTCTCACAAGTATCTAGTAGTAATTAGTAGAAAAAAATATTGCGAATTATTTGCACAACTAATTTTTTTCTTTTTTTTTCTTTAAACAGTTTTCACCGTCTCAAAAATGGACTTTTTTGAAGAATGGCTAAAACACCCGAAGGAAACGCGAAACGTGGAGCTCTTTCGGTTTATATCTTTGAGACATGACTTTGATGGTGTTACGGAGCAGTCCCTGAGAGACGTCAAGGTCATCATCTCAAAATATTCTTCAAAATTGGCTGAAAAGTGGAGCAGCTGTGCAAGAAATAGCAGCTGTGCAAAGAATAGCTACGAATAGAGATTTACTTAATATGTTATTGATAACATCTGACCCTGTAATAAATGGTTTAAGAGAAATTCCCCGGAAGAAAATAGGTTCATTCCCTATCGAAGTCCTAGATTTATTAGTTCAACCTAGCTTTAAGGAACAAAATGTTAATATAGTTTCTAGTTTTCATAGTTCTGCCACTCATGATCATGACTATTCAATGGATGATTCATCTGATGATAGTGATGATGAGTGATCGATTTAGTTTTTAAGTAGGTATTTTATGTATCTGATATTAGATTTTATAGTTACATTTATAGTTAAATTTATTTATAAAATTGTTTAAAAAAATATTGTGTTTTTATTTCACTATACCTGCTCAAACGACCAATGGACCTCAAATAGTATTATGACCCTTATATCTTTGCTTAATAACCTCATTTATAAATAAAAATCGAAACAAATAATATTGTCCAGCTAGCTTGTTCTACACGAACCACTGTGCTATGTCCTGCGGTGGACGTATCAGGCTGATGATGTAATGATGTGATGTTTATCAGTTGTCTGGTTGCCATTGTACAGGCTCTGCTAGGTTTGATGGAAGATATTTATATATTAGTTAAGTACGTTATAAGGTTGACATACCGTGTCGTCGGTCAGAAGTACAACCATGAGCGCACCGCAACGAAGATGGCTCTCCATCGATATAATGCCCTTCCCGATTCCCCATCAAATGAGCGGCTTACCATCTTCGTGCATTATACTAGAGCGATTAAATTGCACATAACGTCCCTAAAAATTAACCTTTTCATTCATCTCCTTGTCAGTAACCGCCCTGTGTCGGGGTCTACTCTACTTTTTGGTAGATTTCTTTCTTAACCTTTAGAACATCTCTATTGTGCGATCAAAATAAAAAAGGCTTCTAAAGTTTTAATTTCTCTTTTTTCAAAATTTCACCCAAATCCAATCCATTGTTATTGCGAGACTAAAATCCAAACTTTTACATTAATAACATTAGTAGAAGAAAACAGAACATTGTTTAGGTTTAAAGGAACTGCCTGAATTTAATAAGGTCTTATTTAAGCGAGAGATCAATACGACAGCATGGTTCTTTTAGGTAAACTAAAATAAAAGTAATATACATACAAGTGAAGGAGTAGAACAAGGTAGTGTATTGGGACCACTACCTACTGCTTATTTAAATAATACAGTTAAGATAAATATTTGTCAAACCGAATGCAATTTACTTAAGAATGAGAAATAACAGAATTCAATATCGATTGTTCTCAAGGAAATCAATTGCTATAAGAACTGTGCTATAAAATAGTAGGTTTAATAATAGGCAGTTCTTAGCAATTGACTTTACATTACATAAATCAATATTACTACTATTTTACCTATATTTTAAAGAATTAGTAAAGATAGTCTAATCTGGACACTCAACACCCATCATCGTCACGTCAGCCCAATGACGTTCCCTCGGGTATGCATTAATGTTTTTGTGTCTTGTTTTGTTTGTATCTCTACATTGACATTATTTATTTCTGGATCACTTCATTACTGAAACTATTCATTCATTTTGTCACTAAAATATTCCATTTGGAAAGATACTCACAATAACATGTTTTGGTTGCTCAGAATAGTTATTATTAGTTATGACATACGTATAATAAATAAATGGGAAGAAATTAAACATCAAAAAATGTTTCTATAACCGTCGGTCGCAATGCGTTAAACACACCCACATGGTCAAACTGAGGATAAATAAGAATTATTAGTCTTTAATGTCTTACTAAATGTCTTAAATAATCTTGTCTTAAATCTTAAAATTATGGCGGAATATCGAGCATAATTTTAAGTTTTGACGGCCCAGTTGCGTAGTTGGTAGATGCTTGCCTTTCACGCCGCTATTCGTGGGTTCGATTCCCACCCAGGACAGATATTTGTGAGCATGAATATGTCTGTGTGTCCTGTGTATGGGTGTTTATAACAATGTATGTCTCTGCTTAATTTGGTTTCAGATGCCGTGTATGAATAATGTCCCAGGATATACAAATAATGGGCGACCACTAATTTTCTGTACATTCAACGACAAAAGTAGATGATCAAAATCGGACGAGAAGTTTTCGTTTATGAATGAACATGGATATTTGGAAGGCAGTATCACTAGCAAATTCGTTTTACACTTACACTCACGCGCTTTAGAACACTTCCCTACCACACCATTTAGACGCAAATTACGATAATTAGTAGAATATCCGAATTTCATCTTCTACTTTTGCCGTTGACGGTACGTACAACTATTATTAGATGTAAGACGGGGAGTTTGTAAACAGACGGCTGCGGGTGGGCGCATGTTAGTCATATCTTGTACCTACTCATAATACCACTGGTATTATGAGCATATCCAACCCAATCTGTCAAATTTCTTTAATTGATTTTCAACTTTATCGCATGAGCATAAGGTTCACTTTCAATTGGCGAAATTTGACAGATTGGGGTAGCTTGACGTGCTGGCATCTGTACAAGCAGTCAAGCTGTCTCTTCATGACGAAATGACATACAACTACGAGCTGAGACCTAAAGTCTTTAGTCCAATAAGTCATATATATTTAATTCAGTAATTTTTTTTTTTCTGAATTATCACATTGTTTCGCCCTGCCGTGCAGTACTTGACGTCGCAGCTACTGAGATACACTGCCATCAGCCGTAAGACGTCCACAGTTGGGCACGAGGCAGCTCCAAGAATGTGGGGACTTGCCAGATTAGCCACGATTGGCAGACAGGTCGGCGATCGCAGTATGATGAACATAGCATAGTTCACAGAGAGACGCTGCTGCCCTTTCTCTGGTAGGTATTCTCTAAGGCCGAATTTAAGGCACCTCAGGTGGCGGGGTGGTGATATACGTCGCAGTCACTCACGTATTGGACGTGTAAGGCGCCCGGTGGGCATAATTGTTGGGCATAATGTAAGCAGTTCTAGTAGTTAAAAATTTCTATGTATGCCCTGTTCGTTTCATACTTCTTACCTATATTAGAGAGGTACAAAGATTTTTCAATTATTATTAATCTATACATATAATAAAATCGTAGGAAAGTCAAAACTGTACATTGAATGTGTTTTAAATAGGATACTTGGGGCGTGATCTCCAATCGATATAGAAGCCAAAAATATAGTTTTTAGAATTTTTGTCTGAAAGTACGTCCGAGCTAAACTCAAAAAGTACTGCACGGATTTACTTCAAATTTTGCATTAATTGCATTAATTAAAGGGGTCGAGTCAACATATAGGCTACATATTATCACGCTATCACCTGAGGGGGAGGAGCTGTGATAATTTATAAAGTTTAACGCGTGTAAAAACGCGGGGCACAGCTAGTTAGTTCAATAGTGCAAGACAGAGTCGCACAGCAGGATACGTTAAGTTCATGCTATTTCTAATTAAGTAACCTTCTTTTTGGTAAGAAGTGGGTGTTTGGTAGATATTCGCCTTTCAGGCCACAGGTCGTGGATACGATTCCCACCCAAGACAGACATGAACATTGAACATGTCTGTTTGTCATTAGTCTGGGTGTTATTATCTATAAAAGTATGTGTTTACAAAAGAAAAGAAGTATATGTAGTATATCAGCTATCTGGTTTCCATAGTACAAGCTCTGCTTAATTTGGGATCAGATGGCCGTGTGTGCATGACATAATAATATATTAGATATATATATTTTGTGTTGCTAACAGGGGGTGTACTATATTATCTTATCTTCAATATTATCTGTATCTATAACGTGTGTTCAAAAGATCAATTGAATTTGATTAAAGAACACGAAAAAAGCTTTTCTTTTACACTTCAGTAAAAGTTATATCGTAAAACCTTGGGTTACCATGACACATAACGGTTAGAAGCAGTTCATGAATTCTCGGAAACATCCTATAAAACAAACCAGCCCAAATAAAAGCAGAAAACTTCTAAAACATGTCCCAAAATCGGGGTAAAATTGATTAATGTTAGACCTTGCGCAATGCCGTGGGGCTTAGTGGAGACGTCGCCAACATTCCGTTTTCAAAGTTTACAAGCAAACGCTTATGTTACAATCGTCATGACTCAGTGCCGCGTGCTCTCACCGATCCGTTAGTGATTTTAGGGTCCGTAGCCAAATGGCAAAAAACGGAACCCTTATAGATTCGTCATGTCTGTCTGCCTGTCCGTCCGTATGTCACAGCCACTTTTTTCCGAAACTATAAGAGCTGTACTGTTGGAACTTGGTAAGTAGATGTGTTCTGTGAACCGCATTAAGATTTTCACGCCAAAATGGAAAAATAATTATAATTTTGGGGGTTACCCATACATAGAACTGAAACTCAAAAATTTCTTTTTCATCGTACCCATACATGTGCATCTATGGATAGGGCTTCAAAAGTGATATTGAGGTTCCTAATATAATTTTTTTCTAAACTGAATAGTTCTTCTTCTTAGCGTGTCGATGACAATCTAAATTAAGTCAGCCCAGAATGCAGCTACGCGTTGAGCGTTGTCAGTAGCGTCCATTAGATCTTGTAACGTGCAGGCATTAGGGCACGCAGGACATTTTAACAAGTGTGCCATAGTTTGAGGAACAGAACCACACTTGCACTCTAGGTTGGAAATGTTTAAAAATCCCCACTTGAGCAGGTTTTCCTTGCTTCGACCAACTTGGGTCCGGAGTCTATTCAGGGACTTCCAGGATGGCCACGGCAACTTGTGTCCAGGCGGAAGGTTTTCAGCGGGAGGGACGAATGGGATGGGTAGGCAAGCACTGTCTCGCCACAGTTTGAGCCGTGTCTTGGACCGTTCACCAGAAAGTGGAAGCACACACTTCAGGAAACTTTTTCGACTTTTAAGCCTTTGTGCCACAAGCTTACTGTTGTGCATTAGGTGCCGTGTATCGTTGCTCATTTTAGACCTTTCGTTGGAGCTTGCCACCGTTCTGCGAACATCTGGTGGCGCTATGCCTGACAGCGGATATAACATCTGGAGCGGCGTCGGTTTGAGACAACCAGTGATGATCCGGCATGTTTCATTCAAAGCGGTATCCACTAATTTTGCGTGGGCTGAACGATTCCATACGGGGCACGCGAATTCTCCACATGAAAAAGCTAGCGCCAGTCCAGAAGTCCGCATGACATCAGGCGAAGCACCCCATTTATAGCACACAAGGCGTTGCAAGATATTGTTGCGAGATTGCACTTTCTGCTTGATGTTCTTGCAGTTTTTATTAAATGTAAGTGATCTATCCAAAGTAACACCAAGATATTTTGGGAAGCAACTGTGCTCGATGGGTACACCGTCCCAAACGATGTCAAGTTTTCGACCCGCCTCTCTATTACGAAAATGGAATATGCACGACTGGGTTTTGCTCGGATTGGGCCTAAGTGAGTTAGCGTGGTAGTAGTCAGCCAAGCTTTCAAGAGCGCCAGACAAATAAACCTCAATCTCGTCAAATGTTAAGGCCTGCGAAGTAAGCGCCAAATCATCTGCGTAGAGAAAGCGGGACGTATTCGGTATGGATGGCTGGTCGTTGGTGTAGATATTAAAAAGCAGCGGTGCTAGAACACTACCTTGAGGTAAACCGTTTTTTTGCGCCCTCCAACGACTTTTATCTGCGAGTAGATGGACCTGGAAACGGCGGTTATGTAAAAGTTCACGGAGTATCCGCACGAAGTTTCGGTCGTTGGTCATGGTCTGAACCTTCCACAACAGACGTCTGAGGTTCACCGTATCATAAGCAGCGGATAAATCCACGAATACCGCACCTGTGACCATTCCTGCTTCGAATCCATCCTCTATGTGTTGCACGAGTTTCAGGGTCTGGCTGCAACAAGACTTGACGGGTCTGAAACCAGCTTGCTCTGGGATAAGTTTTGGGTCAATAAGGACCATAAGTCGTTTCAGCAAGAGTCTCTCGAATAGCTTGTATGTATGACATAGCAGAGATATTGGACGAAAGTTTTTAGGATCGTCTGCTGCTTTACCCGGCTTTGGTATTGCTATCACCTTTGATTTCCTCCAGAGACGCGGTACAGAAGCTGATTGCAGACAATTGTTGTATAGCTGCAATAACCAAGACACAGCAACTGGGCCCAACTGTTTTATCTGCTCAACCAAGATATCGTCCACCCCAGAGGCTTTACCACACTTAAGTTCCTTGATTGCTGCGACGATATCAGCAAGATTAAAAGGCTTGCTAATATCGTCACAGGTGCCGTCGGGTTTTTGCAGCTTGGGGACTTTACTTGATCGACGTGTTGATTTTCCGTTTACAAGCAGTTGGTGGGCTATCTGGTTAGCGGTTACTTGTCTTGGTGGTGATGGTGGAGGTGGCTCACCGGTTAGCTTCCGAATAGTACTCCATGCCTTCTTACTATTATGGGTCATGTCAATGGCCGTTACAGTATTAATCCACTTTTGCCGTCTGTTTTCACTTATTTTAGATAAAAGTTCTTCACCAGCTAGTGTGGTTTCCTCTGAGAAAGGATCCGCATCAAAAAGTGATTCATATCGGTTCAGTAGTCCACTTGAATCCATCGACAAACCCGGGATGTAAGAAGTCCTGCAGCCCCGTGGGATGTATCTACGAGATGTTTTTGCTATAATTTTTACAAATCGGTCGTAATGTTGTGGGGATGGTTGCACCTTTAAGAGAGCGCAATCAATTGACCGTGAAAACGCCTTCCAGTCAGCTTTACTAAAGTTAAATCGCCGCTTTAGTGGAACATTTATGGGTCGGACCACAGATGCAATGCAGCACATGATAGGCCTGTGTTGAGTGCGAGGAATAGGTGGACATACGCTTTTCGTGCACTGTGAGCTGATACGCGAACTGACAAAGATCAGGTCTGGGTTATATCCGCGCTTCCAGCGACCGCTATTGAAAGACGCCGGTTGTTTAGCATCATGAATTAGAGCAAAATCATTCGTTTCAGCCCACTCCTCTACTAATTGACCGTTTGTGTCTAAATCCTTGTAACCCCAGCTTGGACTGTGGCTATTGAAGTCACCAATTATAACTTGGATGGGTTTGTTGTTAAAGTTTTCAGGGGGAACAAATTGAAAAGTGGTGCCAGGGGGTTTGTAAATAGATGTGATTGTACAGGTACCAGCATCTAGAGTGATCACTTCTATACCATTCGTGGTTGACGTTTTGGTGGAAGTTATGCTTACGCCAGGAGCAGCAAACACTGCGTTACCGTGCTTTGGGTGACTGATCTCGGCGATAAGCGTAAGCCCAGGAATGTGAGGCCGACCTTGTGTTTCATCCCGATGAGTCTCTTGGACGCAAAGAACATCGCAGCGGGTTTTGCGATGGACGTCAGCAAGAATTTCTGACTTTTCTTGTGAGAACCCTTCGATGTTAATAGAGACTACACACAATGCCGGTTTTGAGAGTAGGCTTTCGATTGCCATCGTGGTGAAAGGATTAGCCAATCAGCGTGAGTAGCTCGCTGATTGCCCAGGGTGCGCCGGACGAATAAATAACCTATGGGTTCGTCGCTCGGGGAGGCTCCTTTCATGCACCCCTGAATAGTTTGCGCGAGAGACACTTCCAAAGTGGAAAAATGAGTGCCCCCCCCCCCCCCCCCTGTAACTTCTAAAATAAGAGAATGATAAAACTGAAAAAAAATATGATGTACATTACCATGTAAACTAACAACGAAAATTGGTTTGAATGAGATCTAGTAAGTAGTTTTTTTTTTAATGCGTCATAAATCGTACACCGCAATTTACCTTTCATTTAATCAACTTAAATACTTGCTGCTGCGGAACCCTTCATGGGCGTTTCCGACTCGCACTTGGCCGGTTTTTTTTATGTCATAGGACGACAAACGAGCAAGCGGTCACCTGATGGTAAGTGATCACCCATGGACACTCGCAACAGGTGCCACGGATGCGTTGCCGGCCTTTAAGTGTCAGCAAACAAGTATTTCTGCCCAATGAGCTCTGGCGACCTTACTCACACGCAGAAACACAACATTTAAGTTATCATTAAAGAATGTCTCCTGTAAGGTGGAGGTACTTCCCCAGTCCCCAGTCTCAGACTAGGCTCGCGGTCAGTCCATAGATGGGCGACAGCCAAAGTGGTTGAATTTCTGAGCGTCTCTGTAACACTCGTTAGGCCACATCAGAGGCACACTGGGCGGCTAATGAAAATCATGACCTTCTTCACCATACACAAGGCAAACAAATATAATCCTACATCAGAAGGCCAAGCTAGCAAATGCGTAATAACTCTCACTTTATCATAAGAATAACAACAGAAGATAACAGCAGACGTCAAGACGTAATCATTAAATGTGATAATAACTCATAATACGTCTAACGTACAATGACGGTGCAAACGCAGAGGAAAACATGTTATTTAAGTTTATTTATTCGTCTAAATAACAGATAAGACAAGCCCGTATTGCAAACAATCATTTCTTATTCTGCCATCCATTATTTTGGGTAAGGACTATTTTGCCCATTCTTAACCTCTCTAATCCCATGACAACATTACATTTTATTTATTTTTTATTACATTTTTTCTACTCTCCTTTCAACTTCTTACCTAAGAATTTACCTACAGCTATCTTCCGTGGTATTTAATTTACAAATTAAAACTATTGACATCAAATTTTTGTTTCCTGAGACATTGCTGTACGGATATTTCTTCATAGTAAAAATGACCATTATGGCCATTCCATCATAA
Source organism: Pseudoips prasinana (assembly GCA_951640165.1). Taxonomy (NCBI): domain Eukaryota; kingdom Metazoa; phylum Arthropoda; class Insecta; order Lepidoptera; family Nolidae; genus Pseudoips; species Pseudoips prasinana. Next base: position 39,917,948 of record OX621237.1, on the reverse strand, counting down.
AGGGTCATGCAGAGTTTATTTAAGGGGCTATTAGCAGTAATAAACATACTTATGTTTATTACTGCTAATAGCCCCTCAGCAGCTGCGGCTGGGTACCAATCTCGATAGCTTTCTTTATTATGACGTTTATAGAAACCCAATACAAGGTATAACAAAAATAGTGGAGGTACTTAAAGGGGAACACCCAAATACTCCGAAATATTTTATACCGAACTTTGATGTTCCGATTTTCATAATACCTAAGAATTGTAATGTCTATTATTAAATATCACGAAATTTATCTTACCGAGAGTCGTAAATGCGATTTGTTAGTTTTCCGATTTTCATACGTTCTAAGAACCAAATGCTCGAATGGGTTCTCGGTACGAAAAACGACATTCCAAATTTAAATTCTTCGAATAAACTAAAAGTCAACATGTTGTGCTACAATATTTTGGGACGGAAACGAATCGCTGCAAAACCGACTTCACGTAGTCTTGTCTGCCATACCCTAGAGTGTAATTTAAACCCGCGTAGGTGCGGAGGGGTGGGGAGGCCCGCGAGCTGAGGAGCAGAGGTTTGAAGGCCCGCCGCCGCGGCTGAGGCTGGAAGCCGAAGCTGCGGTGGTGAGCGTTAAAGTTAAAACCATCTGCGACGATAAGCTCGCGTGGGGCCGCCCAAACCCCGCAGCGCCGGAGCCGTGACAGAAACAATGCTTGCTGCATGTTGCATGCCTGCTTGCTTGCTGCATTCCTGCTTGCATGCTGCATGCCTGCTTGCATGCCTGCTTGCATGTTGCATGCCTGCCTGCTTGCATGTTGCATGCAGCCGCCGAGTGCCAGATCCCTCTATTGTTGGTGAATTATTTGGGTTAGGTGAGGTTAGAACTGTGACCGGTATACAAAATATTTTTATTCGTATTGTTGATATTTCGAATTATCATTAAGTCGCACTTTTTGTTATTCGACCTATTGAAGCTCGGTATTTTGAGAATAGTAATTATAAACGTTAGGAATATTGAAATTTAGGAATTATAAAACTAGGTGTAATGATAAGTCGGAGTTGTAATATTCGGAATTTTCTACCATTCGGAATTATGAAAGTCGGTATTTTGAAATTCGTATCTGTGACTGCCGGAATAAAGATTTTCGTATTAATGTAGTGTACCCAACTTAAAGAGCTTAATTTGCCTATGAAACTAAACAACGTGTAACGTGGTTTGCCGTAGTCACCGCGCTTGGCATGCGCTTGACTAGCCGGCTTAACGTGCCCTCCGAAGTACGGAGACACACATAAAATTAAACCACTAAACCATGCGATAAGCTACAGCCAATCCGTAAAGATAAAGTACTATCGCATGATTTGAGAATAAACAAGAACTCCCCGGATTATCCGCACTGATTAGAAACACATAGTTCATGTTTATCGCGTGATTCAATTGCGTCCTACATTGCACGCGAATTCGCGTACTCTTGTAGTAAACAAAAACATATTTAACTCACTTTGAATTATTTAGTACTATTAAGATGGAATTGTGGAGATCTTTGGGGAAGGCCTTTGTCCAGCAGTGGACGTCTTTCGGCTGATATGATGATGATGATTAAGATAGGATCTTACTAATACTATAAATGCTAATGTTTGTTAGTGAGGATGTGTGGATGTTTGTTACTCTTTCACACAAAAACTACCGAACGGATTTTGATGAAACTTTGTTGTAATGTAGCTTATATGCGAATAAGTCATAGGCTATAAAAAAAAATAGTTTAAAGCGGGTGAAACAGCGGGTCACAGCTAGTAGAATACACAGTACATTATAAATCCGAAATTTTGTGAGTATGGAGATATACATCGCAAAAACTACCCAACGGATTTTAATGAAACTTTGTATTAATATAACTTATATATCCGAACAAAACATAGGTTATTATTAAAAAAAAAAAAAAAAAAACTTTTTTTTTCTTCTTCTTCTGTAAAGTTTAACGCGGGTAAGACCCCGCAGCACAGCTAATATAAAGATTGTTAGAGTATTACATCAGATTATGGACTCACCTTAACTAAAACATCCCCGTTTCAAGTCTATATGGAAACGAGCTCGGTACTATTACCTGACTACAGCGCTCATAGATAGTTGCACTCACCGGTCCGTAAGTGTTCAGCGAAGCAAAGTATCTAGACACGCGGTCAGTCTATAGATGGGTAACCATTAAAGTGTCACCAGGGTAATCCCTTCCCATACGCTAAAGCAGAACTGCTAAGAGAAAATTAAAGATTATGTTTTGTTACTTTTGACATTATTTTACTGTTTAATTTAATGAATTGTTATTTTAATGCAATGCAATGCGTGGTTATAATGAATATACTGATTCTTAAATACTAATTATTTTCACTACATGGATACTATTTAAGATTAAGATGATGTATAAATAAATAATACTATTCGCATGCCTAATTTTAAGGTAGAATATAGAGCACTATACCAACACTGTAACAACTTGTACTTTTAACCTGTATTCAGTGAATAAAGATTATTATGATAAATTATGCATTGTCTATCAGCAAAGATTGTCAAGAAAATAGACTATGCCGTACCGTTTTATTTTATTATTACTAGTCTTAGGCCCTACTAGGCCTTATTTAGACAGGCAAAGATGCTTTGTCACAAATAACCCAAGGATGACAACGTATTTTTAGATTTCTTACGATTGAATTTCATATGATTTTACTATATTACAAACTTGACTTCAGTCTATCCAAAAAGATCGATTGTATCTATGTTAATAAGTGCTATAATACCATGTAAACATGGTTAGATAAGTACGCTCAACGATAAATGAATAGAAACATTTATTATTATAAAATTGTCCTTATCTTAAACCATTCAAGATACCCCACTGTTACCAGCTACATGTCGGCGCCTGTGCCTTACCTAGCCCAATCCATTTTATCTAGTCCGATAATGAGCTGATATACGTCAATAACAATAATTTCATTGTTATTTGGTGGTGTTTCCATTGACGGTGTCGTTCACTATAAGGCTGATTTCAGAATGACGCGCGCGGCATGCGCCGGAGGCCAGCGCGTCTCAACAGCGCGCGCTTGACGCGCGGACCACTGTGAAACGAGTTTTAGTATCGCGCGTTTCTTTGCAATGTACAGTTGTGTACAATCTAGTTCAGCTATTTATTTTTTATGGAAAGAATGCAACAGCGATATTGTCGTAGAAGATTGCAAATTTTTCCGTTCAATGCCACAAGATTACTAAAGTTTAAAGACATTTATTCTCATTAAGACATACGTCACTCACATGAGAACTTAGATATATAAACAAAATTTTAATAATATATGTTCGTAGGCATGGGTACATACATAGTAAAAATTTAAAATTAATATGAACATAAAACAAAAAGTAAAAACATAATGACAATTTATGCTACGTGGTTAATCATAACAAACTAGGTGTAAAACTACTAAGAGGCTTCGTAAAATCGTTCTCCAATTTACGAGAAGATACTTAGTTACAGATTTTTTAAACATTTTCGCATATAAGTGTACGCAACAGCGCGTGCGACCCGCGTCACTCTGAACGCTAGCTGCCAGTAGAGGAGCTCGGGCCGCGCGCGCTTCGCCAGCGCTGGCCGACGGCGCGCGTGTCACCGGCGGCGCGTGTGAACTGCGTGACTGTGAAACGCAACTACTATCTAGTGTCATTGTAAGCGCGTGCGACCCGCGTCACTCTGAACGCTAGCTGCCAGTAGAGGAGCTCGGGCCGCGCGCGCTTCGCCAGCGCTGGCCGACGGCGCGCGTCTCACACGCGGCGCGGTAGAACTGCGTGACTGTGAAACGCAACTACTATCTAGTGTCATTGTAAGCGCGTGCGACCCGCGTCACTCTGAACGCTAGCTGCCAGTAGAGGAGCTCGGGCCGCGCGCGCTTCGCCAGCGCTGGCCGACGGCGCGCGTCTCACACGCGGCGCGGTAGAACTGCGTGACTGTGAAACGCAACTACTATCTAGTGTCATTGTAAGCGCGTGCGACCCGCGTCACTCTGAACGCTAGCTGCCAGTAGAGGAGCTCGGGCCGCGCGCGCTTCGCCAGCGCTGGCCGACGGCGCGCGTCTCACACGCGGCGCGGTAGAACTGCGTGACTGTGAAACGCAACTACTATCTAGTGTCATTGTAAGCGCGTGCGACCCGCGTCACTCTGAACGCTAGCTGCCAGTAGAGGAGCTCGGGCCGCGCGCGCTTCGCCAGCGCTGGCCGACGGCGCGCGTCTCACACGCGGCGCGGTAGAACTGCGTGACTGTGAAACGCAACTACTATCTAGTGTCATTGTAAGCGCGTGCGACCCGCGTCACTCTGAACGCTAGCTGCCAGTAGAGGAGCTCGGGCCGCGCGCACTTCGCCAGCGCTGGCCGACGGCGCGCGTCTCACACGCGGCGCGGTAGAACTGCGTGACTGTGAAACGCAACTACTATCTAGTGTAATTGTAAACGCGCGCGTTTGGACGGCGCTGCTCGCCGGCGTGACTCTGAAATCACCCTAAAACAGCCACCATGGCAGAGTCTACAAGTAGAAGGAACTGATGTTCTTGATAGCCAAACTGATTATTTCAAATGCGAAAACGTCAAAAACCGATTTAGTCGTCGTGAGCAATGCTTTAGGTGAGCTCCGATGAAACTGCAAGGCTGTCAGGTGATAGAGACAACTTACCCACAGTACAAGGCCTTGACACCTTCCTGCTGCGACGTCTTGACGAAGCAGTCCACCATGCCCGTGTATCGCAGCTCCACATGACGAGGGTCTATCTTCTGACCTTGGATCTGAAGGCGGGTCTTTGTTGTGTCTATCGGGAACGTACCTATAACAAGTAGAAAACGGTCTGGTTACTTCTAACAGACTTCAGCCATAAAAGTCTTTAACAAGAAGAACAACAAATAATACTTTTAGTTTAGTTCCTAGTTTCTTCGGTAGGCAGAAGCCACTAATATTTACACAGTTATACTAATATTTACACTTATATTGTGATCTTTTTCTATATATAATAAACTTCTATATATATAAAAAACTGTTTTATTAAACAATTTTGTATTTTTCGTTGATTTTGAAGGCTTCAAAATCAACTAAAAGTACAAAATCATTGAAAGGATACACTAAATTACAACATTTGAACTAAGTGCCACCAAGAGGAAGAAAGAAGAAGAAGAAGTACAGTTTATTGTATCACACTAATATTATAAAGGCAAAAGTTTGTGACTGTGTGAGTGTGTATGTTTGTTACTTCTTCACATCTAAATGGCTGGAGTGATTTCAATAAAATTTGGGATGGAGTTAGCTGACACCCTAGATTAACACATAGGCTATAATTTAATGCGGGTAAAACCGCGGGGCACAGCTAGTAAGCAATATAAACAATACAATATGCATAGAACAATATTTTGGAATTGGCAGCCTTATCACTAAAAGCGATCTCTACCAGGCCTACTGTATAGTATTTGGCACATACTTCTAATGTCATAGTTTGTCTAATTCTATATATGGAGCGAGACCATATCTGCTTCTTGACATCAAAACTGGTGTCCTGGCCCCCTGCAGAAAGTTGTCGAACAACGACGAAATAGTAAAATTCCGCGGCACGCCCGGCAAGGGGTTAACACATAGTTTAACCAGATGTTAGGGATTATATAAAGGATATTCTTCGCTACTTAATCATTGGTTGAAAATAACACGAACTCGTCTTTAATTTTCCTCAAGACAGACAACTCCAACAGTGAAAAGAATGGTAAAGGCTTTTCATTGTCAGAAAATTATAAAAAAGAAAATAAGGCTAACAATACAAAAAATATAATCATGTATTCCGCCCGCCCACGATTAGTACGAATCCACATCAATAATCATGAGAAAAACCTCACAGACAATATATCTACTATAAACATAATAAACTAGAACCAGCTGATATTTTGCACTTCTTTAATATAGCAATAAGATCTAATCTAATCTTCAGCCTGTGGCCTTGCTATATGGAAGACCTCCTAGTATGTTGATAATCTCATATTATGACACCAGGTTGCCAGTAGGCCTCCCTCAACTTTTATGTGCCATGAACAGCCCGATTGGGTTTTAGCCAACAATAGACTTTGTTTCAAAAGAAAGTTTAATAACTTCATTGAACACATGTCAATAACTTCTCGCAATAGTAAAAATCTCAAAACTGCTTAAAAAATGCTCAAAACAAAATATTTATATGACTGGCCTGAGGGGACTGCTAAGCAAAGGTCATGGATTTGACCCAGGACAAATCTTGGTGTGATGTGCATAAATAGAAAATATTTGGCTCAATAGTAAGTATTCCTTACTATTGAGTACTGACTGCCTCATTGGTTGCATCTTTAACTAAAGATGTAGTTAAAGATGCAACCAATGAGGCAGTCAGTTGAGTTAAAAAGTAAACAATATTAGACAGTCTATATCAGCATAAATAGAAAATATTTGGCTCAATAGTAGTTAGTTCAAGTTCAAGATAATGAGGTCCTGGGATCAAATCACAGGGCCAAAGTGAAATTGGAGATTTTTGGCAAGAATTTGCTAAAGCCCAAATTGGGCCAGTAAACACTATCTATAATATTGCCAATAAGAGAAGCAAACAAGAGCCTGAGATTTTCTCTATATAAAATTAATCTTAAGTAGGCACTAGTTTTCTATTATATTCCTTTGCACTAAATATTTTATAGATCAGTTGAGATAATTGTGAAAGAAAACAAACATATGTAATTAGCTGTTGTATCAACTTGCATTTGATTGGTGCCATATAAGAATAAGAATAATTTATTAACCAAAGAAAAGTTACATAAATCCTTAAAAATAAAATAAAATAAATAAAAAAGGTTTTTATTCCCATAGACTTTAAAAAAGCGCTTGTAAATAGTCAGAACATGTTTGTAGTAATATAGTTGTATACATTAGATATTATTTCTAGTTACATAGATATTTAGGTACATCTTGTATGAAAACATTTATAAAATTTATTTTATTACAGAAATGATATTTAGCTAGCTTATATCTACACTCGCGAGCAACCAAATCGACTCAAGCCTAGGCGCACATATACATTGATTTTCCTAAAACGATAAATGGTAATTACAAAAGTGATATGTCATTCGAAAGCTGAAGAATTAGGCTTTCAATTAACATCAATACCTTAAAAAAAACTAAGCGCTGATTTATTGACACATTTTAATTGGCCGTCAGCGTAAATTACCTCTTTAGGAATCCACGACTTGCGCTACCTGCTCCCGCTATAAAACCCCCCACTTCCGGTTTATCTTATCAGTTGCTTGTTACAGGTTGACCGGTACACATCTCCGTAAATTGCATTCCTTGTTTTCGCTAACCCATGGATACCACACCAGAAGAAGCCGCTCAAGTTGTTGCCTTGTTGCAACAAGGGTTAAGTCAGCGAGCAATCGCTGCCCAGCTCCACTTGAGCCAGTCTTCTGTATCCCGAGTATACAGACGGTTCCAAGAGACTGGTGCCTTCAATCGGAGACCAAGAACGAGCCGCCACCGGTGCACTTCAGAGAGAGACGACCGCTTCATTGTCTCAACCTCGCTGCGCAATCGACACCTTACGGGCGTTGATGTGCAGCAAGAACTGAGACGTGTACGACAAGTGGCTGTCAGCGAGTGGACAGTGAGAAGACGCTTGAAGGAAGCCAACTTGACGCCAAAAAGACCTGCGACGGGCCCTAAGTTGACTGCAGGCCACCGACAAGCGCGCCTTCAATTTGCTCGAGAGCATCTCAATTGGAGCGTTGCGCAATGGCGATCGGTCCTGTTTACTGATGAGTGCAGAATGTGTCTGCATGGCAGTGACAGGAGAGGCCGAGTCTACAGGCGTCCGGGAGAACGATTTGCCCAATGTTGTTTCGCTGAAACAGTGGCATATGGCGGCGGTTCCTGCATGATGTGGGCTGGTATCTCTTTAGAGGGAAAAACCGAACTTGTTTTCGTGCCTGGGGGCGGCCGAGGAGGCGGGCTAACAGCTGATCGGTACATCACCGACATTCTACTGGATCATGTTGTGCCCTACGCAGGGTTTGTCGGTGAAGACTTCGTGTTAATGCACGACAATGCCCGCTGCCACACGGCACGAGTCACTCGACAGTTTCTGCAAGAGGTCGAATTACGCACGATGGACTGGCCTGCGCTCAGTCCTGACATGAATCCCATCGAGCACTTATGGGACGAGCTTAAAAGAAGAGTTCGGGCCAGAAATCCAGTCCCTTCAAGCGTAGACGAGCTAAAGACAGCATTATTAGAGGAGTGGGACGGCATTCCTCAAGAAAATGTCAAAAAATTGATAAGGTCCATGAAAAACAGACTGCGGGATGTAATTAGGGCTAGAGGGGGCAATACGAAATACTGATTTAAATAAAATAATTTTATTTTTAATTTTTTTTGTTTAATTTGTCAAATACGAGACACATACCCTTTTTCCTAAATTCCCGTTTTTCCTACTCTTGCATTCAGACATCATTTATTTCAAAAATGATGGATGGATTTCAATGATAATGATATCAAATTAAAGCTGACATCTTAAGCTTTCGAATGACATATCATTTTAATAATTTCCATTCATGATTTTAGTTGTATCAATGTATGTGTGCGCCGACAAGGCTTGAGTCTATTTGGTTGCGCGCGAGTGTAGTTACTAGAGTAAAATACAAAAATGAGCATAACTCTTTCTTATGGCTATATCTAGCGATGTTTTCACTCCAGTAGGACCCAAAAACTTCATAAAATGCACAATATCTTATTGATTATATACACACATCTAACATCATGTCAAGCAGCAAAAGCTATTGCACAGCAATATAAAAAAAATACATATAAAATTGCAGGTAAGATATAAAAAATTTGCTGTGTAGCTGAAGGCAAAGTATATCACCACTCCATTTCATCCTGTGGGGGTGTAGAAGTCAACCTAAGGGAATATCTCCCAGAGAATGGGAAGGAGCATCCCTCTATGTATCACCAACCCTAATGTAGCAATTATGGCATATCATTCTACATGATAGACACAACTCCATTGTGGACTTTTTTTTGCAGAGCCCTTTGTCCAGAAGTGGCATGATGATGACGTACAAGGTACCTTTATATAAATTAATTTGTATTTTTCCTGGGTGCATAATATTCAACATGGTTTATTATCAAGTTTTCTGATGCCCTATACATCATTTAAATATTATATGTATCTGTAAGTATTATTACATTTAGTTTAGTAGAACAGAACATCAACATCCAAATTTGTGCAAAAGGTATCTGAGGACTTTTATTATTTTATTAATTATTAATAGTTTGAGTTCATAAGTCAGGAAGAACATAAAGGATTCTATTATCACTATACAATTCTTATTTTTGGTACATAGATATAAATAATTTGGACTGGACGCAGTAAAGCTCCAGTGACATAACCTGTTAGGTTATAATAATCTGGACATAATAAATTATATCATTTCTTACCAAATTCGGCGACGATAGACGCAAGGCCGCCGTAAATAAACGGTCTCCAATCACTATCTCCCATCACACGAGTAGCAACTAACGACAATCAATGAATGTTTATTTAAACAACCGGTGGAACTACCGCTTATCAAACCAGGATGTGAAGATGTTGGACGCGCTAAATTTATAAAAAATACATAGTATCAGTGTTATTTACTCAAGGCGCACGAGGTTATAAATTCTTTTAGCATTAGCAAAATAATTTAATTCGCCAATATTCGCAACAAACGCGACACAGCGCAGAACCCACTTGTCAGTAAACTGACAAGTGACACTTGACAGTTTGACCAGTGATGTACCTCAACCACAAGGACCTTGTACTATATTTACAGAAACTGGTACTAGTAGAATATAAAATACGTTCCTTATATCACCCTCTCAACTTTCGTTCACCTTGCCCGATCACACTTTTCGTAACGCTCTTATCACGTATTAACAAGTCACACAATTATTGCGTAATCCAGTGACATAAATGGAAAATGTTTATACTGAGACTTTAATCATATGTACTATAATTATATTATGAAATAATTTGCTTCATCAATGGAATTAGCCATCAAAACTAAACGTAATAATATTATAATCTATAATCATAACCGTGTCATTGTCACACAGTCTATTTTATGCACAGCGGCTATTAATACGCAGTGCGTCAGAGAATATTTTAGAAACAGTGCTTATGATATAATATACCTTATAAACCTGCCCTCTCCCTTTTATTCTTACGAAATAACAACATACGGTTATACCATAAAGCAACACGGCCCACCGGCAGACCGGAGGGGAGTAGCCATACGCAGGCGTTCCCCTCTGTCAAAGTACAAGTCCACACGGTCCTGTGCGTACATTAAAACTAGTTGCAGTCGCACTGCTCACTAGACTAAATCTAGTCACGCGGTTGAATCGACGTCCTACAAAAATGCCAAATTGTTCAGTTTTTTGCTGCAAAAAGAGATCTGCCACCTCAAATTTACAAAAAGATGGTGTTACCTTTCATATGTAAGTAATTTTTAATCATATTATTGCTATTTACTTCTTAAACTTAAAAATTACAATATTATCGGTCGTATTCTTTCGGATTTGTTTACCAACACAGACCGTTCGCCCTGATACAATATGCGGATCGGTCGAGCAACTGATCCGAGTCAGGTATCCGAGTTGTCGCCGTCACCGAGCGATAGTGTTGTTGTTACCCGTTAGTAGATAGTTACCGATAAATCTGTCAATTATGTTTTGTTAGTAATTATGTATACTTAACTATATTACTACAAACATGTTCTGACTTTTTATCTTTGAAAAACCTTTTTTATTTTTTTGTAATAGTATCAAATTAAAGATAGCACAGTAGCCTCGAGTATTAATACATTACAATGAAACATATATTATAATCAGATGTTGACTGCACTTGTGGCGCAGCGGCTACGACAGTCGCCTCGCCTCTTCGTGTCGCGGGTTCGAGTCCCGCGCCGGATAACTATTTGTGTGACCCATAAATAGTTGTTCTGAGTCTGGATGTTATTTGTGTCCGTCTAATATATGTTTGTAAAAAACCAAGCGACACAGGGATTAGATTCCTAATGCGGGCGTTGTCTTAAAAAAAAGAAAAGAGGTCGGAATTAGGTAGTTATTTATTTGTTGCATCGAAATGTTGATATTAATATGGATCTTTCCGGAATTTCTAATAGACAATCCCGTGTGGCCAACAATATTACAAATAAATAATAATAAAAAATATGTATGTATGTAATACATTATATTAAAATGACTAAGTGTGAACTTGAATCATTTAGATTTTTATTTATTTATTGCAGGTTTTCTAAAGATCCCAGTTTAAGGGATATATGGAAGAACTTTTGTAATAACAGACTTACGTGGATTCCCACAAGAAACAGCGTCATTTGCTCAGATCATTTCAAGACCTCTGATTTTCAAGTGTTGGCGAACAATAGAAGAAGATTGTTCGAGGGAACCAAACCAACTCTAATACCAGATTGTATTTGTTCCGTAAGGTTCTTTTTATGATAGGCTTTAGCAACCTGAAGGCCAACAAACCAACCACTTGAATTTGCAAATGCATCGCCAACCCTAAGAACTAAGATGTAATCTCTTGTGCCACTCGTAAATGTATTATTGTAGTAATAAATAAAGTCCTATCTTTATTAAAATATCCACCTTTGTATCACTTGGTAACCTGATTTCCCTAAGAGAGTTCTCGAATTTATCGATAAACCATATCGACAGTTGTAACAGCCACGGTTGTGCGCAACTTGTCAATGTAGTATGCGCAGTGCATATCTCCCCCCGCAAAAAATGACAGATAATTTTGTATCGGAAAAAACGCTATGGCTACTCCCCTCCGGTCTGCCGGTGGGCCGTGTTGCTTTATGGGTTAAACAGAAGACCGAAGAGTATAACAAGCCACTGTGCTTAGCGTTTGTGGACTATGAGAAAGCCTTTGATTCTATCGAAACATGGGCCGTGCTGAGGTCTCTCATAAGGTGCCAAATCGACTACCGGTATATCGAGGTGATAAAGAGCTTGTATGAAAACGCCACTATGTCAGTGCGACTCCAGGACCAGAACTCGAAACCTATCCACTTGCAGCGAGGCGTGAGACAGGGCGATGTTATATCTCCGAAACTGTTCACCGCTGCATTGGAAGATGTCTTCAAGCTTCTGGACTGGAAAGGTTTTAGCATCAATGTCAATGGCGAGTACATCACTCACCTTCGATTTGCCGATGATATAGTAGTCATGGCTGAGACCATGGAAGACCTCGGTACAATGCTCGATGACCTCAGCAGAGTCTCTCAACAAGTGGGTCTGAAAATGAACATGGACAAGACGACAATCATGTCGAACGTCCATGTTGCACCCACTCAATTGAAAGTTGGTGACTCTGCGCTCGAAGTTGTAGAGAACTATATTTACCTAGGACACTTACTAGGTAGGTCCAACTTCGAGAAGGAGGTCAATCGTAGAATCCAACTCGGCTGGGCAGCGTTCGGGAAGCTACGTAACATCTTCTCGTCTAAAATACCGCAGTGTCTCAAGTGATGACTTACGGAACAGAGACGTGGTCGCTCACTATGGGCCTTATTAGAAGGCTCAAGGTCACCCAAAGAGCAATGGAGAGGGCTATGCGGAGTTTCCCTGCGGGATCGTATCAGAAATGTCAAAATCCGAAAAAAGCGAACATAACAAAACCGACATAGCCCGAAGAATTGCAAAACTGAAGTGGCAGTGGGCGGGGCACATAGCTCGTAGAACCGATGGCCGTTGGGGCAGAAAGGTTCTTGAGTGGCGACCACGAACCGGAAGACGCAGCGTGGGCTGGCCCCCTACAAGATGGACCGATGATCTTGTGCGGGCGCTGGAAACGGCTGGATGCGAATAGTGCAAGACCGACAATTGTGGAGATCTTTGGGGAGGCCTTTTTCCAGCAGTGGATGTCTTTCGGCTGATATGATGAACAACATACGGTGAACTCAAGATGCTGTGAGAGCTACCACGCCCCCTGCGTAGGAGGGATGCACACCGTTTGCGGATGATGGCGTGGAAACCATCAACCCTTGCTTCCGCAAACATCCTCGATGCACTACAAAAACGTGGCAGCCCAATCAACATCCTGAACGCATTATTATATTGCACACAAAGGGCGCTGTATGCCCTCTGCGTATACCTGATCCACAGACTGCACGTGTAAAATGTCGGGCAATAGGCTCTAAAAAGTGTAACTTAGACGTCCTTGGTACAACTTGCAAATCTACGAATCAGCATATTACATCGGACAGCCAGCACCCTACGTTCTCTTTCAATATCCAAACCATCGTTTAGATTATGTGAAGGCTCACGGGCTCAGGTACAACGCCAAAAAGAGTGAGTTACTTGTGTTCAAGGCAGGCACCAAATGTTACTCCAACGTGCCACAAGTAACAATTGCTGATACCCCTCTAGCAAAAGTAACCCAATTTAAGTACCTGGGTCACTGGCCAGGTACTTAACCGGTACATATATTATAATGTAAAACTATAATAAAGAATCTGTAATCTCTTGACAATCATTAATTTTTCAGCATAATTGATATGTTTTATCGCATTGTTTACATTTAGTTGACGTTACGAAATATACCTATTAATTATACTACACCATCAACGGTTTTGATACTTTTGTATTATTTATTTAGATGTGAATATGGTAATTGTTACTTAACATGCTTTTATTGGTTTCAGGTGCATCTGAAAGCACAGTGAAGCGCATAGTAGACGAAGGTATAAAGAATGGAGGTAAATTTGTAACTCCTGGAAAACATAGGAAAGGGCGACCTAAGAAACAGATCGATGATTTTGATATATGTGCCATACGGCAAAAAGTTCAGTTTTTCTACACAGTACAGAAAGAAGTACCTACACTACGAAAACTATTGGTAGTGGTGAAGGAAGAATTAGGTTTTAATGGCAGCCATGAACTTCTAAGACAAATTTTAATTTCAATTGGCTTTAAATTTAAGAAATGCCAAACAAATAGAACGGCCCTCATTGAAAAACCCGAAATTGCCTCAAAACGCGAGTATTATTTAAAAGCAATACTAGAAACAGAAGATTGTCCGTAGAGCTCTAAAAAAACATTATTTATTTGGATGAGAGCTATATACATGAGTCATACAAAGTGAATCGCAGAAAAGAATGTTGGCAGTCAAGACGTTGCAAAATTAGCTGAAGAAGCATTTAATTCAATATCTCCACAATAATGGAAAAATTGTGTAGACCACGTCGTTGCAATAGAAAAGCAGTATTTCGCCCGTGGAGGAACTCTTTATCAAGATATAGACAGACTCGTTATTTCAGTAGGTGACGATAGTTCCAGTGAATCTGAAGAGGCAGAATTCGACCTGTTGGATTACTCTGGGGTTTCAGGCGACATTTTGGGAGTCGAATACCTGGACTCAAATTATTTGGACTCTGAATAATAAATAAATATTATAAACAGTTAATATTGTTTTGTTGTTTGTCCAACGCCCTAGTATTCATAACTTTTGACGCGGACAGCAGCTAGTTTAATATTAAAAAAAATCCAAGTATCAAGACTTTTCAGCCGAAGTGTATGGGGTTACTATGTAACAGATGGTGGCGCCTTCATTTGTTTTCACGACTTTATTGACGCACTGTACATCATGAATCAAAAGGTAGAAGGTAAAGTGGAAAGTAAAATAATGTAAGTGCCAAGTGTTCCGTATACAATGAGAAGCGTACCGTGTACGTTAGGACTCTCGCATCTCATATACAGTCACGACGAGGACTAAGTGCGCCAAGTTTGTACCCTTAAGCAGTGTTCGTCGCCGGGACTCTAAGCGGGTCCAAATAAATGTTCCCTGATCTTAGTGTGGTATCAACTGTCACTGACGTCAATAAAGGCTCCGTTTGCAAACACTAGTTGTCTTTCCAATCGTCTGACCCACCGTTCGCCACAACGTGTTACCAGATCTATGAAAATATTAATAAAAATGAGGACAACTTATACTGTCCCTAGTGTTCTGCCTGTCAATTATAGGTACATACATGCTTCATCGTCATCATTATTTTTTCTTTATTAAAGACTGGCTATTGTGTCTTCGGTTAAAACTGCATTTCTATTGCATACGTAATTTAACAATCTCATGGATTAGTATCAACTTAAATAAAACTTAACAATTATGCAATAGTGGTGTGCCGAGTCATTGTATGTATGTACGACTGTGAAAATATATTTTATTATTTTGCAAATTATATATCTTTATTGATTGTATGTACATATCTCATTTGAACGCTCTTCTGGATCTTAGCCCTTTATGTGAACTGTTCATAGACGGATGGAAATCGATTACGGTTAATGAACTTTTGTAAGAAGACTTTATGGTCTTTAGTTTGAGACACGTACGTACGTAAGTTTCGACTCTCAAACAGGACAATTATCTAAGTGACCCATAAATGGTTAATCTGAGTCTGGTTGTAATTCGCGTCCATCACCCGTAAAATCACCCGCGATACAGGGATTAATTGACTAGTGCAGCGTTGACTTTCTTTATTTTCCTTATAAAAAATTATGGAAAATAATATTGGCGAAATAATTATAGTCAACATAAATATTTACGTTAATGTTTATATTTTATAAATTATTTATTTATTAATTTCTGACTGACACTGAGTTTGCCAGTTTGATCTGGCTACACTTAGATATTACAATGACCGCGAGTTTTGGCGCCAACGCGGAAAAAGACGCATCGAGGCTAAGTTTTATTTTCAAAAACTGGTGTAAATTCGAGTTTTTATGTGTAAATATAGTGGATTTTTAGACATAACATCTTCGACAACGTATACAAGCGGAGGAAAGTGCGATATTGCCGTGAATCGTGATTTTCCGCGTTGTAACCAAAACTCCATAAAAGCTTCTAGTAAATTCCCCACTGCTTTACTGGGGTTGGACAAGGACTATGCATGACTTGCCTGTTACGGACGGACTTTACTTGACAATGACGGAAATAAATGATATAAAAATATATTTACAGGCTCATAAGGCCAAAGAAGCCAGAGCCGTAAAACGGAATTAAAAAAAAAAAAAGAAACAATGACCGCGTACGAATAGATATGAATGATGATATCAGTCTGCTGCTGTGACACCATATGTGACACTGATAGCACTTGTTGCTTAATTCCAATATAAATAACAATTTTTCTAAATAACGCGTTAGAAATCTAATGAATTTACTTACAGCCCTACTGGTTATTGTGTAGCTGTTTGAATAGTGAATTTTAAAGAATAAGTAGGTAAGTGAAACAGTTATGTACGTTTTCTCTATTTAAATAAGCGATATAAACCGGCGTACATCAATAATTGAGTTTAATTAGACTAATCTGGCGTGAGGCGTGAACATCATTAACGTTTCAACGCTAGATTTCATCAATTTCTCACATATTCAGGAGCAGCATTTGCGATGTTTGTACACAAATATGAGAAAGTTGTCCCCCATTAAAATATTCAACAGTACCTTTAATAAAAACATGAGTTTGAAGCGAACTGAATGCAAATAGAATGGAGTTTAGGGCTGCCGATAATTGGAAAATTAGATTTATTTTTCTTATTATATATTATACTTATTAAGTGTTCATTTTTAAATTCTGTGAACAGTTTTAGACTACAAACAAGACAATAAGTTATTTGGCATGTAATAGTATGACAGACCACTATAAAATACTACAGACTCCTCAAAAACAAGCATATGGACGACCTTTTGTTAAGAGTTTATCACTCAAATGTTGCTGTACCTCCTTTTTCAACAAACGGTGGTGATAAGTGATGGAATCAGGCGTTACTTTGCGGAAATCCATAACAATCAAAATACAAAATCAATATTTAGTGTTAATTCCGCTAATTGTAGCGGAATTAACACTAAATATTGATTTTGTATTTTGATTAAACGGTGGTGACCTTAATCACACTCTGAACCTTAGCATTGAATAATAATGCTATTATCTGGAGTATAACCAGAAAAGTTCAGGTTGTTCCCTAATTATGTGGTTCATATAGCATCAATATAAAAGTTGGGTTTGCCTCAATGTGGTACCCTACCTCACTAAAATGTTGACCTAGAGGTCACACAAGCCAGCCTGTTTTGCGAGGTTTAAATAAGAATGTAACTAGGAATCAGAATAAAGTCAATGACAATGAAATCAATTTTCATTGTTTGCAAGATAATAATAATAATATTTAGGGACAATGTCACACAGATCAATGGCAACAATATACATAGAAGACATCCATGACCCAGAAACAAATATTCGTGCTCATCACACAAATATTTGCACTTACCGGGACTCGAAGATGATTTTTGAATCCAATTTCTTTTTAGAAAAGGTTTCAAAAGGTATCTGCAGGTGAGTATGAGTGTGCGAGGAGGCACTAGAAACATGGGAATGCTGCTCCCATTTATGCAGATTAAAATCAACAACTTCAATTGTTTTTAAGTACCTATTTCCTCAGCTAAATCTGTTCTTGTAGGTGTGGCCAGTGTGTAGTCCCTACGACTACACACTGGCCCCACATGAACCAATTAAATTTATTTTATTAATCAACAAGGAAGTAGGCTATGCTTGACTCTGAATCTATGTTTCATATTTAATACCATGCATTTATAATTTGAAGCTTAAAATTTTGCCAATTAATTTAATTAGGGTCATAGTAACTACCAAAATATGTTCATCTGCAAGAATAAATGGTTGGTCTTATCTAGATCACATAATCTGATGCATATTTACCTAAAATTAATTATTAGCTAACAAATTATGTATAGTTATTATTACCACCTTCAAAATTAACTAACACATATAATATAATAATATTGAATCCATATTGTAAATAAAATTACATTTTGGCCAGACCTGGGGTGTGAATACCTAATATTAAATGAGGAAACATACATATGTAAAAATAATGTTAGATGTTTTACATACAATTGGCAGGTTTATAACTACAGGACAATTTATATATTACTCTACTCACTGACAAAATTAAGTTTTATATTCCTCTCAAAATACAAAATCAATATTTAGTGTTAATTCCGCTAATTGTCAGTTTAATCATGCTGGGATGCAATTTGCACCGCCGTCGAGTGCTCGAAGAAGACTCTCCTTCGAGCACTCGACGAGTTAGCAGCCCTTGAGAATGGTCCGTGGAGGACCGAAACACGTGTTGGGTATCGTACTGGCGCATGTAATTTGCTTTTTATATTGTCCTTCTTGCATGTGCACGTTTTTGCGGGCGGGAGGGCGGTGCAAATTGCATCCCAGCATGATTAAACTGACAATTAGCGGAATTAACACTAAATATTGATTTTGTATTTTGATTGTTATGGATTTCCGCAAAGTAACGCCTGATTCCATTACTTATTTATATTCCTCTTAAAAAAATATCTCATGATGAAGCCATCCCACTTTTATACATTTTATTGTATGGGAAGTGGTTAACCTGGTGTCAGACTTGTTCAGCTGCTCAGTAGGCCTCTGAAATGGCAGATCAATGATAACTGGGAACAACGGTGGGGAGTCTGTGGGGAATAGTTGGTATTTTGCTGTAGCTACTAGGTCTAGTCTCCACAGCATTGTAATGAAACTATGTTATAAAAAGAAATGCAATGATATTTAAAATTGCTTGGACACTATTGCACACAATCAGAGACAATGAAAACATTTGTAAATTTAGTCAATTCAATATAAACATGTAATGCTGTGTGGTGACGGCAGCGAGTAGCAGAATATATTTACCTTCATCTCATCCGATAGGGGGCATAGAAGTCGACCATAAGGAATTTCTACCAGAGAACTGGCAGCAGCTTCCTTCAGAGTACTATGAGCATCTTACTGCGATCGCAATTTGCCAAGCGTTGCGAAAATGGCATAACCCTCCAAGATTTTTCTTGGGGGCGGCTTGTCCAGCAATGGACTGCTTTCAGCTGTAATGATGATTCTCTTGTAACATACTAGTGGAGTAATTGCCAAGTGATTTCTATAGATGGCGCGATCTTCCCCTAGAATGTGTTAGAAAGAGTGTTATTTCGACAACCAACCAGGATTCACTGTTGCTTAATTAGTAAGGTATTGAACCTTTAACACATAGAGTACAAACCCTGCTCGCTCTTCATTTATTTCTTTCTTGATTTTGATATAGGTATGTCCCAACATTCCTGAATGTCTGCTCTGTGGTGACTGCATAGAATATCATTGAGGGAATACCTACCAGAGAATGGGCAGCAGCGTTTTTCTATGAACTATGACCATCAAACTACGATCGCCAACCCGTCTGTCAAGTGTGGCGATTATGGCATATCCCCCCATTCTTTAGGGAGGCTTTTGTCCAGCTGTGGACTTACTTTGGCTGAAATCACGATACTGATTATTCCTGAACGTATGTTATCATTAATATAATACGGTGTTTTTATTTTCAGCAGACAAGCCACAATGTCGGGCAATCAGAACTCACCAGATACCCCCTCAAGGATCATTAGATATGACAGTAATTACATCCATTCCATGCCAGGGATGCTGAAGCTCGCGCAGTTTGTAAGTTCCAACTCTTAATTACAAAATCAAGTGTGGACTCAAACCCTCGATCCATCCAGGACCACTGCGGCCTTGAACCAGCGATAATGTGTTTAACATTTTTTATATTGAGTTGTGTCAAAGACTAACCTGATATCGACGCCGTAGGGTGAAAACCTCGGAAGTGTTCACGAGCTAACTTTTTCAGGAGCACTTTCGAGGTAGGTACTGGTCAGAAGCTCAGTGAAGTCGATTCGAAATATGCGTTTCAAAACATGCAAAGAAGCTAATTTAGTTAAAATTTGACATTCGAGGTTTGCACTCTATGGCGTCAATATGGTGTTGTGTGCATTCCTGTCCTGCCCTAACAATTATTTAAATATTTCCAGGGCTGCAACCTCATCGGTTTTATATGTATCAAGATCTCGACAAGCTTGACGTCCAGCTTGTTCTACAACATACTGTACTGGTTCGCGATGATCATTACTCTACTGCTGTTCCTGATGTACTTGTTCCATTTCGTGGAGAAGTTCGACAGGCTGCCGTGGGTCAAGTACGAGTTCTTCTACTGCAGTATTGTGGCGCTGACGTACATTGGCTGCTCGATATTCGCGGCCACGATTGGGGATAGCACGGGGTACGCCGTCACGGTAAGTGCTTTGGTAGCCTGTTCACATAGGTACTTAAAATTATACTAAATTTCAAATCACTGCCATAAAAAAAAAGAAGCTGAGATATACTATTGCCACAGACGGATAAACGGACTGACATTTTTTAACCATTTTGGCACGAAACTCAAACATTTACTTTATACATTCTCCTGTACCTGACCTCTTTTCGGTCGTGTCGCTAGGCATCGGATCATGATAGTGATGGAATAGAAAGTGCTCCTGTGTATAATCTCTATTGAGACTGGCCGCCGTGGCCGATGGATAGTAATCATAATTCCTTATATTTCAGTTCATCGGCATCTGCGCAATAATCGCGTATGCGTTTGACGCATACCTCAAATGGAAGGCGTGGAAGAGTGGACTCCCTCCACAGTGAAGCTGAACTTGAAGGCAGAAAGGTTGACTTTAGGTCGCAGCTGTAAACTTATCCCAACGAGAGGAGGTAACTTGATTACTGTTAATTGGAAAGAAGGTATCAAAAACGCATCTGATGATGTATTAAAACAATGTAACGGTTTTGCTTATGTATATCACATTTGCGATTCATAAAATAGCTCGCCAAATAGGCCATTCTATTTCTCAATTTCTTTACAAATATTTGCAGTATAGCGTGTTAGATTGTAGATGCATTGCCAATAACAGTGTTCCATAGCCGTGGCAATGATCAGTACCTGATTTTCGTGATGGCATAATAAAGTTAGTATACTGTTTATCTACTTAATGTCTATTCAACTACAGTATTTTATCAATTGTGTGATTCTTATTGATATTTTAATTATTTTTAATAGGGCAATTCTGTATAACACGATTTAATTTGAAAAGGACAAATAATCAGATCTAATTTTTGAACGACTTAGTTTAGAGTGCGCATGATATATTCGTTAACACTTGTCTAATAGGTATAGAAATAATTTAATTTAAAATATTACACATTATGTATACTGAAATCACGTTGCAGTCGGCTTATGAAGTTCTTAGTTAACCTTGCAAATAGCGGCGTGCCAATATATGACAAATGTCATTGATTTCCTTTTGTGCCTGAAACGAGTGCTGCGTGACTTATTAAAAGATTGGTTTTGTCTCTTTCTCGCATCTCCCTCCCTCTCTGTCTAGCAAAATAATTAAAACTAACATGAAATCGCTCTTTATGATGCAATAAAAAATAATCTATGTCAATAAAAACAGTCAGTTATCTATTAGTATACACGTTTTAATGTAACACTTATTTTCTTTCGTAAAAGGGAATTTAATGAATTTGACAGTTATGCGTTTCAAATGCGTTGAACAGAGATATAGGTATCTGTCCTTTTCTTCCTCACGCTAATTGCCTATTATTGTTGGGGTAAGTTTACTTCTGTCATTTCGGCTCGTTTATAAGTGTTCAATGCTAATCACCCTTATTACTATAGCATTAAGGATTAGTCAAAGCCGTTTAGAACGAAGTTAAGAAAACTAACTTTGTGATTAATTTAAGTGAGTATTTTTTTTTGTATTTTCTCTACACAATATTTTGTATTGATACTTTTATAACACTATACAATTATGTGGCATTTAACAAACATAGGTAGGTAGGATTGGATTATAGATTACAACTTTGCATTGCGAATAATGTTATAAACAAATATAATATGAACTACTTTTTTTTTATTTTTTTTACTATTTTATGACATTATTCGCAATGTAAAGCAATTTAATCTTAAAAATGGGAAATCATAAATGTTATTGCCCGCCGGGTCTCGGACCGCGATTAAGTTAATCGATAGTTGAATTAAGTATTTGTATTAACTATATTATTAATGTCAAAGTATTTAAAAATGTTGTCTTAACTCTCTACACTATTAAATTGAAAAAAAAAAAAAACTGTATACAATGACGAATAGGAAGCCGTGAATAATCATGTTCTCGGCTCCCTTCGCCACTGGTAACCATAACATTTTTTTTAATTTGTTTGTTTCTCTTTTTGTTTTTAAGATGTAGTGTTATATATATATCGGTGTAATATGTATGTATGTTATTAATATTAATTCGACTTATTTTAGGCTAAGTTTTATATATTACTATTTCAAAGTGTGACCTGAAGCTTTAACTGTTAAAATCTATATTTTGTGCAAAACTATTGAAAGATACATCTTTTAATATAAGGAATTTTGCTTTGTTACATATATTCTGAATTTAATTCTGAGACCACTAACAGGATTTGTATTTGCGTTAGGTGAGTAAAGCTTTAAATCTTTGTTAATTAAGCAGCAGTGAATTGTGTTCGCCAGGTCAGTCGAATGACGTCCACTGCTGGACAAAGGCCTCCCCAAAATATTACGTCAATGGAGTTTTGTCCATCCTTTAGAGAGACAATAGTGGCCATAATGGCCACGCTCGCCAGGGTTACCAGTCCAGATAGTGGCTTTATTTATTATTCTCATTATTGTATTCGAAAGAGAAATAAAAAAAATCGAAATTTATATAAATCAGGTACACTTACCTAAAATTTTATATTCGTTTATAAGTGTAACATTTTATTTTTATATACAAGAGATTAAGTAAATAGTGGAGAAAATTGCATAAATAAATAATAATAATAAATATCTTGGGACAGGTAACACACTGCCATCTGATTCCAAAACTAGGCAGAGCCTGTACTATGGCAATGTCCCAAAAATAAAAAAAATGAATTGAAATAATATATTTAATGAAGAGTGGTGTAATTTCTGAGCGTCTTCGTGTTTAGGAGGGCACGTTGAGCTGTCGGACCCATGTTTAGTCATAAGACAACAGCGGGTCATGGCCTATTGGGCGGCTTGAACATCTCTGACACTAGGGTAACCACTGCCCATACCATAAGTAAGACTATTAATGTGACACTGTGTACATGTGATACTTTGTATGTTGTAATTGATGTGCCTTCAATGTGTGTACTTTATAATGACCTGCCATAGCCAAACACTATTCTTATAATATGAAAAATATAAAGTCAGTTGTCTGATAAATTCTAAGTATTTTTACTAGACTGTTTGTGAAATCTAAAGTGTCTATAATGCAATCTTTTAAAGTATTTAATAGACTTTGTGAAAACGAAAGTGTCTTTAATGCAATCTTTTAAACTATTTTTACTAGACTCTTTATTGAAATCCTTTAAAGTATTTTCATAGATTTTGTGAAAACGAATGTGTCTTTAATACAATCTTTTAAAGTACTTTAACAAGACTTTTTGTGAAATTCAAAGTGTCTTTAAAGTATTTTTGTAGACTTAGTGAAAACGAAAGTGTCTTTAATGCAATCTTTTAAACTATTTTTACAAGACTCTTTATTGCAATCTTTTAAAGTATTTTAATACACTTTGTCAAAATGAAAGTGTATTTAATACAATCTTTTAAAGTACTTTAACTAGACTTTTTGTGACTTTTAAAGTGTCTTTAAAGTATTTTAATAGACTTTGTGAAAACGAAAGTGTCTTTAATACAATCTTTTAAAGTACTTTAACTAGACTTTTTGTTAAATTCAAAGTGTCTTTAATACAATCTTTTAAAGTACTTTAACTAGACTATCTGTGAAATCCAAAGTCTCTTTAATGCAATATTTTAAAGTAGTTTTACTAGACTATTTGTGAAACCCAAAGTGTCTTTAATGCAAAAAATCATCAGTAGTCTAGTCTAGTAAGTTTACACCAACTATGATTGTTTTGGTGAAAACAAAAATAGTTTTGATCAACGCGTTTAAGAACCTAAGGGACCTATTTATAGTTTTTTGTTACAGTTAGTATTTTGATATATATTATATGAATGTTTGTCGCACAAAACTATTAATCAAGTATCGATGTGCATACCGTTACGCATTTACGTGTATTATATACTTAACTTAGAATTAAGTGTTAACTGCAAACTGAGTTAGACTGAATTAGTGAGCGCCACTATACAGGATTCCATCTGTCCAAAGTTTTTATGTTCCCCTACCCAGTGCCATTTTAGCTGTTAAATACAGAGCTTCGCCGGGGTCTATACAAGAAAGTAATAAAATTAAAACACAATCTGTTCATTGATCTGAAGCTGGTTTATATTTCATGTATTACAACGAGGTCATCCACATTTCGATAGTAACTCCATCTCGCCACAGACAGGGAGTTCATCCTCACATTCTCGAACCTTTTCGATCCCGCACGTTTCGCTTTCAGCGAAACTTCCTCCCACTTACGTTGAGGTGGAAGAATGAACTCCCTGTTACGGTTTTCCCAAGAAACTACTGTATGGGTCCTTTCAAAAAGGGAGTAATAAGGTAGGTAGTAGTAATAAGGAAGCTCTGCTGTTGCTAGCGTTCATAGGCTACGGTGACCACTTACCATCAGGTAGGCCGTATGCTTGTTTGCCAACTAAGTTGTATAAAAAAAAACTTAGGAATTGACGGCAAACTAACATAACGCTTTTCTTAACCGACTTAAAAAAGGAGGTTATCAATTCGACCGTATGTTTTACGCGAAACCGGTCATGCAATTCCTGTTAAGTTTCACCCTCTGATTTAGTTTAGCTCTGCATATTTTTTTAACGTTGTTGTTTTGTTAATGTTAATATTAACTAACCCACCATAGATCGATGGATAGACATATAAGGGTCCAATGTTTAATTATAAGAACGCAACCTTGGTTAGCTGTCGTGACAAAACGATGTAATTACCATTAAGAGCCGTCCACATATTACGTCATGCGATAAACTTTTGACGCTTCGCCGTACGCCCAGCGCCAAGCGGTGAAAACAGGTACTAAAGACAATAGGGATCCCAACATTTCTAATGTGTATTTATTTCGTGTAAGGCTTAATTCACTGAGCAACAATGTTTCTTAACACCACGTAGATGCTTCATGAACAATGTTTCGGAAACTTTGTTGTCCACAACAGAAGTGGTTTAAGTCTTGTCGCCTGAAGACGTAGTGTTGATGTGTGGAGCGTACATTTATTGTGTTAGGCTATTTCTAGCCAAAAGATTATTGGTCACGGATGTAGAAATCAGATTTAGAATGGCTACTACGAATTGTTGGAGCTTTTATAGAGAAACATGAAACAAACTTGCGAAATTTATGAATTGTTGGACATAAGCTCGTAAGTTTACCGCAACGTATATATGTTTCAGAATCATATTAATTTGTTTGTGAAACTCGTAGATTTAGTTTCTGCAATAGTGTTTATTATTGTAAACACTTGTTGGTCAGTGAATACATGGCTTTATGGTGCATGGATTATTTGTGGTGTTGTAGTTAGTTTTCACTTGTCACGTATTCGTGACAATGGCGTCGTTCAGGTTATGGGGCCGGGAGGGGGTCAACAAAACGTAACATAGTTTTGATGATAGGGCTAGGTCGTAGCTTAGTAACATCACATATATAAATTTCATTAAAACTCATTTGTAATGGAATTTAAACTACCACAAATTCTTATCAATATTATATTCGTAGTTGTAAATTAGCTAAATATGTGTCGTCACCTGTAAGGGTTAAAAATGTTACCACCAATGACAAGGACGTGAGAAGGGTACAGAAATAATAAAATTCGTTTTATGTAATTTATGGATGACCCTTTATCTATCAGCTGAGCGATTTTTAACTACGTATTACAATATTATGTGGACTGTTACATAGAAACGATATAGTGTTGTGTGTAGTTACTTTGCATCGCTCAGTAGAGGATGGTAAGCGGGCTCAGTTGTACTTAATGTTAACCCAGTGGAGCTAATCAACCAATCAATTAAAATATACGAATCTGTTTATCAGTGTTTTATTTATACAACAGTAAGAAAGTAACAAGATCCGGTGAGACCGGCCGCTAGACATTGCATTTTGATGCGAAAATACATAGTTACAAATACATTGCATTGAATAAATATCTATATATGTACTTACATGATATCTTTATTTTATACATAAGTGCTTCCCAATATTCACGAAGAAATCAAAAAGGTAGTAGAAATAGCCAAAAACATATCTCGTATATTTTGTTATCAAAGGCGGTTATAGGAAAACCAACGTATGCCCTAAACTGGCGATATTATAATTGTTAAAACTTGACTAGTCTTATCAAAAAGGATCGCGTTGCCCCCTTAACACGAAATCGGTAATCCCGAGCAAGTGATCTGACCCCCATTTCGAATTCCATCTTTTTATTTCAGCGGCCGCCTGAGCTGTGGCACGAACCCCATAAGGGTGCCCTCAGGTATTAGTCGCTTAAATTAAGCTACTGGTTGAGAGCCTTTTGCGCTAGCCAACTGCTCATTGTTTCCAATTCTTTAATTTTAATATACAATTGCTAAATGTCACAATAATAGCTTAGTAACTTGCTATTTATTATTTATTTAAGGATATTAAAAAATATATATGACCTAATTCAAAATATTTTCTTAATTGCTGTTTTTAAACTGTGTTTATGTATTGCATTGTGAGCTTGACAAGTACAAGTGTATGTAAATACCCAAGTGCCGAATAAATTTCATTATTAAAGTATGAATAGAGCATCAACATTTTTTGTTTATATATTAGTGCCTATACATTTATTTTTATAATACCGTCTAAAACCGCCATGCTTTTACTTCTTCAGGCGTCGCTAGTTACGATTATATGAATGACAGGTGTCAATTTCAAAAAAGATAACGGTTGTGTTTTAATTTTTGCAGTACTTCCCATCGTAACAAACAATGCCATGGCGGGTTAGACGGCATTCACATACATGCAAAATATATAGTCAATCATACACTTACCTAGGGTTAATTATAACATTTATTAACAAAGTTTGACAAGTGAGCAGAATTTCTCAAAATCGCGTACAAAGTTTGACACAAGATGTGAGCAAAAGATAGTGGAATAGTATTGGACGGATAAATAAACTAAGCATTTACAATCAACGGCAAAAATAGATAGTCAAAATTAGGATGAGAGTAGTTTGAATTTATGAATGATCATGGGTATTTGGCGGGTGTATCATTACCTAATATTTTTACACTTAATACTCACGCACTTTAAAAGACTTCATCGTCACACTATTATGACGCAGGTTACGATAATTAGAATTGAATATCTGATTTTGAACATCGACTTTTGCCGTTGACTGTACCTCGACAGTAATAATATTAAATCTCGTCCATTTTCAATTAAAGCCCTATTTTCACATAGAAACAAATATTTATAAATATTGTTTCTGAATCATGTAATTTTTTTTAAAGACCAGTTCCGTTTTGGTAACTTTACAAACACATAATTGACCGACAAGGTGAATTGTTGCTCAGTGAATACATGGCTTTAGACTATTATTGGTAGAGTAGTGGGTGCTCAGTATACCCGTCCCGCAGACTGTACCTCTACCAAGACCCTATATCGTTTACTTACTCGATGAAACTTACCGTTTTAAGACATTTTAAGTTCATCGAAGTTTCCGCTAGGGGCGGTGCTAGTTAATGTACTGGAAAAAAATGCAAGTTTCATCGAGGAATAATCTACATGAACTTGTTCTACAATATTCATGAAAGAGTAATAATAATTACACAGTGATTGGTGGGTAGTTAAGCATATCAAAATGTACATACAAGTAAAAAATAATTAACAGATAATGATAATAATTTACAGTAAGGAAGAGATAATAAGTTATAACTTAGATTATATCACAAAACGTATAAGTATATCATTATATTGACTAAATTTAAAATATGATTACATTATTATTTTATAACATTAAATCTTAAATTATTCGTTGGAAATTAAATTTTGAACTTAAACTTAATGACGATTAAATAACTCTACTCTAACAATGGAATTATTTACTTAGAAATATACGACGAAAGTTAATATAAGAATAAGTACATAATGAGGTATATGAAGCCTTGTGCATTACAGAAGCCTCGAAGCGTAGAATTCGATTATTTATTATACCGAATGATGCTTATCCGGTGGGTGGCTAGCTTTACTTATTTCCAATAAAAACAGTGGCCTTTTGTTCTCACATTCTAAAATCTGCGTCATTACATCACGAGAAAGAAACTTTCTTCATTGTTGAACATCCACCTGATTGTCGCAGAGTACCAAAAAGGGATAATAAGGAACGCGAACAAAAATTAAATAACTGATGGATGGTGTCTCTATTTCTATTTACCGTAACTCAGTTTCTGACGTATCATTATTAAAATAAAATAATAAAAATAAAATAAAAAAGGTTTTTATTCAGGAAGTCTTTCAAAAAGCGCTTGTAAATAGTCAGATCATGTTATTATTTCTAGTTACATAGATATTTAGGTACACGGTTTGTATGAAAACATTTATAAAATTTATTTTATAATAGCAATTATATGTAGCTAGCTAAATATAATTGCTATTATAAAATAAATTTTATAAATGTAAATGTATAATATAAATGTAAATGTATAAAATAAATTTTATAAATGTTTTAAAAAAAGTGTAGTCTACGCGGCAAATACATAAAAATAGGTTCTCAAGATATTAAAAGGCAAATTAAACAAATTATTTGTTTAGTTAAATAGTCTCTGTTCCATAAGTCATCACTGGCAACACACACTGCTCGACGACTTTAGACTTGAGACACTGCGGTAATGGGGACGAGATTATGTTACGATCGAACGCTGCCCAGCCGAGTTGGATACTACGATAGATCTTCTCGAAGTTGAACCTACCTAGTTGGATGGTCTGTCCTAGGTAAATTTAGTTCTCTACAACTTCGAGTGCAGTCTCCTACTTTCAATTGCGTGGGTGCACCATGGATGTTCGATATGTTCGTCTTATCCATATTCATTTTCAGACCCACTTGTTCAGAAACTCTGCTGAGGTCTGGTCAGTGTGGGCAGGCCCCCTACAAGATGGACCGATGAGATGAGACTGGATGCGGATAGCGCAAGATACAAAACACGAGCACATCCATACAGAAATCGAACCCAAAACACATTGGCCTTAGCTTCACCACCCGTGCAGTACTCTCATCTTATACAACTCTCGTCCGTCTTGTTTGTCTGTAAAAATCACAGATAACAATAGGTCTGACCTTTATACGCTTTTTAGATTATTTACGCGACTATTGTGTAGCAAGCAGCAGTTTAAATGTTTGGTAATTAAGGAAATGTCACAGATCTGTCACTCAAAATCTGCTATTTCGGCGTCGTCGTCTCGCGTTGCGGATGGTGACCGCATTTTGGCGTTCCAAAGTGTATTTTCTTAGCGTTTTTGTGAAAAAGATGCATTTGTTGCATGTTTTGAATCGTGACAAACATAAGTTTCTTTGCTAATGTACTGTGAGCAAATTTATTTTATTTAACGCGGGGTCTACCATGGGGCCCTGCTAGTCCCACATAATATTTTATATAAATAGATTATTTTTAATATAAATAGATATTATTTTGTACACGTTGTTTCTTGAATAAATTTAGATTATTAAACAAAATATATACCCCCACATAATATTGAGTGTTATAAAGTACTAAAAATCTAATATTAAAGCCTAAAATACCTAACTTTTGTCAACGCTTTAAGATTAGATTTTTAGTACTTTTTTAAAACTCATATTAAATTGCTACATAGTGATTCTGACAAGTATCGTACTAATATTATAAAGGCCAAAGTTTGTTTGTTAATTTTTAACGCAAAAATTACCTAACGGATTTTGATGAAACTTTGTAGTAATATCTATACTAATTACTATAAAATTATAAAGAGGTAACGTTTGTGAATTTGTGACGTTGTAAGGGATAATCTCTGGATCTACTGAACAAATTTTCAAAATTATTTCACCAATAGAAAGCTACGTTATTGTGAAGTGCCATAGGCTATGAAAAATTCCAAAATGTATCACGAACTTTTAACCCGATGTATTACGCGGGACAAATGGACAGTGACAAAATATTTATAACGCGGAACGAAGTCCGCGGGCATTGCTAGTAACTTATATATCCGAATATCACATAGGCTATAAATTATAAAGTTTAACGCGGGTAAAACCGCGGGGCACAGCTGCTAGCAAGCGTATATAAATAACGAAGTGTTTAATAAATATGATTTATATAATTTGAAACGCGTTATTCAGTTACAAGTATCCCACGCTAATTTAGTAACACTTCAAATATAATTGATCCAAAAAGTTGTAGCAAGATTGACCACTTTTTACGTTAATGACTATGCCACATAAAAACGTGTAAATGTGGATACCAAATGTGGAATTAAGAGCTATTTTGAACGATGTGTCATATATTTAATAGATGACCCATATGACTGCCCTGCTAGTTTAGTACTTAGTCACGCTGAGTGTTAAGCCAGCGGTCGTGATTTCGATCCTGACGGATGACAAATCGTTGTGTGATGAGCACGATTCTTTGTTTTTTTTTTTTTTTTATTTGTTATGGGTTTGCTCTTGACTCTAGTCTATGTCAGAGATGACAGAGACAAAGTCTACGATGGAGCGAGCTTACCCAGAAGGAGCCTGTTCACTCTAACTTTGAAGAGATTAGTGTTATAAACTTTTGGAAACACCGACGCAGGCAGTGAGTTCCACTCTTTTGCTGTGCGCATTATAAAAGACGTTTGGAAACGCTTTGTTCTGTATCTGGGTGGACTTCTACAGGGTAACTTGTAAAACATCAAAAAATTTGCAGACCAAGATAGCTAGCACCATAAGGAACAACATATTTACTACGAGTTCGGATATAACTGCAAACTGATAAAAAAAACTGATGTCTGGCTACTAGAGAAATGGGTCAAGTTCAAAGGCGGCACCCCTTCCCGCGCCGTATCAAAGGTATATTTACGTAATCTTTGTGAAGTGCGTAGAGTTATAAACATTCAAGCAGCAAATTAACAATACTTATTTTTGCACGAAAATAAAATCTAACCAATAATCAAAGGTTGTAGAACAAAATTCTTGCTTATGGTGTTAGCTTAAAAGTAAAACTGTGTAAAAATAAAGATTTTTAAAAAATCGGCAACCGTAATTTGTTGAGACATACGCTGTACAGTAATTTAATTTTTTATCTGGAATTAACGATAGGGGGAGGACATTAATTACCTTACACCGTCTATAAACTAACTTTAATCCTTCCATCCATCCAAAATTTAAGTACTTGGCACTTGTCTGTGTAGCATTCACCATTTATCCCGATGCTGATCTCTTTTACTTCTTTATAAATATCCACTTATAGTTTTTCTCTAAATTGATCAGTAAACTTTCTTCTCGGTCTTCCTCTCTTGCTTCTTCCGTCTATCTTCCCTAACTTCATTCATTCTCGTAAAATAATAATCTTTAATATTATTTATACAAGAATAAATAACATTAAATCGAGATCACCTTACCCATAGAATCTGCGTTTTTATCTCGTTTATTTCGGTGTATCTTAGAATTGTAGATAAGCATTGACACGCATTCGACTGTCAGAAACTGAGCCACTGATATTGTTACAAAATTCACGAGATTGCGTAAGCGAGATGATTACTATTAACAACATTCGACGGTCACCGTAGCCTAGTCGGTAGTGCTGGTCCTGGGTTCGAATCCCGGTAAGTGCAAATATTTGTGTGATGAGCACGAATATTTGTTTCTGAGTCATGGATATTTTCTATGTATATAAGTATTTATATAAGTATGTATATCGTTGCCTGGTACCCATAGTACAAGCTTTGCTTAGTTTGGGGCTTGGAGGATCTGTGTGACATTGTCCCTATATATTATTATTATTATGATTGGCCAATTGGTTTAGTGGTTAGTGACCCTGACTGCTAAGTTAGAGGTTGTGGGTTCGATCCCACCCTAGACAATCTTTCTGTGACGGCCACGATTATTTGTTATGTGTCTGCGTTTAAATCATCTATAACATGTATGTATTTAGAAATATATAATATGTTAACCAGTTGGGTCTGGTTGCTATAGTATAGGCTCTGCCTAGTTTCGGATCAGATGGCATTGTATCCCAAGTTATTTAGACATTTAAAATTTAATTAGAAGTGTTTAAACCTGTCTTATTTTGCTAATAATCGTTGGCATAGCGGTATCGTGTTCATTTAATACACAGATAAAGACGCTTTGGGCAGAGTACTTTTTATTCTGTGCTCTGGGTTCAAATCCCGGGTCGGACCGAAATGTGATAATGGGGTTTTCAGACAAGACTAATATATCCAAAATAATACTATTTGGTCCGACCAGGACTTCGTTAACTGCGGTTGAACACGCTAACGCCAGACCAAAAACTAATCTTTGTAAATATGTAATTTTATATTGTGATGTGTAAATAATTAAAGCACCAGAATTTAAGATATTGAGCTGTGTTTCGAAAAATGTTGGGAAAAGTCAGCTGCATTAATATGTATGCAGTTCTCAAAATACTATCGCTTACTTAGAGCCAGCGCACACAGAAAGGAGCGCAGCGGAGAGGATTTTATTAAGGCACTAGAAAATCAACTTTAGATGTATAGGAATAAATTAGATTTTATGATGAACTTTAGATGCATCTATGCTTGAACCTGACACAAAATGCTCGCGCAGTCTCGCGCATATAATGTTCAAGTATACATGCACTTTATTTAAATAATTTTAAAGTTTATTTTCTAATGCCTTAATAAATTCCTCTCCGCTGCGCTCCTCTCTGTCTGCGCTGGCCCTTAGTCTTCAGCATTCGGCTTTTTACAATATAATCCTATTGGATAGTAAAAATCCATAATATTTAAGGGTGATATTATTTTATAGATAAAGATCGTGGTCATCCACGATCTCACGTGATTGTAAGTGAAGAAGTGGCCTTAGGTTGCCCCGCGTACCCATAAGATGCTATTCACGCTAGCCTTGAATAAACCCATGTTGTATGCGTCTGGACACACATAGTCAGGGAACTAATTTCACTGCTTAGCCAATGTACAGACGCCAGCACATCCAACTACCCCAATCTGTCAAATTTCTTTTATAGATTTTCAACTTTATCACAAAAGCAGATAACACAAAGGTTCACATTCAATTGGGGAAATTTGACAGGTAGCTTGATGTGCTGGCGTCTGTACATTATATTAAAAACATTCGTAATATAGCAATCGCAAATAAAAAATAGTATTTGTAACAATACATTGTGATGGTGTAGAATTTAATTATAAAAGTCTAATACACCAAAACTTCAATTTAGCAATTTTGAGCCGTATTCATTACTGCATAGAGTACATGATGTTATAAAAAAGTTAGAAAAGTATATGCATGTGAGACATCTAACACGAGTTTTAATCTTAAATCTACACAGTTAAAGTCCATTTGGTATTTGTACTTCTTACTACCGTTAAACGGGGTGATTAGAAATCCCGTGGGTCAATATAAACAGGAACAACATTTTACTTTGTATGGAAACGGGCCCTATTGTTATTCACCCTGGTGTTTCTATTCACCCCATTTTACAGTATATAAAGTCTAAAGATACATTTCCTTCTTTTGACTGTATGTGTACACATCATACATATGACAGTATTTGTGTATCTCTACAGTCGAACTAAACATTACTGTGGCGCGAACCTACTACATAGTTTTATAGAATAGCGACCACAAACTGACATGTAGATTCGACAAAGTGGTTAAGCGTCTCCATGCCGTGGAGGGCACGTTAATCCATCGGTTCCGGTCTTGTCAGAGGCCTACTGTGCGGCATGAACAACTCTGACACTAGGGTAAACTTAGACATATCATAAATTAAATACATTTTTAAGTGCAATATAGTACAACCAAATAACCAATACAATCTCTTATTAACGAAATATTCGTCCCTTTACATATCACATAGAACTAAACAGCTTCAAGCTTCTAATAATCTCATTCATTCACTCTCAGTCTATGGCCAACAATATCATTCAGTGCGGCAACCGCCATTCCCATAAGAGTTGGCACCAGTACATCGTCACCACAAGTCGAGCACCATTAACTAATTTTCCGCCATTTACTTTAAAAGTATAATTCAACATCCACTTGTTAATCACCCGAGCACTATAGACAATTATTTCGCCATTTACTTCTTTTTTGCCATTAACTACTTTTTCGCCATTAACTACTTTTCGCCATTAACCTCTTTTTGGCACATGGACTTCGTTTTCACCACTAACTACTTTTTCGCCACTTACTATATATTCGCCATTTATTGATTTTCGGCCATCTGTGTGTAGTTTCGTCTTCTGAGACGCTGGTGACTCCACACTACGGCATGGCTGGCGGGGTGGTCACGTGTGTCGGCTTGACCACCTCTCGGGTCCCTTGCGCAAGCTCACCTGCCTTGATCGCCTGGTATTTGAGGAACGCATCAATTCCGTAGAGCACCATTGCTAGGTAGCCGAAGAACTGCAAAAGAGATGGTGAGATTTAGAATAGTGACTGTATACTGATAACAGTACACTCAGTAAATGGAGTCTCAAACATAATTTTTTGTATGCCTGGTACACATGGCTACATATCGACCTATACATTTCCAGTATAATCTGATCCCGCGTTGTATAGGATTTCCATACAATGAGAGGTCAGCTTGTATTGGAAATGTATAGCTTGATATGTAGCCGCGCGTACCTGTAGTGACAACAGTTTTTAACAACTGCTTGAATTTCAATTTAATAATAACGGGACTCTAATTCTTAATATAGGTAAAAGGCGTAAATTGAACACCAAAAAAACACAGTAGGTATACTAATTGTTTCAAAATAGGTAAAATTGTTAAGTTCTTCTTTTCCTATAGCCATAGTTGGTTAAAGGAGAAAAATATGATTAGGTATTATTTAATATTGACATTATATACAATACTAGCTGTGCCCGCGACTTCGTCCGCGAGTTCATTAGTTTATTTTGTTTATTCAAAAATAAAAGATTTTTGTATAATAAAAGTAGCCTAAGTTACTGCTTATTACATCACCTACATGTCAATAAAAGTCCCGTCAAAATCGGTCCTGCCCTTTCAGAGATTAGCCGGAACAAACAGACAGACAAATTTTTAAAAAAATGTTAATTTGGTGTATGTATATTCATAAACATGTAGTAAAAAACGGTTATTGCAATATTACAAACAGACACTTCAATTTTATTTATATGTATGTTTAGATTTTCCTACATGAAAAAAAAAAGTTCACGGCATTGCCAACAACTTTGATGTTAAGAAACAATTTATTCGATACAAGATATCCATATATAAATCGATATAGCTACTCTTGCTATCTTCGTAATTTATACAATAGACAAATAGCTTCGTCACTATGTTATTTCTTTTATATTTCAGCAAAGAACTTAACTAAACTTCCTTCTATTGAGCCACATACTGTTGACATAGACAATGTCAATACTTTTGTTTGACCACTGTCATTAGGAAATTCTAACTGGATATGTCACTACATATCCAGTTTAAATGCTGACATGTCCAAAATAAGCACGGGTGCCTAGCCGCCTGAGTTTGGGTGCTTTAAGAATCCCGCTCAATGGAAATACATAAATTAAATATCTTTTTCAAAGTCTAGACTTCATTAACAGCTCTTAGACCATATATACAATATACTCGAGATGAGTTCTACGCCCTCCAAGGCTCATCCCTTGATGTGGTGATATTCGTTGCCTTCAGCCACACGGTTGTAAAATATCTTAATGTACCTACGAGCGAAATAGCGGTGCCCTGTAGTCTTGAACGTTATAGGAATGACTTAGTCGACGTTTTTCGTTTCACATGACCATAAGAAAAACATAAATAGTGAACGTAACTGTACGAGCACAATTCGCCTATGAACCTGAACTAAGTAAACCATATCAACATGTGGAATACACAAAAAGAAACAAATTAACTTTCTATAAAGAATAACGAGCAGCCAATGTTTTTTGTATAGAAAGCCAAAAAGATCACCAACACACCTTGTATAATGATTACCTGTTTTAATTTTATTTCACAACCCATCCTTAATATGCACTGCGCATGAGTATTCGAAGTTTAATTGACTAAGAAAATTTATTCATACCACTAATATTACAAATGCGAACGTTTGTACTCACAAACTTTCGCATGGATGATGATGTATGGATGTTACTCTTCCACGCAAAAACTATCGAACGGATTTTGACGAATATTTGCAGTTAAACGCGGTTTTACCCGCGTTAAACTTTATAAATTATAGCCTATGTGTTATTCTAATGTATAAGCTATATTATTGTGAAGTTTCATTAAAATACATTCTGTAGTTTTTAGATTTTACGTGAAAGAGTAACAATTGATCCATCCATACTTACAAACATTCGCGTTTATATAATATAATATTAGTAGGATATATCCGGATAACACATACGCTATAATTTATAAAGATTAACGCGGGTAAAACCGCGGGGCACAGCTAGTAAACAATAAAACCATTAATTTAATGGTCACCAAAGAGGCACAGTGTGTCACCGTAACATTAGTACCACGTACATTCTCGTATTACGTCATCAGAAATCAATACTTTATGGGTAAGGCAGACGGCTGACAGATGGCTATATACATATATATCAGTTTAACAAAGCCTCAGGTATACATCGCGTATTTCAATAAAATAATAAATATAAAGGTTTTTATTCACGTAGACTTTAAAAAAGCGCTTGTAAATAGTCAGAACATGTTTGTAGTAATATAGTTGTATACATTAGATATTATTTCTAGTAACATAGATATTTAGGTACATCTTGTATGAAAACATTTATAAAATTTATTTTATTACAGAAATGATATTTAGCTAGCTCGTATCAAGTTATTGTCATGAGATTATGTTTAATTATCTAGTTTAAGTCTAATATTTTTACTACATATTGTCAATGGTTCTGTCTATATTAAAGGTATTATTATTATGACGGACCTTGTGTTAATAACGACGGTCGCGCTTTAATGCTACCACCGGATCCAATGCGCCCCAACTGAGAAGACCCAGCGAAACAAACTCAGTGGGTTCATCTACTACCGGTTTCAACACGACCCAGTTGAGACGGTCCGGCGAAACATACTCAAGCGGGCATGAACACGGGATTTGGTCCAATTAGAGTAATTATTTAGTAGGCAAACACAATATATGCTCGATCGGTTGTCTGAATGCTTATTATTTTAGATTATATTTAGGTATACAAAAGAAAAACTTCGAAACAATAACATTATTCATTTTGAGACAGAGTCAATAATTTTAAATTAAGTATATGATAGCAATCATTTACAGATAGTTCACGTAACACAGCAGATCAGTCATGTCTATATGGCTACAAGATCTCCAGCGAGCAATGTGCAGGTAGGAAGTGAGAGCCAGACGTCTTTGTCATCGATGTACTCTTTAGTGGTGTAATAACCCCTAGCCATAAGTACACGTTTAATATGTGTTTTAAAACTTGTGTCAGGCAGATCAGTAATTTGAGTAGGAAGCTTGTTATAAAACCTAATACAATTTCCTAAAAATTATTTATTAGTTTTGCTTACTCTAAAGCCTGGCATGGCTAGTTTGTTTTTATTCCTAGTATTTATATTATGCAGTTCACTTTTCTTTTTATAATTATGAATGTTTTTTCTAACAAACATTATATTCTGATATATATATTCCGATGGCACAGTAAGTATATTTATTTCTTTAAACAAATTTCGCAAAGAATCGCGACTGCCTAAACCATAAATGGCTCTGACTGCTCTTTTCTGCAATACAAAAATAGTACCTATGTCAGCCGCCGAACCCCACAGCAGAATGCCATACGACATAATGCTATGAAAGTACGCGAAATACACTAGTCTAGCAGTTTGTTCATCTGACAATTGCCTTATTTTCCAGACAGCATAGGAAGCCGAACTTAATTTACCTGCTAACTTTTCAATCTGAGGACCCCATTGCAATTTTGAATCAATCTATACATATAATAAAATCGCAGGAAAGTCAAAACTGTACATTGAATATTTTTAAAAAAGGTTACTTGGGGCGTGATCTACAATCGATATCGAAGCATAAAATATAGTTTTTAGAATTTTTGTCTGTTTGTCTGTATGTATGTCCGGGCTAAATTCAAAAAATGCAGCATGGATTTACTTTAAATGTTGCATGAATATTACTAAGAGGTCGGGTCAACATAAAGGCTACATATTATCACTCGCTTGCTATCACTTACGGGCGAGGAATTGTGATAAGTTATAAAATTTAATGCGGGTAAAACCGCGGGGCACAGCTAGTATAATAATATGTATGTTTCTGTTCAACACCTCGCAATGTTTCTATTGTATAAAAATCGTTGCGGAATTCAAATTGTGTTGCCTATATTCCTGAAAGTACCTACTGGGACTCTACAGGCTAAGTCGCCGAACATCTATTTCTTTTATGGCGTTCAAATAAATAAAGGTTAAAAATGACTTAATCAGTCGTTAAATCGGTTTCAACGTTGACCATCAATTCCAGACCATTTATGACGTCCCATTTGCTCATGGAAGCCGATTTAATGATTGATTAAGTCATTTTTAACCTTTATTTATTTGAACGCCATTTAAGAAATCGATCTCCGGCGACTTAGCCGGTAGAGCCCCTAGTGGACACTTGGACAGCATTCAGTTATTGCCAATCGTCGGTTTAGTTAATAATTTCTTGGTAAGGCAATAATTATGTCAATCCCATCTCATCCCGGGAAAGGCGTAAAAGTCGTCCGAGGGAATATCTTCCAGAGAGCGGGCAGCCGCGTTTATCTGAATACTATGACCATAATACTGCGATCGCCAACCCGTCTGCCAAATGATTTCATCTGGCGCTTTGCTTCCTCCATACGCACGGCTAAGCAGTGGAACACCCTCCCGAACGACGTGTTTCCAGACTCATACAACATGGGTTTAT
Organism: Pseudoips prasinana; assembly: GCA_951640165.1. Classification (NCBI taxonomy): domain Eukaryota; kingdom Metazoa; phylum Arthropoda; class Insecta; order Lepidoptera; family Nolidae; genus Pseudoips; species Pseudoips prasinana. Next base: position 39,878,852 of record OX621237.1, on the reverse strand, counting down.
TTAAATAAATAAATACAAAAGGTTTTTATTCACGTAGACTTTAAAAAAGCGCTTTTAAATAGTCAGAACATGTTTGTAGTAATACAGTTATTATTTCAAGTTACTTATTACAGATATTTAGGTACACGGAATTTTATTCAAGGCTAGAGTTGACAGGCATCTTATGGGTACGCGCTGTCCACCTTCAAAGTCAAAGTCAAAAATCATTTATTCCGTAAAAATTATACATTTATGTGGAATCGTCATATTTTTTACCCACCCGTGCAGTGCATGACGTAGCAGCTACTGAGAAACACTGCCAGAAAACTCAGTAGAAATCCTTTTTTAAAATAAAATATACTGAAGATTAATTACAATCATGTGTGTTGACTCAGAACAACTCAATCCCAAGCACTTTTATCACTTAAATAATCAGAAATTTTGTAATATAGACAAATATACACAATTTGGCTTTAATAATTCTTTTAAACTTATTCGTAGACAATTCTCTTCGACCACATCTTCACTTACCATCAGGTGAGATCGTGGTCAAGCGCAAACCCATCCAGCATAAAAATACGTGGCGATTTCGAATCGAACACATCGCTATAAAGTTGTCATTATGTGACCATTATGACCGCCGAATGACGTCCACTACTGGACTAAGGCCTCCCCAAAAGATTTCCACAAAATGGAGTTCTGTCAATCATTCGGTGAGATATGCCATAATTGCCACGCTTTGTAGACGGATTGGAGATCGCAGTATGATGGCCGTAGTAAACAGAGATGCTGCTGCCTGCCCTCTGAGAGATATTCCTTCGGGTCGACTTCTACGCCTCCAACGGGTGAGATGGGGCACGGAAGTTCTACAGACGTCGTCATTGACTTACATGTATAACTAGACACGCTGATTCGAATAAAAACTCTGTCCCAGTCCGGCGCGCGAGGTGAGGGCGCGGGCGCGGCGGCCAAAGTTGCGAACTGCGCGGGCGCTGCAACTCAGTGAGCAAATTCTCAATATGGGATTGCGCGTCTAGTAGAATACATATAGGTCAATGGACGTCGTATTAAATATCAATAGCAAACCACTTCAAAACGGTTTGTCTTACTTACTTATGGTATGGGCAGTGGTAACCCTAGTGTCAGAGTTGTTCAAGCCGCCCAGTAGGCCTCTGACATGGCATAACGACTCTTACCTAACGGCTACAACCGGGACCGAACGCTTAACGTGCCCTCCGAAGCACGGATACGCTCAAAAATTAAACCACTTTGGCGGTCACCTATCTATGGACTGACCGCGAGCCTAGTTGCTTGACCTCGCCAATCACTTACGGACCGGTGAGAGCATCTGGCTGTGAGCGGATCATCAAAGTAGTTTTTTTTTGAGCTATTAGTTTGATCAATCGGTTTATTTACCTACTTACACTTGCGGGAAATGCGGGTGAATTCGTAATAGTTGTGCCCCGCGGTTTTACCCGCGTTACATTTTATAAATTATCACAGCTCGTCCCTCGTAGGTGATAGCGTGATAATATGTAGGCTACATGTTTACCCGACCTCTTAGTAATATTCATGCAATCTTTGAAGTAAATCCATGCTGTACTTTTTGAGATTAGCCCGGACATACATACAGACAAACAGACAAAAATTCTAAAAACTATATTTTTGGCTTCGATATCAATTGTAGATCACGCCTCTAGTATCCTTTTAAAAAAATATTCTTTGTACAGTTTTGACTTTCCTACGATTTTATTATATGTACCTATAGATATCAGATGTAGCGTATCCACGCTATAACATGGCCCTGGCCGGATTACTCTGTCGCTGACCTATTGCTCCACTTTACTTATTTAATTAAAATAACAGTTAACAATAAAATTCTCCTGACCACCGTTATAGCTATTCAGTGGATACACTGGCAATAGAAAACTCGTCCTTACTACGCACGTAATAAAACAACTGTAAAATTCTAAAGTAGGAAAGATCTGATCAGAAGTATGTACACTCGGCTACATATCAAGCTATACATTTCCAATATAAGCTGACCTCTCATTGTATGGAAATCCTATACAACGCGGTACCAGCTTATACTGGATATGTATACCTTGATATGTAGCCATTTGTACCTTAAGCCGCCGAGCATGTATGAAGAATACAGTAAAATAGGCAAAAGAGGTGTACAAATCGTGACAAATGGAAATCCGTTGTCTCTGCCTACCTCTCCGGGAATCAGGCGTGTGTCTATGTATGTCGAATTCTAAAGTTCCCACTGACGTAGTGGTGTTAACTAAACCGCCAACCTGTTATCATCGTAACTAAACGCGTATTTTCCTCAAGGTAACATAATATTCTTGTAATCGAGTACATATTAGAAGTATTTATAGGTACCCGCCCATAGCATAGAATATGCGAGTATATTTTGAATCTCGGTCACGTATTCCATGCATTGTAAAGTGTGCCGCACCAGTCGCATATAGACACAGCAAGTATGTATATTGTTTAGGAACAGCACAACACGCGAGCCATGTGCAAGCGATTTCGTAAAAACGTAGCGCTTCCTTCCTCCAAGAAAAAGTAAAGGAACTATTTGGGAGCAAAATAATATTCTATAGGATACCAGAAAAATATCGATAACTAGAAAGAATCATATTTTTAGAATTGCACGTGTTGCGTAGCTGCTAAGGCAGTTATCACGCCACTTCGTGCCCAGATTCGATTTCCGCGCAAGACAACTATTAAATTTAACCCATTAATAGATATTCTGAGTCTGGTTCCCCGTGACACAGGGATTAATTTCCCAAGTGAGAGCTTGTGTTCAAAACAAAAATAAAAAGGAATAAGAGAAGGAGTGATCTCATGGGCCATGCGTGTAAAAAACAATGCGACATTAAAAACGGTTAGGCAATAAAATTAAAAAAGCATATCGTTCACAATACGGTGGACATTGAATGATAAAAAAGTCTTTGACAAGGATGTATATGAAACAAAAAAAGGGGAGAACGACAATTTGACAACAAGAAAGGTGTATATCCTTCAGAATGAGATCGGCATTATAGGCAAACCCTTTCTCGAACGCACAAAACAACGCGACCACGAGATAGGGATATATCCTTCAAAATTAAAGAAATTAAATGGGAATACTTTAACTGAAAAAGCTTTCACAGATGGGACATTACTCTTTCTGGCAAATGTAAAGATTTCGTTAAACTCTACTGGCAGTAAACTAAACTAGCAAAAGCACATAATAAATATACAAGAAGAATAAATAAGAGCAGTTTCTACTCACCCCCGCCGCTGAGTACTCCGCAGCCCCGAACGCCACGACAATAGTAGAGGCGATCAGGTACAGGAACACCATCACAGTATACGAGATCATCTCGATCAGGAGCCATTTTATCTTGTAGTACTTCTCCACCAGATGGAACAGGTAAAGCAGCAGCAGCGCAGTGGATCCCCAGAGGCCGATGTGCGCTACGATGTTGAAGAATACGCCGCGCCCGTTGGACCAGAATACGGACGACTGGATGCATATGAAGCCGATTAGGTTGAAAAGCTGTTGGGAGAAAATAGTGGTTAGTTATGCTATCTTGGTGTTACAGCAGTACTTAAAATTGATTTGGAAGAAATTGTATTGGAAGCAATTCTAATATAATCTATATATATCAAAATCAATGCCACTTTTCGTTGTAATGTTATAACTCAACAACGCCTTCACCGATTTGGCTAATTTTGGTATTGAATTATTCGTGGAAGTCCAGGGAAGGTTTGTACGTAGAGAAAATTTGAAAAAAGTCTTGGAAAAGTGTAAAATCAACATCTTTTAACAATTTAAAATATTTTTTTGTTTGAATAAATGAACTTATTTATCATTTTTTTTATTACCATGCCTTATACGTAGCGAAGCACGTACCGGGCCGCTAGTTTGGTATAAAAATAGGGGGCAAAGAGTTTGTATGCAAGTGCGATATACAGACAATATAATATTAGTTATACAGTCAGACCGTATGATGTGCAAAATATTATGTTCCGGTTTGGACTATAGTCAGAGTAAAGGAGAGAAGAATAGTATTTTCATGATCATAATTAATTTAATCATTAATGTACGCGTAACGCGTAAAATATAATAAATTAATTAAATGTATAAAGGTACTGCTTATTTCAATAGAAATTTCTTCCAAGACACCCGCGACAGGAGAAATTAAACAGAATTGGAACATAGCGTGTCTAGTATTACATATAATTACATATAAACATGTACTCATACTAAACTACATAAATACTTATAAAAATGTAAATATAAATATCTACACTCACCGGCACGGAAACTTGGCCACCAATAACTTGTCGATAATTTCTATTTAAATATTTAATTTTTACTATATTATGGGTTTATGCACTAAATTAGGGTTTTTTTATGGTTTTGTAACTCAGTTATTGAAAAAATGATGCACCAGCAGTAATCTTTAAAAAAATAAGCAGTTTCACAAAAATATTGGTTTTAACACTGTCAATTTAAAAAGAACACAAGATGAAAAATAACCAAAAAGTCTTCGTTGTGTTTGCATTTTAATATCGGGTGTTTCCTCCCCTAGCCCCGATAACAGCTTGCATTCGTTCTGGCATACTTTGGATGATGTTTCTGATCTCAACTTGTGGTATGCTTTCCCAAGCGGTCAGTGCTGCATTTTGAAGCTGATTCAGAGTTTCAGGCGGGTTGGAGGAGGACTTTATTTTTCTTTTAAGCTTGTCCCAGATATGCTCTATTGGATTTAAGTCTGGACTACGAGCTGGCCACTGCAATTTTTGAATACCAACCTCTGTAAGGTATTCCTCCACGCAATGTGCAACGTGTGGGCGCGCGTTATCGTGCATTAGGAGGAATTCGTCAAATCCAATAAACCCTGAATATGGTAACACGTGTTCCTGAAGAATCTCCTCGATGTATCGTGTTGCCGTTAATCGGTTATCGACGATAACTAACTCCGTACGTGCATCGGAACTTATTCCTCCCCAAACCATTATAGAGCCTCCATGAAAACTAACAGTTTGTGTGGTGGTAATGGGTAAAAACCTCTCCTCTTCTTCTCCACACTCGCTCCCGACCATCTGGAGCTCGTAAAGCGATTCGACACTCATCTGTGAACAGTACTCGAGCCCACTGCTCATGGGTCCAGTTGGCGTGTTCTCGTGCGAATCGAAGTCGAGCTACTCGGTGACTTCTGAGAAGTTCTGGGCCGCGTGCTGGTCTACGAGCTTGTAAATTCACTTCCTCCATTCGTCTTCTCACTGTACGTTCACTAACATTGACACCTCTTGTGAACTGGAGTCGCTGGCGTATCTCAACAGCGGTGAGGTAGCGGTTTCTCAAAATTTCCAGGACAATAAAGCGGTCATCCCGGGCTGATGTGCATCTGACGCCTCCGCTGCCAGGTCTGCGGGAGTAGCGGCCTGTCTCCTGGTATCGTTTCAGCGCATACTGCATCGATGAACGTGGTACATTCAGTATAACAGCAACTTCTCGCTGTGTCAGCCCTTGTTCGATCAATGCTACAGCTTGTGCAACCTGTGATGGTGTTAATGGCATTTTTATTGGAATTAAATCACCTTTAGTTATTGAAGTAACAGTACGATATCACAATAATTGAACAACCTAACAATAAACTTTCACAAAACACAAATTTAAAACAGCAACTTAGTCGCTCAGATGTCCGGGTTCAACTAAAACTTAAAAATAACGTCATATTGCACTCAAACATGATAAATTACCCTCTTGAACTAAAGGTAAACAATTTTTAGACCAACCTTCATAATAAATACTCATAGGAAACACTTAAAGCTCTTGTTATCGCGAAATACGCGCTTGGCCAAGATTCCGTGCCGGTGAGTACATACTACAACCAAAATTAAGAAGTGAGATAATGTGACTTGACCCGATTTATAAATATAGATAATGTGTTATACTGGCCAATGTTAGGGATATGAGAATTCCACAACGTGACCGCATGACCCGTGTATGAATATGAGTAAAAATTGTTTTATGTGAAGGGATAAGAGAAGAGATCGACGATGGCATGTGCAGCGATTAATCATCTTTAATCGGAAAATATGTTCTCCGATTAAAGATGACTATGAGCACGTTCACTGACTATGAGCCATAATCGTGACGCTTGGCAGACTGTTCGGATATAACTATGCTCTGTGCTGTTCGGGGATGTCAGTATGACGGTCAGAGTGACGCTACTGTCCGTTCTCTATTACAGTCCCGCAAACTTATCTGGCCCGCTGGCAGCGTCGCTGTTATCGCATTTAGTGTTGCTAGTAACTATTTTTTGCAATAAAGTGGGTAAAAATAATATGCACATTGTAACGTCAATATTACTTCACTAAAAAGCAAACAAATACTGTCATTACAAATCTTTATATTATTATACAATAATTATGATCATTTACATAAAATGTATGCCGAGTGTTCTCTAACGGAGATACTCCAGGTATTATTATGTCACCGGAATTGTTTAATTCAGAAGTCATTTCATCATCATCATTATCGTAATCACTGCTTTAACTTTCAGTGTCACTACCTAAATGAATGATGAAAGGCTCGTCTAAGTATCCATCCCTTTTTCGATACTTATTTTCAATATTTTTTACATGATTGCAATGCTTTTGCCATTCATTGATTATTATTTTATCAAAAGCTTCAGCAATCAATGTAGGCATTTCAGAATTCAATCTACCAATATTCTGATCTGCTATAAATTTTTGCATCTGCTTACTCTTTTTCTTTCACAAGTTTTCTTACAAATCACTCCCCAACGCCTACAATGGAAATAGCTAAAATTAAATAAATAATGAATATTTTAAAATATGTATTTTAATTTAAAGTGCACGGGGGAGTTTCGTATTTTTTCGGAAGCTGACAACACTAACCTGTAGCAGCAGCTACGCGTTCATACAACTTATGGAAGGGTATAATTGGTGCCTGAAGGCGTTTTTCTTCCTTCATATAATTCAATACTTGTAATATAACGTTCCTCGCATCACTTTTTAAAGATTTCAGCATTTTTTACAATTAAAAACCACAAAAAGAAAATAACAGGCCGATTGACATTTCAAACTGGCTTCGTTAGTTCTACTTTTGGCCACCGGGCCAGATAAGTTTGTGGCACTATACATATTCCGAATTATCCGTTTATGATATATGACGTATTAAAAAAAACTACTTACTAGATCTCGTTCAAACCAATTTTCGTTGTTAGTTTGCATGTACATCATATATTTTTTTTGTTTTATCATTCTCTTATTTTAGAAAATATAGGGGGGGATACTCATTTTACCACTTAGGAAGTGCCTCTCGCGCAAACTATTCAGTTTAGAAAAAAATGATATTAGGAAACTCAATATCATTTTTGAAGACCTATCCATAGATACCTCACAAGTATGTGACCGACAAAAATTTTTTTTTGAAATTAAGTTCTATGTATGGGTAAACCCCAAAATTATTGTTCTTTTTATATTTTTGTGTGAAAATCTTAATGCGGTTCACAGGATACATCTACTTACCAAGTTTCAACAGTACAGCACTTATAGTTTCGGAAAAATTTGGCTGTGACATACGGACGGACAGACAGACAGAAATGACGAATCTATAAGGTTTCCGGTTTTTTCCAGAACCAGAAAAATGGGATATCATATATTTAATCCTCCGGCGGGTTTCGAATTTAATAGTTTGGATGGTTTTCTCAATATGATATGATCTTTCAAAAGCAACTGTGAACATATGAGTCGGCCATGTTTCTAGAAAATAAAGCCGATAGTTAACACCTACCTACATCCTGGCTGGGTGTTAGCAAGGGAACCCTAAATTTGGTCTGTCTATCGTTCGAAGCTAAACAGAGAGCTCGTACCCTGGAATGGTAGAGGGTGGTAGTTCAAAACCTTCCCGGGGATTAAATTTATGATTTTCCAATTATGAGAAAAGTCATTTTTTTCGAGTCAACGAATCTCGACTTTTCTATAATCTGTTTGCTGGAATCCTGCGAACGCCATTTAGTTAAATTCTCCACGTAAAAGGTTACACGAGAGTGATATTGTAATCAGGGCCTATACCACCAGGCTTTATAATAATATTATTTATGTTATTGCTGAGAACGAGTACGTTCCGAAACTTACATTATTTATGATAATAAAATTCCATAGTGAAATGAAGAGACTTAAACAAGTGCGAGTCGGACTCGCCCATGAAGGGCTCCGTAGCAGCAAGTATTTCAGTTGATTAAATGAAAGCAAATTGCGGTTTACGATTTATGACGTATTAAAAAAAAACTACTTACTTGATCTCGTTCAAACCAATTTTCGTTGTTAGTTTGCATGGTAAAGTACATCATATATTTTTTTTGATATATCATTCTCTTATTTTAGAAGTTACAGGGGGGGGGGGGGACACTCATTTTACCACTTTGGAAGTGTGTCTCGCGCAAACTATGCAGTTTAGAAAAATAATATATTAGAAACCTCAATATCATTTTTGAAGACCTATCCATAGACACCCCACATGTATGGGAACGATGAAAAAAATATTTTAGAGTTTCAGTTCTATGTATGGGGAGTGGGGACCCCCAAAATTACTGTTCTTTTTCTATTTTTGTGTAAAAATCTCAATGCCGTTCACCGAATACATCTACTTACCGAGTTTCAAGTTACAGCTCTTATAGTTACGCAAAAATGTGGTTGTGACATAGGGACGGATAGACAGACAGACATGACGAATCTATAAGGGTTCCGTTTTTTGCCATTTGGCTACGGAACCCTAAAAAGGACGCTTTATGGGTAATGAGATTAATTAAGGCCCTTGATTTCATATCTGTACCTAGTACGGGGGAACTCCGCCGCTAATATAATTTATCTAAAGAGCAAATACTTGAGTGGACAACACACCTTATCATAGCATTAGTCACCTGGCTTATGTGAATATAATGTGTAATTTGCGTAACGATCAGAGTCATTACCAAGAGTATTAGACGAGAACAATAGGTGGACAGGCATAGATAAAGAAACGACGTAGTAAACATACAAAGAGGTAGATTGTACAATCTTATCACGTATTTGTAGCAGAGACACATTCTTGCTAAACATCTACAGCTAGCTAGCAGGAAAGGCTCTTATTCTTACGGCTGTAGCCTTTCCGAGGTTATATACTCTTGACTATCCTCGTCACGCTTGGCGAACAGGGGCTCTACCGGCTAAGTTACCGAACATCGATTTCTTAAATGGCGTTCCAATAAATAAAGGCTAAAAATTACTAAATCAAGCGTTAAATCGGCTTCAACGTTGAAAATCGATTCCGGAGCATTTATGACGTCACATGTGCTCATGGAAGCCGATTTAACGATTGATTAAATCATTTTTAACATTTATTTATTTGAACGCCATTTAAGAAATCGATGTTCGGCTACTTAGGCGGTAGAGCCCCAGGTTGGCGATCGAAATATGATGTTCATAATGGTACTCGGAGAGATGCTGCCGTCAATGCGTGTGGCTAACGGCAAAGAATATTACCACCCTATCTCATCCCGTGGGGGATGTAGAAGTCGTTCTAGTGGAATATCTACCAGAGAAGGGACAGCAGCGCCTCTCCGAGTACTATGACGAAGAAAGTTGAGAGTTGTCATGATGATCAACATGACCTTCCCTTTACCGCAGAAGAGTTAAGGATCTCTGTGGAAAGCTTTAATCCAAAAAAGGCTCCTGGAGCGGACGGCTTTACTGCAGATATTTGCAGACAAGTAATCCTGGGGGACCCAGATACATTCCTGGCTCTGGCTAATAAGTGTCTGGAACTAAGGTATTTCCCAAATATATGGAAGAAAGCTACAGTTGTAGTACTCAGAAAGCCCGCTAAGGACAATTATCAGGACCCAAAGTCTTATAGGCCAATTGGTTTATTACCGGTTCTAGGAAAGATTCTAGAAAAGATGGTCATAGGGAGGCTCAAATGGCATCTCCTTCCCAAAATGAATCCTCGTCAATACGGATTCATGCCCCAGAAGGGCACCGAAGACTCCCTCTATGACCTTATGAAACATATAAATAGAAAGCTAGGAGAAAAGAAGCTTATAACTATGATATCGCTCGACATAGAGGGAGCTTTCGATAGCGCTTGGTGGCCAGCTATTAACGTCCGATTGATGGAGGAGAAATGCCCAGGTAACATTAGAGGCGTAATGGCTAGTTACCTACGAAATAGGAGTGTGGAAGTGAGATACGGTGGGGAAGCACACTCCGTAAGCACAAATAAGGGGTGCGTCCAAGGTTCCATTGGAGGTCCAATCCTTTGGAATCTGCTTCTTGATCCACTTTTAAAGGGTTTAGAAAGCAGGGGTGACTACTGCCAGGCGTTTGCTGACGATGTGGTTCTGATTTTTGATGGTGATACTGGACAAGAGGTGCAAAGACAAGCCAATGATGCCCTCTCCTATGTTCGGGAGTGGGGTATCAGAAATAAACTAAGTTTTGCTCCGCATAAAACAAAAGCGATGATAATTACACGAAAACTTAAGTTTGATCCACCACTTCTTAATATGGGAGGGGTTAGCATTGAAATGTCTAAACATATTAAGATCTTAGGCCTAACTATCGACAGCTGCTTAACATTTAATCAACATATATTGGATATATGTAAGAAAGTAATTAATATATATATAAGCAGCTGTCGAGAGCGGCTAGGGTCAGTTGGGGCCTCCACCCGGAAGTTATTCGGGTTATTTATAACGCCGTAGTGGAACCCGTAATCATGTACGCAGCAAGCGCCTGGGCGCCGGCGGCTCGTAAGATGGGAATGAGAAAAAAATTGAACTCTTTGCAACGAGGTTTCGCACAGAAACTCAGCAGAGCGTACCGAACGGTCTCCTTAAACGCAGCTTTACTTCTTGCTGGTATCTTACCACTCGATCTTCGAATACAAGAGGCAGCGGCATTATATGAGGCAAAAAGGGGAGTACCCCAGCCAAAATTAGCGGGTAGGAAGGTTGAACAGAGAGCTAACTTTGTTGATCACGACCATCCCGCAATGCATACGAGCCTCAAGTTCATGAGCCTGGTAGATGAAAGATCATTTAGAGAAAACAACACACAAGCTGTACGTATCTTCACGGATGGTAGCAAATTAGACGACAAGGTTGGTGCCGCACTATCGTGTTGGGAAGGAGAGATTGAGGCCAAAGTCATTAAACTCAAGCTACCATCATACAGCACAGTTTACCAGGCCGAACTCCTGGCCGTATGCAGGGCCACTAAGGAAGCCCTAAAAAGCACGAAGTTGAGTATAGGCATCTACAGCGACTCAAAATCGGCATTGGAGACAGTTGTAAACCCTGGCAGTCACCATACTTTGGCAGTCGAGGCTCGGAGAAATCTGAGGGCGGCCCTTACCCAGATGAAAGATATATCCTTGTTCTGGATAAAGGCTCATGCAGGACTCGCGGGCAACGAACGCGCCGATGAACTGGCCAAAAATGCCGCAATGACCCTTAAAAAGGCCCCGGATTATGATATGTGTCCGGTTTCATACGTCAAGAGACAAATCCGTAAGGAGTCTCTTGGAGAATGGAACCGACGGTACAAATCAGGGGAAACCGCTGCAACAACAAAGATCTTCTTCCCGGATGCCGTCGACGCTTACAGTATCATAAAAAATATGGAGCTTACTGGTCCTATCACCCAAATATTAACGGGGCACGGTGGATTTTCCCAATATTTATATAAATTTAAGCGTAAAGACGACCCATCGTGCATTTGTGACCCAGGGGTGGAAGAATCAGTTCAACACCTACTTTTTGAGTGCCCAGTCTTTGGTCTAAATAGATATGAAATGGAACAGTTGTTGGGTGGCCCAGTTAGCGAGGTAAATGTAAACGAAATAATGATGAATAGTGAAAAAAGAAGAATTTTTATTAAATACGGTGTCAATGTCATTAAAAAAGTAATAAAAAGAAATAAATGAATGTATGACCTTTGGGTGTATATCCATACATTTATTTATAAGATATTGTATAGCCAAATATATAACTAATATATGTATATGTGTTTGTGTGTGTATGTGTATATATGTATGTGTGTATATGTGTATATATGTGTGTATATATATATCGCGAAGGTCTTCTTGCGTCTTTACTAACTACCACCCTGCGGCGTCCACTGAATGTAGTGAGATTTTTTATGTTTTCAATGCGTATGTAGGATATTTTAATCAGTATCATATCAGTAGTCGACGTCAAATTTCATTTAAACGTTAAATGGTGATATTCAAATTAAATATTTCTAGCTGAATTTGTGCGTCCGTTCACTCTTAAATCTTTCTTGCACACTGAATACCTGCGTATACCTACTAAACACTCCATGGACATTCCCGCCTCCATCCGAATGTATGTTTAAATCAATTCCGTATAATGCTCTGCATATATCATAATGATTATAATAACTAAATTACATCCATCTACTATTGAATTCAGATTGGTTCCGAATAAATGAATTAGTGCGACCGTTCACTCTTAAATCTTTCTTGCACACTGAATATCTCCGTATACGTTCAAAACACTGCATGCACATTCCCGCCTCCATCCAACCATATGTTTAAATCAATTCCGTATAATGTTCTGCATATATCATAATGATTATAATAACTAAATTACATCCATCCTGTGCCTCTAAGCTTACCTGTCTATACATACTTACCTGTCCAACTCCGAACTTACCTGTTCACAACAGCCTGTGCCTTTTGAGCTTACCACGACGAGTGAGGTAAGTTTGTATGTAGGTACAAACAGGTAAGCTCAGAGGCTCAGGCTGATGTGGACAGGTAAGTCCGGAGTTGGACAGGTAAGTATGTATCAACATGTAAGCTCAGAGGTACAGGCTGGTGTGAACAGGTAAGTTCGGAGTTGGACAGGTAAGTATGTATTAAAAAGTCGAAACGTCTCTTCAAGAAACAAAAAATATGAGGGTTGGAAGAAATTTTGTTTCTCCCTCTCTCCATCTTCCCCGTCTTCCCTTATGTGGAAAAATTTTAAAAGATTTTGACGTGGCTGCGTTCCCTGTAATCCATCAATAATTCCTCGGGAGACAGCTAATCCTTCCTTAACAAATTGGCCCCGTCTTATGTTCCTCTTTTTTGGGTATAAGGCCTCCCTCCTATGATCCTCTAGATAATCCTTTTTCTCTACCTGAGCTGGAGGCTGTATTACATAATGTACAGGATTCAGCTCCAGGATTCGATGGTTTTCTCTACTCTTTTTATAAAATAATGGGTCCTCTTGGTCAGCAATATCTTTTAGATATAATAAACTTATGTTTCTCTCAGGGATGCGTCCCTAACAACTGGAAGACACAATTAATCATTCCAATTTTAAAACCTGGGAAATCACAAAATAACCCAGATCACTATCGTCCTATACCTCTTTCTCCTGTTATATGTAAAATATTTGAGCACCTAATTAAAAACAGGTTGGAATGGTTCGTGGAAAATAGAGGTATTTTAGCGGAATCCCAGTTTGGTTTTCGTAAAGGATTTAGCACAATGCAACAGCCTCGCTAGCTTTGTGACCGATGCACGCATTGCCTGTAGTAAGAATAAATCTGTTCTTGCAGTTTTCTTGGACATTTCAGCTGCTTATGACAGTGTTCTTCTTTCAATACTCAGGACTAAGTTAAGTCAGCTGAGTATCCCAGTAAGGATGATTCATTGTATCTGCAATCTGCTATCAGGTCGCCTGATCAGCCTACACATTCCTGGGCAAAGGTATGGTCCCAGGTCAGTGTGGCGTGGATTACCGCAAGGCTCTGTCTTGAGTCTTTTATTGTACAATATTTATACATATGACTTACATAGGTCTCTCAACATCAATTGCCAAATTTTGCAATATGCTGATGATCTTTGTTTGTATGTTACTGATTCGTCCATTGAAGCTGCTAAAGAATCCATGAAGGTTTCTCTAGATTCTTTAAACAACTGGCTTTTCTCCCATGATCTCCATTTATCTCCCCAAAAATGCTCATCAGTTATATTTACCCGTAAAAGAGTGATCCCACATGTTCACCTAGAAATTGAGAGATGTCCTATCAGAGTTGAGGATAGAGTAAAGTTTCTGGGTGTTACTTTAGACTCTAAATTATCTGGCGTGTCACATCTTAATTATATTACTAACAAAAGTGAAAAGAATGTAAATATGTTACGTGCACTTGCATTTGTTTGGTGGGGTGCTCACCCTTTCACTCTGAAACTTATCTACAATGCCACAATAAGAAGCTTACTGGATTATGGCACTTTCTTACTTGAGCCCTGCAGTTAAATCGCGTTGGCTAAATTAGAGTCCATTCAGTCTAAGTCACTCCGTATTGTTCTGGATTGCATGAAATCCACGCACATCAATGCTTTGCGGGTGGAGAGTGGAGACGCTCCCCTTGTTATTCGTAGACAATATCTTGCTGAAAAATATGTTTTTAAGGCATATTTTCTCAAAAATCACAACATATTGTCAAAACTGTCTGAATTAGTTAGTTTATATGATCAGAGTGAGTATTGAAAGCACAAAGCAAGCCCTCTAATTCTAAATTCATTTAAAAAGATTAGTATGGTAGAGATGAATTCCTCTATTTACCAATGCACTAAATTCCCATTGTATGACTTGCCATAAATTCCAATTTTATTCCAAATTTTATTCCTCACATTGGCATAGATAAACAAACTATTCATGCCAATGATGTTTTCTCTTCTATTGTTTATGATAAATGGAGAGACTATCATAATTTTTTTACAGATGCTTCAAAGTTATCTGATGATAGTAAAACAGGTGTTAGTGTATATTATTTAAATTCTCAATTTTTTTTACAGTTTTAGTGTCCCCCAGAGGCTTCTGTTTTTACTGGGGAGTGCATAGGTATCCTTGAGGCATGTGTATTTATCCTATCTCATAATACTATATCCAAAGCTGTTATTTTCTCAGACTCCAAAAGTGCCTTGGCTGCTATTGTCAAAAATCCTTTTAAAGATTCCCTTCGCTCTCCTATTATACTGGAAATAAAAAAAATGTCTTCATTCTTTCTCTATAAAGAATGTAGAGGTCATATTAGTATGGATCCCTGGGCATTCAGGTATAAGAGGTAATGAGTGTGCAGATGCATATGCTAAGGCTGCTATTACCAGCAATTTGGCTGATCCTAAATATTTTTCGGTGCAGGTGTATGATCTACTTCACCTTCCCAAAACTGATATGCATAAGTCCTGGCAATGCTCTTGGATCGAATCAAGTAAGACCAAGGGCCATTGGTATGCCTCTATTCAAGCAGAAATACCCTCTAAACCATGGTTCTACAAATACAAAAAAGTAACTAAATTTGTAACTTCAGTTTTTTGCAGAATCCGTCTTGGCCATTGTTGTACCCCTGTCTTCCTTCATAAAATTAGGATTCGTGACAATTCCTTGTGTGAATGGGGATTAGATGATGGATCCCTACATCATATTTTGCTTAAATGTCACTTAAATAAACCTTTCTCATTTGCGAATATTTCTTCTTTAAACGTTCACCATACTCTTAATGTACGTCACCTTCTTTCATTATTTCCTAATCCCTTAATGATAAATGCTTTTATTAAATTTATATCGACTAACATGATAAAATTATGATATTTATGATTATTGTCTTTGTTGATACGTAATTTATGTATTTCTATTCACTAACTCATATTTGTGTTTGTCTTTTGTTACAGGCTCTAAACTAGTGCCACAAAAATAAAATATTAATTAGCCTTTGTAGTTTTCCATGAGCAGTCAACAAACACGTGACACTGGCAGAAATTGATGAAAACACCAGCAGATTGCCATAACACAAAAAAAAACTTCACTTAAACTTATGTTATTAGGTAGCTTGAAAGATACATTAGACAAGGAATTATTAACATCGAGTGGAATTCCTTGATTTGGTACAAATTCATCTGCTTTATAAGGTTGAAGAAGTTACGGTTTGCCAATTTAAGAATCCTCCTTGCACTTCTTTTCATTCTGATTAATATATTATTATAATCGCTAACTATAATAATAGACCAAATAAATAACCACTACAATACAATAATTCACTTTGGTGACAAGCTTGCATCACGGCCGGCACATGTCTTTTTGTTAAAAACTTCGGCACACGAGCGCGCTGAAGCCCGCCGCCCGTCCGTTCCATGCGTCCCTCGTGAACCCCGAATAGGCCTCTCAGACACCGTACCTAGTGCCGGTTTAAGGATATTTAAGAGACGCAAGATAGTTGTCACGAAAACATGATAAAAACTTGACAAATTAAGTACGATATTCAATGGACACGATAAGATCGGTGAACTGAACTCAAAGTATACGTGGTAAATTATACGCTGAACACTAGCGCCCTCCAAATTTCAGTCTGACGATGGCGGAACTATATTATACGCTAAAAGGCATTCTAGTGATGGAATTACGTCCATGCCAATTTTTCGCCCTTGGATTCTAATGATCATAAGGGACCCTTGGGCTAAAAATGGGGGTCGGTCAATCTTGCGTCCGTATATCGGACGCACAAAGTCAGTCGGACGCAGCATCATCGGTAAATAACGCCATGTAGGACGCAACATGTCCTTCAAGATGTATATATATATATATATTTTTTTTTTTTTTTTTATTTATTTTAGGTCTTTACCTATGAAATTGCCGTTCTGCAGTACTGGCCATTTCAAATCAAAATAATTTTTGTTTGGCTAAGAATTCTAATTTCAAATTAATTTTATTTTAAAAACATGGATTCTTTTTTCCAAAAGTAGTCATTTCTTTATTGATTAGTGTTACATTTTCATCGCATTTCAATCTTTTTCGTCATCATGGATACGTTAAAAATTCGAGTAATTATGGAATATGAGTACCGTCGTGGCAGCAACGCGGCACAAGCGGCACGCAACATCAACGACGTTTACGGAGCTAACACTACAAACCAACGCACCACCTGTTATTGGTTTGCTCGCTTCCGTTCTGGAAATTTCGACCTGAAAAATGAACCTCGCGGTCGTCCGAAGACTTTGGTCGACAATGACGAATTAAAGGCGGTTGTGGAAGCTGATGATACACAATCTACGGCTGAATTAGCAGCAGCTTTCGACGTTAGCGTCAAAACAATATTGGTCCATTTGCGTCAAATTGGCAAGGTAAAAAAGCTTGACAAATGGGTGCCCCACGAACTCAATGATCGCCAGCGCGAAGTACGCGTCGAGACGTGCCTTGCACTGCTCAACAGACACACAAATGAAGGAATTTTGAACCGCATTGTTACCTGCGATGAAAAATGGATTCTGTTTGATAACCGCAAGCGCTCAGCAAGTTGGTTGGATCCTGGTTCAGCACCTAAACAATGCCCTAAACGAAAACTTACCCCTAGAAAAATGATGGTCACTGTTTGGTGGTCTAGCGCCGGTGTGATTCATCACAGCTTCTTACCAAACGGGGTGAGCATTACTGCAGATGTGTACTGTGAAGAACTGAGCACAATGATGGAGAAGCTGGCGCATCTCCAACCAGCATTGGTCAATCGCTCGTCTCCGCTGCTCCTGCACGACAACGCGCGACCTCATACTGCACAGCAGACGGTCTCCAAGTTGCAAGAACTGGGGTTGGAAGCTCTCCGTCATCCGCCCTACTCACCAGACCTTGCGCCTACAGACTACTACTTTTTCCAGAATTTGGATAACTTCTTGGCGGGAAAAAAATTCAATACCCGAGAGGCAGTACAAAATGCCTTTGAAGAATTTGTTGCCTCCCGTCCAGCTGATTTCTTTAAGAAGGGCATCAATAAACTGCCACTGCGATGGCAAAGATGCATTGATTGCATGGGTGATTACTTCGATTAATACAAATAAAAAAATTCATGAAAAAAATTCGTTTAAATTTTTTCATACAAAACGGCAATTTCATAGGTAAAGACCTATTATTAACAACCAACAACTATCTTTACAGGTTACACCTAATTCAATAGTGTTGTTACATAATAAGCTGCCCGTGTGAATTCACTCAGAGTACACTCAAATATATCAGTATGTTGGGACACCGCGTTGACCGCGTGCAGCGCCCGTGTCAGGGGTGCCTTCTGCAGCAGGTTAGTGCGCGCTGGCGGCACCCATATTAAAGGCGGTCGCCGCCGCCGTCCCACGTACTCATTAGGAACAAACAACCGAACCGTCTCTAGAACACCTGGGTTATGTATTTTTCCTCTTAATAATTTAAAAAGATAAATGGTGAGAGCTACTTCCCTTCTTATTTCTAGTTTATAATACCCTATCATGCCTATTATAAATAGAGTAGGATATAATAGTGGATAACCCGGATATGTACCATACTGTTTTAAATACATGAACCTAACAAATTTATTTTGAATTCGTTCAATCATTAATTTATATTTCGCTTCGTGTGGTGACCAAATTATAGCATTCCATTCTAAATGACTTCTCACAAGCGCCCCATACAATGCTTTCAGGGCACTAATGTTCGTAAATTGGTTCGCTAGTCTTAAGAACATTCCTAAATTGCGATAGGCTTTTTTACAAACATTTGTAATGTGTGTCCGAAAGTTTACATCGGTATTGAAGCAAACACCCAAATCCTTCACCTCAAAAACCCGCTGAAGCGGCGTACCGTCCATGAAGTACTGATGGTGACTCGGGTTACGTGCCCGACTAAACGATAGTACAGAACATATATATATATATATATATATATATATATATATATATATATATATGTAAGCATATGTGTATATATATATATTAGTTATGAGTGTGTGTATGTATAAGTAATAAAGAAAATAGCATTAAGAAGAAATAGTTATGTAAGTATAGGTAAAATAAGAAATTTGAATTGTATAGCCAACTATATAAGTAGATCTGTAATAGATTTATTAGTATGAAAGTAATGGTAAGGTTATGCATAAGACAAATATGCATAAGACTTGCCATGCATACTTTTTGTTTTCTTGTATTTTATGTGTGTGTATGTATATATGTGTGTATGTATGTATGTATGTATGTGTATGTGTATATATATAAGTAATAAAGAAAATAGTATTAAGAAGAAATAGTTATGTAAGTATATGTAAAATAAGAATTACCCACTTATAGCTATGTAAACAAAATCACCAAATTATGTAAAAAGACTCCGATACATTCGGGGGAGCCTATTGTAACAATTAATAAAAAAAAAAAAAAAAAAAAAAAGTTCTATGACCATCATAATGCGATCAACAATCCGTTTACCAAGGGTGGCGATTATGGTATATCCATCCGAATGGTGGACGCAATTCTATTGCGGAGGCCTTTGCCCAGCAGTGGACGTCATTCGGCTGACATGAGGATCCTTGCGGTTGGGGTACAAACAAATCTATAAATATCAGTCGACAGATACTCTTTAACCTTGAATTTACGTACACAATCAGACTTGATCATGTTGTTTACACAATAAGACATGACGTCCACGTTTTTTTACAATAAAATAGGTACACTGTTTTTCCTTTTCCGTTTTTTTTTAGTTTGTTTCTCTCTCTAAATCGCTAATTATCCTAGTAAGGCTCACGTTATAATAAAGTATAAGTATGCCAAATACTCTCCTCCCTATGCCATTTTAATGACTGTTGCCTAAAGATTATACCCAGGACCAACAGCTTAACGTGCCCTCCGAAGCACGAACGCTCAGAAAATAAACCACTTTGGTGGTCACCCATCTATGGACTAACCACGAGCCTAGTTGCTTAACCTCGCCGATCACTTACGGACCGGTGAGAGCATCTAGCTACTCATATCCTTAATACGTAAATGCAGAAAAATTTACATACTATAACTTTGTTTGCTACGCAGTACTAGAACTGCGTATAATGTATACCGATACTACGATATTAAAGTTGTACCTATGTAATGGGACATATTTTATCTGGCCTTCATCTCGCGTCGCTATGGTTACAGCCGATCGATGTGATGTGTGATGGATGCGCAGACAATCAAGGGTGCATCCCACTCGCACCCACATTTTGAAACATAAAATGCTACCATATTATATTTCTGCTTAATACTTAAATAGGCTATGGGCTAGATGAGACCACACACATTTCAACCTTATTACTTCGGAATAAAGTCCAGAAAACGGTGAAAAAAAATATAGCAAATCCTGGTAACCCCGTAATAACGAAGAAAGAAGAACATGTTAGGAGAGCTCTAGTTATCCGTAAAATCTGAGTTATGGATAGAACGTTTTCAAATTGAAGATTTCGCTCATAGACACGTAACTAAACCCGCTTTAACTGAACTGTATTAAGGGCCAAAAGGTCTTCTTTTGTAGAAGAGCGCATGCTATTCGTAATATCAGAGTGACAGCCTTGTTGGTTTAGCGGTAACCTGTTCAATCGCAGATAATGAGGTCCTGCGTACAAATCCCGGGTCGGACCAAAAAGTGATTATGGGACTTTTTTAAGAACGACGTTTTTTCAGACTCTAAACTTTATTTGCGACTTGTAGTGCAGAGCTTATGTAATAATTATGGTACAAATTTGGTTCTTTGGTTTTTGTTTAAATGCTTTTGACCTTTATTTGCCCATGAAAGCCACTGTGCTCCATATCTAGTTTTGTCGGAAAACAATAATACTATTAGTCATCGGATTTAGATGTAAAGGAGTGAGTTAGGCGAATTGATAAATTCTGCTACCATTAGTTTATCAGAGCTTTAGCATAACAGAGGATACAACTTGAAGTGTCGTTTTGGAGTTGGTTTATTTGCTTCATTTTTCTATTCAAATATTGAATGATTTACTGAATGCCTTTTGTTAGACTTGGACATATTAGGTAAACTTATAAACCTCGACATGTCGATATGTTGGTATCAATGTTAATATAACCTCGAGTGTTTTAGGCCGTCCAGTGTTTATAAGTTAGTAATAACAAGTAGCTACACTTTCTTATACTATGTATTATTCTGCCTCGTTAGTCTAGCGATAGCAAGTTCAACCGTAGATAACTCCTGTGTGATAAGGCCTGGGTTCAAATCCCGATTTGTGACAAAAAGAGATTTTGGCACGAATCGGGATTTTTATGTTAAGAAAATTTCTCAGTTTCAGCCCGACGTCTGTGAGTTGGCGGTATCACACCCTTGTGCCTCGGAAAAAACATGTAAAGCGGTTGGTAATGTACCTGCCCAATTTCCGGTCATACCGCTAGTCGTCCCGTGAGATCATGAGAGTGATGGAATAGAAAGTGCCCCTGTGTATTGGCTAGTCTCCATTTCGAATGGCACCTTGGCCGAAATTCGACCGTGAGGACATTATTATAAAATAAAATACACTTGTGTACAATAGTACACAAAAAAAGGATACTTCATAATATTTCACATTGAAATATTCGATAAAATGTACCGAAGGCACCGGGATGTCTTATAGCATAAAGCAATTTCTTCAAACATTTGGATGGATAGGAATAAGAAGAAGCCACACTTAGAAAAAATTTAACTTAAACTAATTCGGCTCGCAGGGGCACTACGCAATATAACTAACTGTCTTCCTGGAAAAGTACGGTATCTCATTTACAATTCTCTGGTTAAGCCTCATATCGACTACCTCATTGAAATCTGGGGTACTGCAGCGAAGACTAATATAGATCCAATTCAACGAGTTCAGAATAGGTTAATTAAAATATTATTCAACCATAAACTTCGGACATCTACAGAAAAGATATACGAAGAAACAAAAACAATTATGAATATAAAACAAACATACATATACTACACATGTATTCTAATACGTAAAATATTAAATAAGGAAATCCACTCTAACATAAAGTTTGTCACAAAACAACAAACTCGAAAGATTAACTTAAAGAAATTTGGAGTATGAGGGTATTACAATTTATAATAAAATACCATCAGTAATAAAAGAAGAAAAAAGTTTTGCCCGGTTCAAAAAGCTACTAAAAATGTACACAATAAATACATACAAATAAGTGAATAAAAAAAAACAATACATATATACAAACATAAATATACAATGTATAGATTAAGTATCTCTAAATTAAAATATACATAAGTAATAACATACATAAATAATAAAATTCAGTACTTAAAATGTTTTAGATACCATGTATAATATATATATATATATATATATATATTATTCAACTATATATTATTTAACTATATATATATACACCTCAAATATAAATAATTTAATAAAATACTTTTATAATAACAAATCATAATTTTACAAAAACTTGGTGATAACGAACTATGCCATCAATGCCACATCCAGTAAAATTCGTATACGTACATCCATGTTGTGCTTGGTTAACTTGACTTGAGTTTCTTACCGGTTATGATATTTACTTACCCACATTTATTTTGTTCTTAAAAATATTGTTTGTGTTAATTTATATACGTACCTTTGTGCGCCCTAATTATTAATCTTAGTTTTAAAAATTGTTTCTCAGTAAGTGAATTATGTACCTATACAATTCTTTATGAGAAATAAAGTTATTCTTAACCGTAACCGTAATAAAATTTAACAAATGCCGGTAATTATCTGAGTTATGAAACAAAGTGAAATTTGAAGATAGGTTGCCGATCAGAATAGACACTTTTCTGAACCCGCTTCTAACTTTACAAACGACAGCAAGGTATGTTAAGAAGAGTGCATGCTCTCCGTAATATCTAAGTTTATTATCATCATTACGTTTGTGTGACCTTCACAACGTCGCGTCATGCAATGAAACATGGGTAATAGACATCAAAAGTACCGTTGCGAATCCTACGACAATTTACGAGGTAGCTAGAGTGTGTAGGCAACAAGACATCAAGGTAACAGCCACGACTACGATTCATACAATAATATATTCAAAAAATATTAACTATCTTGTGTCAACTAATCGGCCATCAGATCTCAAACTATGCAGAGCTTCTATTATGGAAGCCAGATAACTGATATACTATATGTACTACATTTCTTTTGTAAATACATACTTATTTATATAGATAACTAGCTGTGCCCCTCGGTGTTACCCGCGTTAAATTTTATAAATTTTCTTTAATATAAACCTGACGGAGCCCGAGACCTTTCCAACGAATGCAAAACCGTGGAAATCGGTTCGTGCGTTCTGGAGTTATAGCGTCAGGAAGGAAAACCCGACTTATTTTTATATAGTAGATTAAACCCAGACTCAGGACAAGCAGACATGTTCATACGTACAAATATCTGTCTTGAGTGGGACTCGAACCCGCGACCTGTTGCGTGAAAGGCAAGAATCTACCAACCATGCCAACCGGCCCGTGAATACAGCAGTGTAGTAAAGCTTTGCAGCGTGCGAATAATAAGAATGTGTAGTATTTTTCTTCTGTTAACAATTATTTGTATGCAAGTCCGTGTTGGATGCGCAGTTATGTAGGGCAAATGCACCGCATAAATTTGTACAGGTGTGTAAATATTTATCTCGTGCCTACCTCTTCAAACCTGGTGCATCTAATCACACTAATATTATAAATGCGAAAGATTATGAGTGTGTATGTTTGATGCTTCTTCTGCGGATGGAGCGATTTAAAAAAAATTGGTATGGATTAAGCTGACACCCTGGATTAACACAGGCTATAATTAATAAAATCTCGTGACAACTAACAAATTGCCATCTGATCCCAAACAAATAATAAACATAATTATATATTTCTAAATACATACATACCTATTATAGAAAAATTATACCCAGACACGGACCAAATAATCATACAAAGATTTGTCCCGGGTGGGAATCGAACATACAACCTCTGGCTATACAGTCAGGATCACTAACCACTAGACCAATGTTATAATAATAGTGTTATTATTATAACATTCTGCTAGTGACCACGTAAGGAAGAGTACGCGTACGTTGATGTCGGTGACCCAGTGACATAACCATTTTAAATATGCGTTAGCTGCGTGGGAAATATGGTCGCACTTAGGTTAGCAGGTTGTTCTGTGCAGGTTAAAATTACACTTTTCAAGACATATTGTCCAACATTTAATGTAATAATTCCTAGATATGCAAACTTTAGTGAACAAACAAAAAGCATTAGAATATTCTGAATTCGATTTCGAACGGTTGATAAATTTTGGTATAAATTCCTAATAGATCTTTTTAACCTCCCTGACATTACATAGTCGTTGCCTGAAGACTGATTTATCGAACAATGATACGAGTTCAGGATTATTTAATCTAAACTTTGTTCGTTTTGGGACTACCCTCCGTGACTCGGTGATTAAGAACATCTATGATATGTTAAGTTATGAGTAACAATAAATAACATGATACTTAGAGCTTTATTCACAAATTCCGAAATCGAACATA
This sequence comes from Pseudoips prasinana, assembly GCA_951640165.1. Classification (NCBI taxonomy): domain Eukaryota; kingdom Metazoa; phylum Arthropoda; class Insecta; order Lepidoptera; family Nolidae; genus Pseudoips; species Pseudoips prasinana. The sequence goes on along the minus strand of OX621237.1, from coordinate 39,854,473 downwards.
TCGTTCGATAATCTATATTAATAGACTAGCTGTGCCCGCGACTTCGTCCGCGTGTTAATTAGTTTATTTCGTTTTTTTTTGTAAAATAAAAGTCTTTTTCTAAAATAAAAGTAGCCTAAGTTACTTCTTATTACATCAGCTACCTGCCAATAAAAGTCCCGTCAAAATCGGTCCAGCCATTTCAGAGATTAGCCGGAACAAACAGACAGACAGACAGACAAAAATTGTAAAAGTGTAATTTTGGTGTATGTACCGTATATATATTCATATGTATGTAGTAAAAACCGGTTATTTCAATATTACAAACAGACACTCCAATTTTATTTATTTGTATAGATGAACCTGGACTCAGGCCTAGGCCAGACTAGAAAATCATGAACTTAAACCTCGGTCAAATATCGTTACTTTAGTTAAATATCGTTACTGTTATAAAATAAATCTTGTTGTAAATTATTTCCTACAATCCGTGTACCTAAATATCTATAAGTACCTAGAAATAATTATAAATTAATTATATATTACTACGAACATGTTCTGACTATTTACAAGCGCTTTTTTAAAGTCTACGTGAATAAAAACCTTTTTTATTTTATTTATTATTTAAAGGAACTCGTCAATTATTCTTCCGGTGTGTACGATTGCAGCTTAGCGCCTTAGTAGAGCGCCTACACCATATTGTAAAGTAAGGTAAGCAAAATAGTCTATAACCCTATAAATTAAAATTAAAAATTGACGTACATAAGTTAAGTACAAGGGCGGTCTTATCGCTAGTACTGCGATTTCCTTCAAATAACCAGGTATGGAATGGATATAAGGAAAGGGGAAACAGGGTAGCACCTATCTATATAATATAACAATAGGTCAACTTAATGTAAACTTACACTTGTATAAAATAAAATTAAAAATACATAGCATAATTAAAAACAGTCATAAATCAGGAATGCGTGAAAATAAGCCAACGGCGAAAATTATTAGAGGTTGTAGAGAGATAGATTCCCGTAGGTCGATTAAATTTCTGATTCCTCAAGTTAGATTCTATATTTATGCGTTGCACATTGCGAAAAACGTCATAAAAATAAAACTTCATGTCAAAGCCAGGTTTCTTCAAACTTCAAATTCTGTATTAATCTGGGGATATTATAGTGCACAAGTCTGTGCGCAAACACAGAAGCACTTTCTATTCTATCACTTTCATGATCCGATGGGACGCCTAGGGACACGACCGGAAAGAGGTCAGGTCCAAGACCGATGGCTTTGCGTGCTCCGAGGCACGGAGGTATAATACCGCCAACTCCCAGACTTCGGGCCGATGCTGAGAAATTTTTCTTTTTAAAGAAAAGTCCGAAAATCACTTTTGGCCCGACCCGTGATTTGAACCCAGGATCTCGTTTTCTGCGGATGAACACTCTACCGTTAGACCAACGAGGCAGTCAATGCATCTTTTTTAATAAATAAATATATACTCACTATAACAACACACTTAATGATCCCAGGTACAGTCCTCAAGTAGGACGGATCAAACCACGTCTCCGTATTGAACAGGACGTTCGTGGAGCCGCAGGTCTGCGGCGGCGGCGGCGGCGGACCCGGGGGATTTGGATATGTCATTGTTCATCTGTAAAAAAAATAAGAGTGAGTACTAATGTTTGAATTTAGAAGCTGTAGGAGAGTTTGACAACGTCCGAGTCCGAAAACGAACGCCAATAATCTTATATTGCATACTACCCGACTCCACAAAATAAGTAACTCTTTTATGGGGCAATGTATAAGATTCTACAACAAACTTCCCAATAATATTAGAGAATTGTCTACGAATAAGTTTAAAAGAATTATCAAAGCCAAATTGTGTAGCAGGGCATATTACAAAATTTCTGAGTGACAAAAGTGCTTGGGATTGAGTTGTTTTGTGTCAACACACATGATTGTAATTAATGTTAAGTATATTTTATTTTAAAAAAGGATTCCTACTGAGTTTTTTGGCAGTTTCTCAGTAGCTGCTACGTCATGCAAAAATTACGATTCCACATAAATGTAATTATTTTACGGAATAATTTTTTTTTGTGTGACTTTGAATAGTGAATGGCTCTCGCTATCTAAGCTAAATTAATATAGATTAGACCCATAAATAGTTGTTCGAGTCTGGATGTACAGACGCCAGCACATCCAGCTAATCCAATCTGTCAAATTTCTTTTATAGATTTTCAACTTTATCACATAACCATAAGGTTCACTTTCAATTGGGGAAATTTGACAGATTGGGGAAGCTTGATCTGCTGGCGTCTGTACTTTGTGTCCGTCAATTATATGATTGTAAAGTACCTCGCCACACAGGGAATAATTTCCGTAGTGCGGAGTTATTTTTTAAAAAAGAAACTTATGCATAAGACCAAAACAAATATCTTAAAATATATTTATTCATTAGGAAAAGGTGAATTGTTGAACTTCAAAAGCAGTACTATTGTTATTACAGCGAGTGCAAATAGTGAATTACTCTCAATATTGAAACTGCACAGCACTGTTATAAAATTCTCTGTAGATTGCGAGTGCTAATCGTTAATGTCTTTCGCACGACCGAAACCAAATTTTAGTGCTACAAGTATATAAAAACGGAGCAAAAAACTTTCGATGTAACCGTACGTGTCAAATCAAAAGACCCGAAAACAGATCCAGAACGATCTTGGATATTAAAATAGAAACTCTCGGGCGTGATTTGGTTCTTATTACGAAACAAAGTGGACACTTTTAATCTTATTAACTGTGTACGCTAGCTAGATTCAGCTCGAGTGTAGTTATTTATTAAAGTGTCTTGATGATGATCCTGTTTTGTTTTTTTGGAACGTAGTTCCTTATCGCGCGTTGTGAAAGCCCCCTTTCACGGAAAAAATTCTTACGAAAAGTTGTCACGACACTTTTTGCAGCTGTGCGGCGTGCGCATGTTTCTCTGTCTGTCTCTCTCTTCTCTCTCTCTTATAGAAAGCAAGCCATATATTTTCATTTCTATTTCGCATTGAACAGTGTGGTGTCGCGACGATTATTTTTGTTGATTGTAGGTATACAGCTTTTTTGTACATAATAAGAAATAACTTCGTTCCATCCGGGTGTCCCTTGACACCTCTCAAGTTTTTTCTTTAATTTATTTGAAAGCACTTTTCAGTGAATCTATCCCATTCCTCGTTATCTTCGGCATGCGCCTTGAATTCTTGATACGAGCCTATGTCCCCTTACTTTTAATTCCCTCTACTTTTCTTTCTATGAACCCATCTTAAGTGTAGGTACTTTCTGTACGACGTACTATTCTGTGTTAGTACTGAGAAACATGATGTTATCTGATATGATAGTCATTCATGAACTTCAATCAATTCAAGTAGTGAATCATTGAGTTAGAGCGAATATTAGGCGCAGAAGGTCAATAATCATTAGCCTTAGAGCACGGCTTCCTAATAGGTGATGATTTATATTTCCGGCATTGAGAATAATAGAGTAATATTAAATTTTTTGATGGAACTATATTTCACCGTCTTATTACGACTTCTTAGTTTTCTTTTGGGTTCCAGGCTTAGTGTGGTTGCTTGCTTATCGTATGGGTAGTGGTAACCCTAGTGTCAGAGTTGCTCAAGCCGCCCAGTAGGCCTCTGACATGGCTTAACGACTATTGTCTAATGACTACAACCGGGACCGACGGCTTAACGTGCCCTCCGAAGCACGGAGACGCTCAGAAATTAAACCACTTTGGCGGTCACCCATCTATGGACTGACCGCGAGCCTAGTTGCTTTCCCTCGCCGATCGCTTACGGACCGGTGAGAGCATCTAGCTGTGAGCGCCTTTAGCTGTTAGTGTGGTGCAACGTTCTTACATCGCAACAACGCGAAGCCGCTGCATGGAGGTCATTTATATATTTACTAGCTGTACCCGCGACTACATCCGCGTGGTATAGTGCTTCCATACAACTTTTCATCCCCCCCTCTATACAACATTACAATAATTTTTCGCATTAAAAAGTAGCCTATGTCCATTCTCAGTCTCTAAACTATCTGTGTACCAAATTTCGTTTAAATCGGTTTCGTAGTTTTGGTGTGAAAGCGCGACAAAGAGACAGACAGCGTTACTTTAGCATTTATAATATTAGCTAAGGGTAAGGCCAACTAAGGGTCATGGAGGGTGAAAGTTTTCGCAGCACATTCAGAGTTATAGGTACTATCGGCTGGTCAGTATGACATGCATTGTCACCTGCCGTAGTAGACTGAGATGCAAATATAACTATAGTACCCATTAATTAATGTATATAGATAAAAATGTGTAGAACCTACTAAAATCTGTTTATTTTAATTAGTTTAATGGAACATAAAATCGCCCAAATTAAAATATTTAAGACCTTACAGCTAAAATTCTTTAAATTAGCCAAGAAAAGAAAGCAAACTCAACTTGTTGATGAGTTTCCTTCTAGCAAACTACTAACAGAGGGGGATTGGTAGAAGAAAAGTATTAAAAAGGGAAGAATTTCTGTAGATGCTTAAGAGACTAAAACAAACAGTACACCCTAAAATTTATAACTCCAGGACAAGATGCTATCAATTAATATGCCAAGGTTAGCTAGGGTACAGGAATATTGTTGAGACATAACAGAACTGGTAGAAGAGAGTTGCTGGTTATCAGACTATCCTATACCTGCCACCAGTAATGAGGATTAAGCAAGCAAAAGTACCATACCAAAATAAATATGCTTAAGTATTATTGTCTTTAAAAGTTATACCTATGTAGGTCAATATGTGAAACTAGATAAGGAATTTAAAATGTATGTGAATCACATAGATACTGTACAAAGCATAGATCAGGTTCATAAAATTATTAATTTCAATAGAATAAAGGTAGGAAAAAATAAATAATTTATGAGTAAATTTAACAATAACAGTCTTTATCACTTAAAAATAAAAATTCTGCCACAAATAATTACATAACTGATCTCAATTTTAAAACATAAGTAAAGATTTATTTATATAATTGGCCTCAATTTAAAAATATGATAAGTGGTTGGTTTACAAATTTCCAAAGGAAATTCACACCCAGACACTTCAAACATTTATTAAAAGAAACATTAAAACTCATACATCTGTAAAGACTTTTCAAAAGGAAAACAGGGGAACAAAATAAACATTAAATTTAAAATCGACAATATCATGAGATGGATAACATACATGTTACACATGGACGGATGGGTTGCTGGAAGCCACTGGATGTGGATAGCACAAGGCCAGCAATTGTGAAGATCTTTAAGGGGGATCCTTTATCCAGTAGTGGTATGATATGATGATGGTGAGATGATATTATGTGTGCTTGTAATATTTTCTTTATTTTTAAGTGTAATCCTGTATTTTTTTTTTTTTTTTTTTTTATATATTTATTTAGTAACTCTTTCCAATAAAACATAATAATTAGACATTGTCTCACAAAACCGTATAAACGGTTTGTCTGTGAGAACCATCGAGTCACAATTTTAAACTGGTAGACAGTAGACCATACAAAATACAGTGAAAGTAATCAAATCCATACATCTTATATAACATTAACTTAATTTTAAATATTCATTTATACATTTAGAGACTTTCTAGTAAATAATATCTTAAAGTTTTCATAAATTTTCCTTTTATTGGTTCATTCCTTATACTCATTGGCAAGGTGTTAAGAAGGTAAGGTATATGTTTCTGTAAGGTTCTATCTCCAAAGTAATTACCTACTTTAGGAACCTCAAACTATATCTTGTATCACAAAGAACACTACAATACAGGGTCAAAGAGCACCCCCAGACTCAGGATAACCATATATGGTCACATAAATAGTTGTCCCATACACCTTAAACAGGGTGCCCAAGTAGCAGAGAGGACTGCCATAACCAGTGACTGTGCTCCACAGATGCAGTCACATGTTTACTTTTATGCAGTATCTGACTCAAGTTAGTGAGTCAGAGCATATTCTATCTATGTCTTGAACCATTAACTAATAATACAAATGATCTCAGGATAAACTTAAATGGTTGGTAATGGTATACTTAAATGGTTGTAAATACAAATGAGTAGCAAATGGACTTAACTTAAAAACATTGAACAGTACAATATAAAGAAAAGATTATATTTAAACTTCATTTGAGGGATAGATTGAACAGATCTAATTTGTAGACCCATTTTGTAGAATAAAAGTAATATTTAACAAAATGGTAGGGGAAATTTAAAATCTAGTTTATTGTTTTCAGACTGTGCCCACAATTTTGGAATTATTTTCGTTTATATGTATTTTAAATCAAAAGATAATTGTGTTTTAGGTGAGCATATAAAAATATAAAATTATTTATATATATTGTCCATTCAATCATTACATGCCAGGAACACTTGTGGCATAAGTATTGAAAAATAAAATGGCTTGTTTAAGTTTGGCTATAACTAAATTATTATACATGAGCACTAACAAACGTCTGGAATACATACCTAATTAATTTTTCTATTTAATTAGGTATGACACATACCTAATTAAATAGAAAAGATATTCCATACAACTAAAACACAAGTGCGCGTTGCAACAAGTTTGCAACAAATTACCAATGTGCCCAACCTTAAGATTAGTTAGAATTTATTACGATGTAACTTGTGCTCAGAGTAAGGTAAGAGATATTTAATATTAATATAAAAGTAAATAATTCTCAGATATACTTACGAAATGTTGATCGCGAAATTTAGTATCCTTTTTTTAACGCACTGCGCACATTTTTAGAAGAAAATCACGAATAACAGCCACGACCGCCGGGTGCGATAAGCTATGAGGATGTTCGGAAGTAGTCAGTCTCCTTGACACTATATTACTAACCGATATCGTGCCGTGCTAAACATAAGTGACTCATATTTTTAAATAACACACCGTGTTGCGACGGCCGCCGGTACCTACGTTATTTAACTTCGCGGGTGTTATTTGTTTACTCATACGAAACGTCTTGAACGTATTACTATGTAGGTTTATCATGTTAAACCTGTATCGCTAACGTTCTTTTAAGTTAAACTTAGATTTTGTAACTAATATACGATGACGATTCAGAATAATGCCTAAATCCTTGTGAATTCTAACTAGATTTGTAAAATTACAAGCACATTAAAGCAAATACACTCAGCACGCAAGTTTGACAGTTCATCACTACTGTAGTTAACTGCTCCCAGTTTATTATTATACTCTTTGGTTAACTGTAGGTATAAATACTCTTTGTTCATCACAGTCAAAGATAACAATATCTAAAAATGTTTGAAGAAAACTTCTAAAACTGTTTAGTCCTAAAATAAAAATGTTATTGTATCTCCGTCAGAGAGTACAAAGAGTAAGTAACAACTATGTAACAGAGAAATTTTTAAGTTATTTTTTTAATTTATATCGTGTTTTTGGATGTTAGTTTGGCTTAAATACTCTTTGGTCTTTGGTTAGTCGTTCAATCGCTTCGAGCATTTAGGCAATGGAGACGTTATTGCAAGGCGTACCCCTCTGCTAGCCATACGCGTTATATAAAACTGTTTCACTTGAAAGTCGGCCATGTAGTATCGTTTCGTGTCGCGAAATAGTGATCCGTAAAAATGGTGAATTGTGCGGTATTTTCGTGTAAAAGGCGATCAGTGACATCAAACTTACGATCCACAAGTTAATGTTATTTTTGTCCATTGTGTTTGAAATGTTTCATTATTATAATTCAAATGAACTACCAGTTGCGACAGATTAGCGACGCCATTGCCTAAGTAGACTGGCTGTCTGGTAGTAGGCGTAGTGCGGGGACAAACTGTCTGAAATTTAGATTGAATGAATGATCGAATCAACGTAACATTGTTTTAAAATGTTGTGTTAGTAGTTAGACGTTAGTAGACGAAACAATATCTAAAAATGTTTGAAGAAAACTTCTAAAACTGTTTAGTCCTAAAATAAAAATCAAATATATATGTATGTAACATATATATTTGATTTTTATTTTAGGACTAAACAGTTTTAGAAGTTTTCTTCAAACATTTTTAGATATTGTTTCGTCCTATATGGGCCAGATTGGTTCTATATGGTTGGCAAATGCGTGCTTTTTACGCCGGAGGTCGTGAGTTCGATTCCCACCCAGGAAATTACATCCAGACTCAAGACAGACAGACATGTTCATGCACAGAAATATCTGGATATTTTTGTGCATGAACATGTCTGTTTGTCCTAAGTCTGGGTGTAATTTATCTATATAAGTATGTATTTACGAAAGAAAAGTAGTATAAGTAGTATATAAGTTATCTGGTTTCCATAGTACAAGCTCTGGTTAGCTTGGGATCAGGTGGACGTGTGTAAAAAATGTCCCAGGATATTATTATTATATTTATCTTAAAAATTAATTAACGACAAACTTTATTAAATTTTTACAGGTCCAGGATCAGGAGGGGAGGATCAGGACAAGGATCCAAAGCTGGATGAAGTAGGAACAACATTTTGTGGTAAAAATTCTAACTGGAATGCAACAAGAACCAGTGTGATTTGATCAGAACATTTTACGTCGGAAAGTATTCAAACTCTTCTGAACAACAGAAAACGGGACCTAAGAAGGTGCTTGTAGCTCTATATGTTAACGATGGACTGGTGGCAGCGGCTTTGGATGAAGCTACAGCAAAGAATCTTATCCATGACCAACAAAAACCAGCTTCGTTTTATGTAGGACTGGAAATTAAGCGATCCATAGATAGTTCTGTCTTTATTGGACAAGAGTTCTACACTAAGTAGATTTTGGAGTGATTTAACTTGAAGGACTACAATCCAGTTTCCTCCCGATTGAGAAAGAAGCTACTATTTTAGCTTGCATGTCTAATCTATGTTGTTGTCAATCCAGTAAACTAAAGAAACAATACATTTATATGACTACAAATATGTTCTGACTATTTTTTAAGTTTTCTTTTACAACTGATTTTTTAAGTCAACGTGAATAAAAGCCTTTTTTTGTTTATTTTTGCCGCCAAATGCCTTAGTATCTGCAGTTGGAACTGTAACGTTATCAATACATACTTGATTTTAAATTCTTACAATTATTATAGTTACCTTCCAACTGCATTCATTTCTTTAATTTTTTACGGTCATAGAAGATATATTTTCGATCTAGCTAAATTAGGTATGAGAGATATGATAAGTAGTAAATAAAATAATATTACTACACTACTATATTGCCTTATTGTAAAACACTGAATTAGCATTCAGTGTTTTGCAATAAAGCAAAACCTCTCGTGAAAGCTAAGATGGTACTCATTTTTCCATTCTTAGCGAATGCCCATCACTCGAGATTATTTTAGTTTGAGTCTAAACAATGCGTTACCACGCTTTATTTAATGCATGTGCGCAAGTCCGAGATTCTTATAGTATGCGTTTACATGATCAAATAATGTTAGCAAATTTTAAATGATAACGTCTGCATTGTCTAAATGCTCGTAGTTCAATCGTAGTAAAAAGTAAAGAAATCATGACCAACATGAATGCCATCAGTGATGTCAAAAATATTTTTACAATTTCCATAATTTATAAATATCCGTCAACATAATAACATTTCTAAATTAAAGTGGTAGTGAACATTCTTATTACCACAATTCATTAAGAACTTAACAGTACTAAATTGTTGACATATACGTCTATTTATTTACTTTGATATTAATTAAATGGAAAGAATTAGATAACCAAACCCTTAAGACCAATGTAAGATCCTATTTCATTAAACAATCGCTTGAGTTTCATTAAACTTCTAATCAGTTTATAATTACTTCTGTTTCATTAATTTAAGATTGTACATTATAGCCACTACAGGATAGTCAAAATCCTACACGGAATTAGGACATTTCATTTGAATGAATTTATTAGTCAATACCTTAATTATATTCAAGAATATGCATTGATGGTGCCATAATAATATTTGGAATATGTAGGTAGTATTCTCAGTATATATAACTGGCTCGACTATTATTTTCCTAGCACATTACACTTTCCACTATATTTCATTACTAATAATATATGCAAATATAAGTGCAATAATAAGTGCAAATTTTTAAATTTCACTAAACTATCAAGAAATGAATACTTTACAAAAACAAAACAAGAAATGTTTGAGCAGTAAACGTGCGTCGCTACAGTGCTTAGTTCGTTCTGAATAAGTAAATCGGGATAAAATACTCTTAGCACATTTAATATAACTTTATTTTAATTATAAGAAATAAAAATCTGTGAATATTCCGTCAGCTGTCAAACCAATCTTTTACGATTTACAGTGTGCCTATCCCTCCCGTTGGACCCGAGAAAACATCCATCAACTTGCAACGCTGCAGCGCTGAATGTCATAGAGTGACTATGATTTAGTTTTCTCGCCGTAAGTAGGTCAAAGATATTATAATATAACAATATCTTTGAAGTAGGTATAATAATGTTGTTCCCGGCATAAAGCTTGAATTGAATGTCAATAGTCCTTCTGTGCTTCCTTGAGTCTTCAGTAGGCCAGTTGTCTTGTCCGTTCTAAATAGGCGGTGTGATTGGGGCTAAACGTTGGGGTCTACCAGCGTTCGTTCTAGTTTTCCGGATTATAGTTGCAGGGCGGTGTACATTTTTGGCGTTCGCGCCAAAATGAAGGTAATAATAACAAACCTCATAAGATGGCGCTGTAGAGCGGTATTGTGATGTACTTTGAGCCCCGTAGGTATCGTTCGTAGCGGATTGCGTGACATCGTAATAGCTCGATCGGTTAGAAGTGTTGGCGGGAAAAGATCATCTGCGTATCTCAGCGACTTTTAGTGACAATTACCTTACTTCGGAGATGAGGTTTTTAATGTCTACATCTCACTATGTGAATAAGAGCGGGTTGTGTGTGGTGGTGGTGCTGTAGCATTTCGTCTTCCAGTAGGGCTAGTTTGAACAATGTGGTTTTCGTTGTGAAGTTCTCGCTGACGGCGATGACAGAGCGAACATGGGTGATCAGGTGATTGATCCACATCATGCGTAGGGTGGATTCGTCGTAATTTGTACCTTTACTATTGTACCGTCCCGCAAGGTTTTTGGTCACCTAACTCGATCTCGTACAGAAGCTTCTGGAATTGCTGATTGTCAGATTCTTAGTAGCCACTTGTTAGATTTTCTTTTATCTTGTCTTTAGAGAATAGGTCACGGTGAGTTGTGACCTATTTTCTACTAATAATTTTTTGATCGGCCAGCGTGTATCGTTCGTAGCTTAACGCCCATTGCCTACCCTGGCTTGGTAGATGGTGCAGGTTCGAGACCCGCCGGACGATTAAGTTTATGATTTCCCATTTTTGAGGTTAGATAAACGCTTTGCATTGCGAATAATGCTAAAATAATTAATAATAATTTTTGTTAAGCAGAGGTTGCTCATAAGTAAAACTCGTAGTAGACTGTACAAAACAAACAGTCTTTGTTGAGGCTACTGTTGTTCTTGTTTCTTGAACGTACGATGAGGAGGTATATGGTATTGGTTGTGAGGCGGTAATGTCCAGTCTGGTATTTGACTGGCGGTGGTTTTCAGGTAATCGGAGGTAAGGGAAGAAGTATTACAGTGGCCTTGTGCATGGCCACTATAACTTGAAGAAGCAATATAATAAATCACTGACGTTTCATAAAGATCGTGAATACCAAAGGAATATAATATAGAAAATGGCTACATAGACGTCATGGCATTGTAAGAGGAATGCCTCCTAGAGGAAGACTTAATAAACTCAAAATATCGAAATATAAGGTAACTGCTTTTAATGGGTAGGGTAAATATGGGTTCACTACCTGGAATTAATCTGATTTTATTTTAATTTTTTTTAAAGACATACATTTCAGAGAATATATCGTATGAAAATATATTTCGCCATTTTCATAAAGTTACGTCTCGTATTTATAATGTTACTAGCTATGCCCCACGGTTTCACTCGCGTACTATAAACCTCAAGGAGCCCGAGACCTTTCCAACGAATGCAAAACCGTAGAAATCGGTTCGTGCGTTCTGGAGTTATAGCGTCCGGAAGGAAAACCCGACTTATTTTTATATAGTAGACTAGCGGTGCCCCGCGGTGTTACCCGCGTTAAATTTTATAAATTTTCTTTGCTATAAACCTCACGGAGCCCGAGACTATTCCCGCGAATGCAAAACCGTGGAAATCGGTTCGTGCGTTCTGGAGTTATAGCGTCAGGAAGGAAAACCCGACTTATTTTTATATAGTAGATTCTTCAACTTCAACTCTTATTTGTGGCACGTGTGGGTTCACCACCACAATTTCGCCAATGTCAAGTTATGATAGCCAACAAACGAAGGAAAATATTAATCGGTAATAAATGAATGTTATTTTTGTTAACACTCTTGGAGTGACTGGACTACTGTCAAGTGTCATTTAATTGTCATTTCGTTAGTCAAAAATTCTCGGCGTTCGCTTCCCCGTTCACATCACCTGATCTACTAAATTCCTATTTTTATTTGTGAGGTGCCGTACACAGTGTAAAAAGTAGTATCAGTTTCAAGAACAGGTGTAGACAGGACAGCTCAATTGTATTCGGTAAGGTAATCTCTTATCTGATTAAGTTTTGAAGCATTGTTGTTATGTGTTTATTTTTGTGCAAAGTTGCTCAATAATCTCTATTTTAAGTGATGACGGGTGGTATCGGTTCTAAATTGTAGTGTTTGAAACAATTAAGCCTTAATTTATTATTCTGGTGTGTCTCCTATTGTTATATATTAGGTGCGTGATGAAATTTTGCTTTTTATTTATGTTAGATGTCAAGTGATTACATAGTGGGTAATTCATCGATGTTTTAATTCCTGTCTTTAATGTGTTACGGATATTTGTACAGGTTTTCATGTAGTCCTGTATTTCAGTGCCTATAATAGGTTATTATAGGCATTAATTTCATTAATAGGTATTAATGAATTTAAAAGGTGACCAATAGTTTTCTTAGAGGGAAATATATACTTTACTAGACACAGCTCATAACTATAAGTTACACAATTAATCTTGTCCTTGTAATTTAAAATATCTAGCACCCATCATTATACTCCCAGGACTTTATTGTTTGAATTGAGTCTATACTTACTCCTTATTCAATAATACAACCCCAAAAGTGTGCATGGCTTTCCTGGACCAATGCGTTTTTAGTTCGATACAGATAGATTTGAGAATGGAGTGATATTTTAATTTGGGTTAGTATTTATCCTGGATAACTTGTGAATTTAGGGCAACTGTCAAGCCATTGAGGATTAATATTTACCCATATTTTTAGCATGAATTTTAATGAAGGTTCTAGTTTAAAAATAAACCCTAATTTTGAGGATTTTTTAGCAAATTTTTGAAGTAAAACTTCTTAATGCTCTCCTGATTTATGGAGTAAGTTGGTAAATGCATGACAAGAGTGTTACTAGGCATACGGAAATTCAGAGGGAGATTGAAGATAGAAAGAAAGGGAGAGTTACATTTTGTATATGACTATAGGGGCAAGACAGAGAGGTCCAAGCACAAATTTTTAATCTCTCATAGCCAGTGATGTTTTGTATATCTAGGTTTTTCTTCAGTCATGTGTTCTATTTACCCATTTATATATCAAATAGAATAAACAAACACACAGGCACTTTCTCTAGGCTGCCAGTACTACTTTCATATCTATTTTAGAAATAGTCCCCATGTGTTAATCATTTAAACACACATGTGAGCTCAGTGGGGGGTCACGCAAAGGTAAAGATAACATATCTGTCGCCCACTTTTGTCATTGGTTGAACTTGACACACAAAATTTCAACATTTTTTAGTGAGTTAAATTATGGTTTTTAATTAAGTATTAAATAACATATAATATATTGCAGTTTGTGTATATTGAATCTGACATTGTATGAACAATCTGTTAAATGTGTAGTGCATGTTGTGAAGAGTTGTCATATTGGAAATGACCATAATTTAGAAGAAAAAGAATAAAAAAAATGATAAAAAAATTGCCCAAACAAAAAAAATTAAAATAAAATGAAAACAAGACACTTGTTGCCCGTGGAAACCTGAAATGGCGCCACCTCACAATTTGCTAGGACATTTTATTGTTCTAGCGCTGGTAATTCTGATTGTGCCGAGTGATTCACATTTTCTACCTGTTAAGCTAATATCAATGATAGGTCCCTAAGTACATGCATTGACAATTTGATTCCATCCGTCATTTATAATGTTGTAATTGACAATTATATCTGCCAAAAGATGCCTACAATTATTTAGATGAAAATAATATGGCAATAATGACAGTATGGCAGGATAATTGAGTATGCAATGCAAGGAAATAAATGAGAATTACTAATAGGTATGATATGTTTAAATATGTACAGGTCATTTGATTGTATGTCAATGTAACATCTCAAATTCCATTGATCAAATACCACATGCTTACTTATAACACAGATTAACTATATAAAGATATTAATTGTGGCATGATGAGTCAATTGCAAGTTCTATTTATATAATACATGCAATTGTTGGTGAAATTTTATAGAAGAACCTACAAGAAGCAAGCCTATAACTATCTTAAATGCGGGAATATACTTTCAGCCCCTTTGGTGTAGCAAGTGTCTATGGGAGGCAATGATTACTTTCTGTCTCTTGACCCACTTGTATGTTTTGCTTAGTATTTACATTAAAAAAGGCCTAAATAGACACAAATTAATTTTCACTGCATGAGTGCCTGTGATAAATATCTATCAGAACTTAATATAGTTTACTTTCTTGTTGAAAGTTACCATTACTTGGTGTATACATATTAAGTTCATTGAAGATTTCAGTAGAGGCCCTGTTAGTCAATAAAATTGGAAAAAGCTCCCAAGTTTCATCAAGCAAATAAACTACATGGCCTTGTGATAGATGTTTAATGTCATACGTGGCAAGATTCACAACCCAGGTGTATTAGAGACGATTCAGCTGTGCGTTCCTAACGAGTACCTCGGACGTAGACCTGCTGGATGTACCTCGCGCGCGCACCGCTCGTGCGGGCGCTGCATGTGCTCAACACACTATCTACTCAGATAGATTTGTTCTCTTGTCCACTGAATGTATTCACAACGGCTGCCTATGGCCTTTGCAGTAGCTAGTTTAGTTTCAAATTCAGATTCAGATAATTTATTTGTGAAATATGAGTACATAGTGGTGTTAGTTCAACATTAATGTCCTGTCCATATTTTACCATTTCGGTGTGAAAATAAGTTTAAGTTATGTTAGTTTGTAGGGAAAATAATGTAAGATTAGGTACGTATGTATTATATAGATATAAGTTTAACTACTCTGTCACATTAGGCTCGCCTGTAACGATAGAATAAGTTTTATGGGAAATAAATAAATGTTTAGTCAGTTCTAGCTTCATACCGTGCCTACTACATATCTGCAATAAACAAAATTTCCCTACTTCGTCACTTTTGCGCGTCATTATAGTTGCGTGGGTTGATATCAAAGGTTAAAGTTATTAAGTTATCCTTATTACCCCAAACTCTCTTACACGGCATTTAATCCCTAGTCAATTAAATGTGGACGGAATACATAGTTGGATCTGCAATCATTCCAAATATTGACAGCTATATATCTTTATACTATGCTACAATATAGCAAACATGTTCCTATTATCATTGTTATCAGTCTGTCTGCATGATTCAACGGTTTTATCTATATACTAAATTTTTTTGTATAATCATTTCCATTATTCAAAATTGTTTTTAAGCATAAATGGATTAGATTTATTGAAAGTGATTAAGAAATCAAATATGTTTTTGTAGCTTATTGTCTGTGTAGTGTCCTAAAGTGTCATACTATAAAATCTTATTTTGGAAGCATTTCTTGTGCTGTAAATAAACTACGAGTGATAACTTGTGTTGGGAATCCCCAATTACTTTGTCAGGTAAGTCATTATCGCTAGGTAAAGGTTCTCGAGTGGTGACCACGAACTGGAAGACGCAGCGTGGGCAGGCCCCCTACAAGATGGACCGATGATCGTTGTGCGAGTCGCTGGAAACGTTAGACCGACTGTTGCGGAGATCTTTGGGGGAAGCCTTTGTCTTTCGGCTTTCGTGTGATGATGATGAGGCGAGTGAAGTTTTATATGCAGTAGTTACATAAGTGATATATTACCGCCAAAGGCAAAACCTTGTAAGTGAAGCCCTCCACAAGTCTTAGTTTGCTTTCTTATCGATGAAATGATCCTTCCGATCCTCAATCGGTCGAGCAGCCCGCGTCGTCTAGTTTTAACGTAGAGCGACAGTTTTACAAAATGTCCCTAAACTGACCTGAGGGCACCCTAACGGGGTACGGGCCACATCTCAGGAGATCTCTCGCTGAAGTAATAAGATGGAATTCTAAAAGAGGGTGTCATCACAAGCACGCACTAGGAACACGGGATCATAGAATAGGGGTTAAGGGGCCAACGCGATCCTCGCCGGTGGGAACTCTACCCTAGATAGGGAATAGAGGGTGTATGTGTGTTTGCGCACACACTTCTGCACTATATTATCTACAAGTAGCCGTAGCCAAAATGCAGGCATGAGTACTATTCGGGGCTGCGGTGGCAGTATGAGAAGTGTCTTCTAACAGTCTGAAAACAGCTATCTGTTTATGGCCGGACTGGCAGGAGCCGGCCATAGGGGAGGGCAATCCAGAGCCCTCCCAGGCTACGTGTCCCAACCATCTGGGAAATGGCGCTAAAGCGGAGCACCGGAGCAGTATACCCGCGTTCCCGGGCGTCCCCCATCAGGTCCTATCAGGCGCCAAGAGAAATCCACGGCGGGTTAGGTTTAATCTCTGCGAGCCCTACATATCCACCCTCAGACATTTTTCTGCCATAAATAAAGGCAGGGAGGCATTAATGTTGCTATTACGAACGTTGCAGCTAAGCAACAATGGCGGACGCGAACTTCCCAGGGCAGCACACGACCACCACGACGGTGACGAGCAGCACAGCCGTGCAGACCAACATACGCTTCGACCCGGCCTACATACGGAAGAAACGAGTCATACTCAAGATTGTGCAAGTTGTAAGTATTGCATGTACACGCATAGCCTAGCTTTATGAAATGAAATTATGAAATTTATTCAGCAATCTAAATACAAAAATCAATATGTAGTGTTAATTCCGCTAATTGTCTGTTTTATCATGCCGGGATGCAATTAGCACCGACCTCCTGTCCGCAAAAATATGCACATGCAAGAATGTCCTTCTTAAAAAAAGTCTACATATTGATTTTGTATTTTGATTGGATGAATATTCTTATATATTTTTAAAGACACACATATTATATATAAATGACACCCAGACAGAGAACAAATCGTGCTCATCACACAAAAGTTTGCTCTGGGTAGGGATCAAATCCACAACACGAGTCTGGCTAACCACTATCAAGGTCGCCATACAGTCAAGGTCACTAACCATTAGACAAATAGGTCAGATTGTGAGAACATACTGCTGGTATATGGTACCTTCAAAGCAAAGTTATAAAAAACCGGCCAAGTGCGAATCGGACTCGCACATGAAGGGTTCCGTAGCAGCAAGTATTTCAGTTGATTAAATGAAAGCAAATTGCGGTTTATAACGTATTAAAAAAAACTACTTGCTAGATCTTGTTCAAACCAATTTTCATTGTTAGTTTCTATGGTAATGTACATCATATATTTTTTTTAGTTTTATCATTCTCTTATTTTACAAGTTACAGGGGGGGGGGGGACACTCTTTTTACCACTTTGGAAGTATCTCTCGCGCAAACTATTCAGTTTAGCCAAAAATGATATTAGAAACCTCAATATGATTTTTGAAGACCTATCCATAGATATCCCACATGTATGGGTACGATAAAAAAAGTAGTTTCAGTTCTATGTATGGCTACACCCCAAAATTATTGTTCTTTTTCTATTTTTGTGTAAAAATCTAAATGCGGTTCACAGAATACACCTACTTACCAAGTTTCAGCAGCACAGCTCTTATAGTTTCGGAAAACAGTGGCTGTGACTTACGGACGGACAGACAGACAGACATGACGAATCTATAAGGGTTCCGTTTTTTGCCATTTGGCTACGGAACCCTAAAAACAAGCATAATTGCAATGGCCGTTCCTTTATTTTTTTTATTAACGGCAATCTGTCGTTACTTTCAGCAATTTTGCCAGTGTCATGTAATGGCTACACATGGGATTATGTTTTATATTTATAATAAATACTAAATTGTGGTACGATTTTGATACCTGGAACAAAAACAATTCCTTTATTTTATCGTATGGGCAATAGTTATCTAGTGTCAGAATTGCTCAAGCCGCCCAATAGGCCTCAAATACAGCTATCGACTATTTCCTAACGAATACAACCTGGACCCTCGGAATTCGACGACTTTGGCGGTCACCCATCTATAGTCTGATGGGTGTCTATGTGCTTGACTTCGCTGCTCACTTACGGTCTGTTGAGAGAAACTGGCTATAAATGTTTCTGGAAGTACTGGTTTGTTTTTACGAATGAGAACTGAACAAAGGCTAATTATTTTTATGTTCCACATCGATCCGTGTAGCGGCCGGCCGTGTCGTGTTCGCATATTGGCCGCTTTCCCCAGAGCCGGCGTTGCGTCAGCGATATGAGCCGATAAGCTAACATTGAATGTTACAAGGACTTATGTTGGCTAACAATACTTTGGGTTCAAGAACTTGGGGGAAATCGATAGGGGTAGACATTTGACATATTATGTTAAGGCTATTTCACTAGTAACTATAAATATAAACCTTAAACAATGTTGTGATAGTAGAGACTGGCGTTTTAAATAAGAAAGGTCTAGTCTACCGAGTCCTTCTAATATTCTACATGGAAAATTAGAAAGTTAGGTAGATAAGTCAAGTAATGTATTTGAAACGATAATGTTCTGTTGACCTTTTGATTTTCCCTAAAAAATTAATGTGACATTGTCCTTTCCCTACAATTTTAATCATATTACTTACAAGCTGTGCCCCGCGGTTTTACCCGCATTAAACTTTCTAAATTATAGCCTATGTGTTCATCTAGGGTGTTAGCTAACTCCATACCAAATTTATTAAAATCGCCTCAGCCGTTTAGACGTGAAGAGGCTCACACAGCTACACACTCACAAACTTTCGCCTTTATAATATTAGTAGGATGTTATTAATACGTGAAGCAAAATCTTTGTACCGCCTTTTAAGAAAATTGCGCGGATGGAGGAGTTTGAAATTTGGAACAGTTAAAATTAATATGGAAAAGTAGTTCAGAAAACTAATATTTTACATAATATGCACTAGAAGAAATTTATTTTAGGCATTAGAAATAAAAAAGAGAACACTGATAAACTGAGTGTCAAAATTGAGAACATATTATTATTATTATTTGTCTTTAATGTCATTGGCAATAAAACTTTAATGGTCTAATTTCGAACAAGTGCGGTCTCTAGTATCTACTTACTAATATTTTTTACGGTTTATGTTGTTACAAGGTCGACAGAATAAGATTACTCCAACTACGCTGTTTTTCCTTAAAAAGTGTTTTTCCTATTGAATGTTCAACCAAATAATTACCATTTGGTATTTTCCTTACCCTACAATTTTAATTCAAAATTATCATTTGCATAATTGCATCATACATCCTTGTTTCAAAATGGCGGTTCCGCTGAGATGCAAGGTTTATACGTTGCGCCTGTTTAACCGACTTTTAAAAAGTGGAAGGTACAATCGCCAGCACATAAAGCTACCTCAATCTGTTAAATTTCACCAATTGAAAATGAACGAAGAGGATGTAGTCACAAAGATTGAAAAAGGTATGCTGAGATGGTTTGGCCATTTAGAAAGGATGAATGAAAGAAGATTGACAAAAGAAGTATACCTGGCCTTTGTGAATGGTACAACCGGAAGGGGAAGACCTCGTAGAACATTGTCTGATCATCGGAGACGTACTTAAGAAAGGTCAGGTCAGAAGTACCCTATACCGGCGAGCATGTATGAAGAATATAATGTCAGTAAACGAAGCGAAAGAGGTATGCAAGGATCGTGACAAATGGAAGTCCGTTGTCTCTGCCTACCCCTCTGGGAGACAGGCGTGAGTCTATGTATGTATGTATGTGTATGAAAATGAACCTTGTGCTTATGTGATGAAGTTGAAAATCTATAAAAGAAATTTGACAGATAGGAGTAGCTGGATGTGCTGGCGTCTGTACATCGGTTAAATTTAAGATGAATGAGAAGAATGAGCAAGTTTGTGCAATAAGTTAATTTTCTTAATCTTAGGATTTATAGAAATATTAATGTAATAATTATTTACGTAATAACAGGTTTGAAATGTCTTTTCAAAATTGTCAGTCGAAACTGAAATAAAATATTACAGGTTTTATTCTATTTTTAATAATAATAACACCCTGGACCATTATTCACACAAGGTCATCTAATCCCATACTAATTAGAATAATAGAAATTTTAATGACTACCTCAGTCATTAAAAATGGAATAACACCTGTTTTTAAAACAAAACACCGATTTATATCAAATAAATTCATATAAGTAAGTGGAGCATGAGATATGGTATCAATGATAACCCAGAAAGTCACAAGTCATTGTTATTGGCAGTTCTCGGATAATTACTAATGTTAATTGGTCCCAAACTCCCCATGTTGTTTTCAACGGCACTGTTATACCATATGCGGACAAAGTGAAGAGTTTAGGTATTGTAACACTCACAGATTTTCAAAAGGAATTTCTTCAATAATACGCTTGTTTAGCACTCTGCTCAATGCATCAGCGTCAATATCTATCAATTATTTTCTATCATAAAATTATTTTTAAACTGGAATTGAAACCTTTCCAACTTTAAATCCCATGTCCAGCTATGTAATGAAGTAAGCAGAAAGATGTTTGCTTCTGCTAGTTCCCTAAGACGCCTGAGAAATTTTACTGCTACCAAAATTGCACTTGCGCAGTCCTTGCTTCTCCCTATCCTTGACTATGGTGACACCAGTTATCTCGATCTTACGGTGGACCAACTTGATAAACTTGAGTGACTGCAAAACTTTTGCATACGATTCGTATTTGCGCAAATATGATTAAGTCTCTAAGTTTCGCTGTGAACTCAAGTGGCTGCCTATAAGACTTCGACGGAATACTTACATTGTCACACTTCTATGCCGTATTCTGTTCAATCCCTCTACTCCTCCCTGCCTCAAGGAACGCGTTTCTTCATTTGTACCATTTGCGACCCTTGCGGTCTACAGAAAACTTGAAAAATGCCACTGCATTCGACTAATTTTATTGACAAATCCTTCAGTGTATAAGCTGTGAAATTATGGAATGCGCTGCCAGTACAGAAAAGGCGCACTCAATCAGATGAAAAATATGGTTAAACAGAAACAACACTATTTCACACTATCTACTCGGCAATAAATCTACTGCTTTGCGTCTGTGAAAGAATATCTTAATACTTATATATGTATACATTAGTATCTAGTTAGTAACCCTAGAGAAGTCGTGTAATTTCGATCCCCACCCAGAACAAATATTTGTGTGATGAGCTCGATCATTTGTTGTGTCGGGGGAATTTATTTATGAATGTATGTTATTACAAATATATACATGTATTTTTATCAGTTACCTGGATCGCATAGGTTGGGCTCAGATGGTAGGGTGTTACTTGTTCCAAGATATTTATTTATTTATTAATCTTAATTTGGTCGTTTTAATGACTTCGCCATATACGCAGTTTTATTTACTGTCCCGGGTTTTCTGTTCATAAACTTATATAAACCCAAAAAATCAATGTAATATTTGTCTATTTCCAGTTCTGTAGTTTGCTCGGATTCATCTGTATCCAATGTTCTTGGTACCGCTCCGGCAGCACAGGCAGCTTCTTCTCTTGGATTGCCATGATCGCGTTCTGGTTCTCCGGTATTCTGCTCCTGTTCTACCTGTTCCACATCATGGAGAAGTTCTACAAGATCCCCTGGTTGAAAATTGAGCTGGTGTTTGCTGTGCTGTGGACGTTCTTCTTCCTCTTGGCCTCGATTTTAGCCACCACTGTACATGATAATCCGCATCAGGCTGCCGCGGTAAGTGCAAGTGATATTATTCGAATGCGCCCAAGAAAAGCCAACCGTGTGCACAATTCTAAGCAAAATAATGTCCCCAATGGCTAATAGGAGCCCAATTAGTATTCGCAAGTTTTGAGCCAATTCTATTCGGATTATCTTGTTAAACGAAAACATAGAACTTGTATCATTATTCTGTCGCTTCTATTATATTTAACATTAAATTTAGCCTAGTGACAGAGTCGTCCAAGTCGCCCAGTGGGACTCTTACATGATTTAACGACTGTAGTATAATGACTACAACCGACAGCTTTACGTGCCTTACAAGGCATGGTGCAGCTCAGAAGTGAAACCGCTCTGGCGGTTGCCTTTTTATGGATTCACCACGTGGCTAGAGGTTTATCCTTACATGGTCTCATATTGTCAGTCGATATAATATTACATTTCTTAAATGATTTATATCTTAGTAGGGTAAAAAGAGATAAAAATATTTTATTGTAAATTTAACTGACTACATTTTCCATGATAAGGCAACCTCATATTTCCCACGAATGTTTTACACGTTATGTGCGAAATGTGACTTCATTTACACAACTTCAAAATATGAAGCAAATAGTTTTCTTCAAAGAAAAATTTCAACGTTACTTTATAAAGAGCTTCTAAATAGTCAGAACATGAATAATAATTTGTAGTAGGTATTACAAATTAAATATACATTAATTCGAATAGATAGATTATTAGATCGTGACTTACATTTGATCATATAGAATTATAATATAGTTTATGATAGTTATAGTTTAGTTAAATGACGGTCACCGTAGCCTAGTTGGTAGTGCTCCTGCCTACGAAGCTGGTGGTCTTGGGTTCGAATCCCGGAAAGTGCAAATATTTGTGTGATGAGCACGAATATTTGTTTCTGAGTCATGGATGTTTTCTATGTGTATAAGTATTTACTGATCTATATACCTAAGTATGTATATCGTCGCCTGGTACCCATAGTAAAAGCTTTACTTAGTTTGGGGCTAGGATGATCTGTGTGACATTGTCCCTAAATATTGTTATTAATAAAATGACTAATTTCTTGAATTGATTGTCAACGACAGCTAAGTTTAGTTGCAATATCTCAAAAATGTACTTTTCGCACATCTCTCAAATTTTGGATCGCTAACAACGATTTATAACGTCAATCTTGTTCAAACCTATACTAGTGATTTCTCTAGTTAAGTTAACCCTCGCTTTGTCCGGCAGTTCTTCGGCTTCATAGCGATGTTCGCGTACCTGGCGGACGCCGGGTTCAAGTTCCGCGCCGTGCGCGCGGGCGGGCTGGCGCAGGGCACGCGCGTGGTGTCCAAGCAGACCACGTCCGTGGAGTCCCCGCCGCCCCGCGAGGGGTACTAGCCGGCCCGCTGCCACGCTACACTCTTATGTCATAACGGCTATGTTATCTATTTTAAGGTTTTAATGCAATGTTGGGAGTCTGTTTATTGAGCGGCATGATGCCAGTAACGATATATAACTAGTCTAGTCTGAGATTAAAGTCTTCTGTTTAATTCTAGAATATTTATGTAAATTGGCAATCTTCAAACACACTTAGTATTTAAATAATTAATATATCCTCACAAATATAATCCCTCAAGGCACCAAATTTAAAATGGTAAGTAAAGTTTACATAATTATAATAGAATTAAAACTAAGACTTTTGAAGTGAAATAATAATTAAAATGGATTATCTAATGTAACTTGTGTGCGCTTGATAAAATGGCACTTTTATGAAATAGTCCGTGTCGTTATCGTATGTTCGTATATTATAAAAAAAATAGGACGAACCAATTTGTAATGCACATATAATGGTCGAGATTAATACAGATTCATGATAAAATTGCTAAAGTTAATTAAATAATTACAGAAACCTTTTCCAACGTAGCAGAATATAGTGCTAAGGTCATCAAGCTTTAAATGTTTCTTTGATTTTCTCCTCCTAATAAAATCTTAACTTCTTATAAATCTTATCTTAATAATTATTCGAGTAAATGGACTTGTAGTTTCTGTGATGGTATTAAAACGAGGCTAAAAGCTTTCAAAATCTCTATAACGTTGTTGTGACAGTAAAAATCAAGTTATCAGACCATGAGTCTAACCGACACCAACTAAAACTAATTTTAGTGTAACTTTATTGCAAAGTTGGTATAAGACCGCACATTGTTAGTTAGATCAATTTCATTTAATCGCTTTACACTACGGGAAGATATCGATATCGTGTGTAACTATGTGTTCAGAACGAGTAATGTACTAGGACGTGTAGTTAATTGGCCTTCCCTTTTCAAAGGAACTGTCCTGTATGTGCTAAAGTTAATAATTAGTTGACTCGTAGAATAGCTAAAATTGTCACCTCACCTAATCACGCCAAATAAAAATTTTGCTAATAGACGGCTTGAACCATTGTTCGCCTGAATCAGGACATGGTAAAAAAACGAAATAGTTGATTATTAAAAGACATTGGCACATAAATCACTATTTAGTCTTCACTTTTGTAAATAATGTTATCAATACATCCACATGAGAAGATAAATTTAACATTAATCTTATGTAATTCTGAAATGAAAACAACTGATTGTACAGACGCTAGTACTTCAAGCTAATCTGTCAATTTTCCCCAATTGAAAGTTAACCTTATGCTTAAGTGGTAAAGTTGAAAATCTATTAAAAATTAGATGCTGGATGTGCTAGCGTCTGTGCAATAGCTTGACATTCGTGAAATGACGTAAAACTGGCTCAATAATAATTATTAAATCATTTATTTAGTCTTAAGTTTATTTAAGTCCGATCAAAATCATGTACTTACTTTAACAGTATTTTTTTCAGGCTATAATAATACTAACGAAATGTGAAAAAATGAAATATAATTAACATTATACATTTAAAAAAATATTAATAATTATTAATATTTTTTTAAATGTAAATAATAATAATTAGGTATAGAAATACAATGGCTTCTATAAAATAACAACTGAACTAATTGTAATATCATTGCATTTCTTTCTAACTTAGTTGTTATGAGAAGGACGGAGCATATTAAGTAATAAGTGACACGTTAGAATCGACCCATTCTCAGCACCAGACAAGCATATTATAGTAGTTTGACAGTTCTATGGAAGCTCTGTTCCTTTCATACGTGTACATCTCACTCTACTGTAATGTAATGATATTTAAATAAGTTTAGTAGGTAATGATTTTTTATAGAATAATATTGCTAAAGTACTATCGTTGATATTGTATTACATATGATCAAACAGCTGACTTCAAGAAATTCGATTGTTTTTACAATTTTGCATTTTAAAGTTTATTTACATACTTATAAATATAACATAAATATTTAGTCGCAATATCAATGAAGAAGGACTTAAAACAACACGAACATTTTTTTAAGTTGGTTCAATTTATTTTTGAAGTCTGTTCTTTGTTTCATAATTAATCAAATAATATTTTAAATATGAAAGTAAAATAATCGAACAATTAAATAAGTATATATTTTTTTAATATGGCCGTACTGTGTTACCAAAGAATGTTGTACCTTCATGGTTTGGCTCAAAATGATCTGAATGAAATGAAATCATGACACAAATTGCGCATAACATTTTATAATATTTACATTTGGATGCACTTTATCTTTATAAAATACTTTTGATGTAGTAGAGGCTTACAAAAATATAGATAAATTATGCATAGTGTCCACTATGTTACCTGCAGTATATGGTAACAAAGTGGATAATGCACGTGTATGAGTGTTCTGCACCACAAAAAACGTGTACATGGGCCTTATACGTGTTGAGTGCCTTAAAATTTCGTTCGTATTTCAAAATATGGAATAATATTTTAAGATATATTTATAAATTTTACATATTTTTGGCGCGTTTCGTAGCCAATCATAGTGTGACCAGAATATAAATCTCTTTAATTATGAACAAAAGTTTTTTATGTAGTAAATTATAAGTACAGTGAATTACATTTATTTCGACGTTATTTCTTTATTTTGTAACGACCATTTGGCTATAGCGGTGTTAAATCGAAATCGAATGTTTAACATCCTTGAATAGAATTCATGTGGCTATAGTGACTTCGGATGTAACACCAAGTTCGGGTGTAGCGACTGTTTCCAATGAATCATATGAAGCAATTTTATAACAATCCCCTACGTATATTGCGACCGGACTCATTTCAAAGTTAAATGTATGGTTAGAAACTATGCTCACTATAGACCCAAGTCTTTCTCTGATCACTTTTGCTTGTAACGACTTCCTGATATAAGGAAATACAGCGGCCTCTTCATCGTCGTTATAACCGAAATCCACTGTATTACTAAATAAGGCATAGATTTCTAGTATGGAGATATATTTTATATTAAATTAAATCAATGAATTAATTCCTCCAGTGTACCTGTGTTTATCATGTACAGTCAACGGGAAAAAGTAGATGATCACAATCGAATATTTAATACTAATTATTTTAAATTGCGTCATAATAGTGTGGTAGTGAAGCGTTCTCAGGCGCATAAGTGTAAAAAATATGAGCTAATCCTCTCGTCCGATTGTGATCATCTACTTTTTAGGTTGACTGTACTATACAATTTTGTTATTTTTAATTAATCGTTACGATAACCACCTTTTTGATTAGTATTTTAATATTAGTTTAATTGCTTTGTCAGGTACGCTTGTATACTTTACGTTTTAAACATATTTCCACATGTTCTAAGTTGAGAATCCGGTTACTGTTTGGAAATCATCGCTATTTAATTATTTTTTTATATACGAGATAACACTATGTTTAATTATATATCCGAATGTTAACCGAATTTTATAAATAACATTGACTTAATTACTAAGATATGTTTTAACATTAGTAATAAATTAATGTATTAGGTAAATAAGATTTTATTTGTTAATGTTTTATTATTTTTTTATTAATAAAATATATTTATTGTCACAAAGAAATCAATTTTTAGCTGATAATTGTTGGACAAGGCCCCGATTCTCAACATCAACCAAGTAAAATTTTAATATTCCATTTCTTTCTAATGTACTCTTGATGAAAAGGATGGGGCATATTTAGCTGTAGGGTGTATTTTTAACTGTTGAATAATGATGCTCTTTGGTCGAGCAGTTTTTTACGTTCACAGTTCTAAGTATACTCGGTCCCTTTCATACGCTGTATAATAGAAAGAGATGGAATGATATACAGTTGTGTCGAGAATATACGGGTGTGCCAACATTGTGCACAAAACTTTACTAAACTTTTTTTTAATAGTAAGCACACATTATAGAGATCCAGTTTGTGAAATACAGTTTATGAATTCATACAAATTTGTCGGTTGACATACTTTTGTATGGGAAGTTCATCGTTTTTTGTATATTTTACACGATAAGTTTGAAGTAAGGTCTTTAAGTTACGTTAACCGTTTTTGTTACGCCATTTATAGTATTCTGTTAGAGGGTATATATAAAATACATATACACGCATTTTGTCAGTATCATGCTGTTTGTTAATTGCATTTTCTTTTTAATAATTGTGTATAACTGGGAAATGGCGATGCATCTATATTTCTTTAACCAAAATGATCTAGATAGAAAATATTTTCATATATTTTACTTGTTTCCTTAAAAAGGGGATATTTTACATTTTTTACATGTTTATGCAAATCAATGAGTTACTTACATTTACGGCAGTTATTTGATGTAAGGTTTTCACACGATGAAGGAAGCAACCTGTATGGATATATTGTGCTGTCCCCATCTACGCTCACATGATAATGTCGCGATTTTAATTATGTGCTTTTATATTTTATTTGTTTTTGTAATAATTAGTAAACGTTATTTTTAATTACTGCCATTTATTATAGTTATTATTACTTGTAAATGACTGCTTTTTATTTTTTATTATTTTTATTATCTTGTTTTTATCACCCATGTTAACCCAATTATGACCACTGCTGGATTAAAGCCTCCCAATAGATTTCTACAGTGGAGTTGTGTCCATCCATAATAGCCACGCTTAGCAGACGGGTTGGCGATCGCAGTATGATGGACAATCAGTAAGTTGGGCGGCATCCCCAAACAACACACAGTCTTAAGTACCTATAGTTTCGAATCCTAAAGGCGGAGCTCGCTGGGTATTTAGTTGGAAATATTATTTTTCATCATCCCGAGGCCGAAAGTTTGAATTTCTTCTTTTGTTTGCGGGAAGAAAGATGCATATTTCAGACTGCTCACAATTAGTGACAGTTTAAAATTTAGTCTATTTTTGTTTTAATTTTCTTCCCGTTATCTATTTGAAATAACTCATTACCATGGTAACCGTGCAGTTGTTATTTCAAGCCCATATTATTATACACGCGGCAATAACATCATTTAATAAAAATAAAATAATATTTATCTAAGAGTCAAATTTTCTGATTCTGATAAAAATTACATCAAAAATATACATAGAAAAAAACTTGTGTATAAAAAATAAGTGAATACATTCAAACTTTCGGTCCTGGTATGATGAAAAATAGTACACGCGCCACGGGAAGATAGCAGGACTTTCGACCCACGCTTTTATCGCGCGGGTTGAAATGTCCTACTTTCCTCCCTTGGCACGTAATGTACTATTGCTAGAGGGCCTGAACTCTCGCTCTCTAATGTGCATTTGCGCGTTCTTTTCAGCCCCCTTTGACTTTCGGAACCTTAACTGAAGCCTTTGCTCTGTTGATGTAAGTGTATTTTTCACAGTGATCATAAAATCATATCACTAAAATAGCTGGTATTTTGGGTGATCAGGTTTTACAAGATATTCAATTGTATGAGTATTGGAGTTCATTAGATATCCTAATCTAGTTAGTTTGAGTGCCCAATTTTACCAAGTACAATTTGCAATCTTCGATATTATGATGTATCACTCTTTATATGAAATCTTATTTTAATTAATCGCAATGTAATGGGTATTTCAATTGTAAGTCGGAGTATAATACATTTAGACCGCCGACAGGGTTTGAACATAGATGTTCCATGGGTTAGGATTGTGGCGCTTATTGTGGCTTGAAAAATAATTAATGCACGATTAGGTATGTTATTTACCGTGCATATTAATTATTGTCAATTACATATCATGTGTCTAGGAAATGAATATCCGCGGTATGATGGATGAATAAAAATATATTGTGTGATAAAATTTGTCATAAATATCAATTACTTTTGTTATTAATGTAAAATATATAATGAATCGATTGCCTTATATCTGAGCTGTTACACTGTTACTCAACTTTTGGATAATGTATAATAATATAAATATTCTTAAATAAAATGTTAATGTAATTGTATCTTTTATTGAATTTTTTACCCGTTGTTTTGCCGCCGGCCAAATCTTTAATATAATATCTAGGGACAAGGTCACACAAATCATCCTAGCCCCAAACTAAGCAAAGCTTGTACTATGGGTACCAGGCGACGATATACATACTTATAATATATATATAAATACTTAAATACATAGAAAACATCCATGACTCAGAAACAAATATTCGTGCTCATCAAACAAATATTTGCACTTACCGGGATTCGAACCCAGGACCACCAGCTTCGAAGGCAGGTGCACTACCAACTAGGCTTCGGTGATCGTAAGAGTATATAGAGAGCATAGCGTGATTTGCTCTACGTGAAGCTTGATTTTAAAGCACGTGGTCACGGTATAAATATGGACAGTAAGGTAACTAAGCCTAGTTGATTAAATAATTACCTACGCTCTATTGAAGTTGTAGGGTTGTAACTTTTAATGTTTTAGATACCTATTATTATTATTTTTTTTCAACATATTTGTTTTATAAATCAGCAGGACTGTTAAAATACTAAAGTTACTGTTTTGGTGAAGCAGAGTTCAAACAGCCGTACTACGCAATACGCACGTGGATTTTTAAAGAGATCGCGGAAATAAACATGTACTTCACCACTCGTTTTGACGCAGCACTCACCACTGACAGAAATCACGTGAAGCCAAAATGTTGTATGAGTTTTATTTTATTTAGGGAAACAAACAGGTATACAATAACACTTAAAACAACAAATTAAAACTATTAAATAATTGCACACCCAACACCGTAACCCCCAAATTAAATATAAAATTTGTGTACAAATAAAGCAACAACAATAGCGTAGTATGATAGTGTTACATAGAGGTTCTACAGCCTTATACTATTCTACAACAAAATATATTAACAAAACTAAATTAGGAATACAAAACTATGTATTGAAATTATGTAGTGGGGTGGAACAAACACGTGCGCGAGGCTCACTGCTATGCCCGACTGTGTTATCAAAAGTGGCTGTTATATAACAAACCTACTTCTGGATTTATTTATGAAAATATGTGTACCTCGCGAAATCATTTTAAAAGTAAATTAAGATATTGTCAAAATAATCAAGAGAAAATTAAAATGGATATGCTAGCATCTTGTCATAAAAATAAACAATTTAATAAGTTTTGGAAATTAACAAACAAATTAAAACATAAGTCGGGGGTACCGGTGAGCGTCGCGGGCGTAACCGACCCTACTGGAATAGCTAATGCTTTTCAAAAACATTTTAATGTAAGCTCGCGGTTGTGTGGCTACAGCGTGTCGTCAGATGGTGGGGCGGGGGCGGCCGTGACCGGGGCTCACCCTGTCAGGTTCTCCCCTAAGGAAGTCGCGAGATGTATACAGAACATGGAGAGGGGAAAGTCCCCCGGTCGCGACGGCCTCAGCGTCGAACATCTTAAATACGCTGGTGTACACTTGCCGCGAGTTCTTGCTATGTTTTTTAACCTATGTTTAAGTCATAGTTACTTACCTGTCGAACTTACTAATACGATCGTTGTGCCAGTAATAAAGAATAAGACGGGTGACGCCTCCGATATCTCCAACTATAGGCCGATATCACTTGCCACTGTCTGTGCTAAGGTATTGGATAGTCTGCTTGATAACGTCCTAGCTAAACATATTAATCTCGAGGATGGTCAGTTTGGCTTTAGACCGAACTTGTCAACGGAGAGTGCAATTTTAAGCCTTAAGCAGACTGTCCAATATTATACGGACAGAAAAACTCCTGTAGTAGCATGTTTCCTGGATTTATCCAGGGCTTTCGACCTGGTCAACTATGACCTGCTCTGGCACAAGCTCACTCACGACACTACCGTCCCGGCTGATGTGATATCACTGTTTAAATTTTGGTACAGTAGTCAAAGGAATACAGTGAAGTGGGCAGGTTCATATTCCGATATGTATGGGATGGATTGTGGGGTGAGGCAGGGGGGGCTGAGCTCTCCCCGTCTTTTTAACTTATACATCAATAAACTGATAGGTAGGCTCAGTAGCACCAAAATCGGGTGTCACGTGGACGGTGTCTGCGTGAACAACATCAGCTACGCTGATGACATGGTGCTATTGGGACCATCTATTAGTGCATTGAGAACGCTTCTCAAAATTTGTGAAAGTTATGCAGTGTCTCACGGGCTCAAATATAACACCGATAAGAGTGAATGGTTGGTTTTTAAATCAGGTTCGTTAACCTACAAACAGCTGCCTGAACTCTCACTCTCTGGGTCTCCTTTAAGCCGGGTCTCGAAGTTTAAATATTTGGGTCACTGGGTCACTGATGACTTGAAAGACAATGTAGACATAGACAGGGAGCGCAGGTCGCTGGCTGTCCGTTGCAACATGCTGGCCCGCAGGTTTGCACGCTGTACTAACCCTGTTAAGATAACGCTCTTTAAGGCCTTCTGCCAGTCGTTTTACACGTGCAGTCTGTGGATCAAGTATACCCAGCGGGCATACAGCAACCTGCGCGTACAGTACAATAACGCATTCAGGGTGCTCTTGGGGTTGCCATGGCGGTGTAGCGCATCGGGGATGTTCGCGGAGTCGTGCGTCAACGGGTTCGCCGCGATCATGCGGAGGCGCTGCGCTTCCATGATGGAGCGCTTGCGCTTCTCCTCCAATGGCATCCTGAATGTGTTTTCTGATCGGTGGGACTCTCCCCTTTTACACAGGTGGGTAAGAGTCCAGACACCCTTAGCATAATTAATTTAATTGATACTAACATTAGGCTAAGTTATACTAACATTATATGGATATTTTTCCGAAATAAATATATTTGAATTTGAAAAAACAATTTTGAGAATCAATCCAATACAAATTCTGTATGTCTAAATTATCAATAAACTATTATTACAGAATACACCAAACTATTTACCTACTGATCCGTGTTTGCACTTCTCAGTTCAGTTATTTTTAAAGATATTTGTTTTTCAAATAAACTATTAGACAATTTGAATAAATCTATATCTGTGAAGTAATCATTGTGTGATTTCATGACGCGGCGCAAAGGCGCGCGTTCACCGGCAATAGTACGACAAAATTTTGGAGCAAAAAGTCGTTGAGTATGTGTTACGCGTAAACGCTGAGAACGACTTGGTATTTGTATATAAATTTGGTTTACAATCTGATTACAATCATAATAATTATGACAAATATTGTACAGTACCAGTTGATCCAGGAGCAATCTTCTCTCATTGAGTGTGGATAAAGAAAATTTATTTAAAAGTGCATCGTATGAAACCCTTGAGCGAAAACACTTGTAGTGTACAGACCGTAGAAATTTACGTTGCACCATTTCTATGAGATCTATATATTTTGCGAAATATGGATTCCAGATAACTGTGGCATATTCAAGTTGGCATCTAAGGAGAGACTTATATATAAAGTTAAATATGAAGGTCTTTTAAAATGAGAACATGTTCGCATGATAAAGCCATGCATCCGATGAGTTGTGTAGTTTACGTACTTAGTATTATTGTATCATGCTAAAAGTGTTAATATGTTAGATGTAAGTTGGTTTGTGGTATGATGGAACTGGCATGACAGTTGTCAAAAGTTCCGTAATAAAATAAAAACCACTCACAGCACCGCGACAACCGCTTAGGGGTCTCGTCGATGCGCATGTTTGTGTGAGTGTGCTGTTTCGACCGTTTGTAGGTAGTTTCCGTACTGACTATTTTTATACTGAGTCGTGGTCCTTAGGTCCTTACGTAATACATTGTAGTGCTTTGATCAGTATAATGATATAAATTTTGTAGTTCTCTTCATCGTGATTGTCAACGATACAACTAGTGAGTCAAATAAACCGGTCAATGGGCAAAAAGTCAAGAATAAAACGAAACAATTCGACAGTGAATTAATTTTACGCCGTAAGATATACCTATATACAATACAATTTTTTATTGCAGCGTCAAAACCACACAACTCTTTTTTTTAGATTATTGTGAAATATTTAAAACTAGCTGTGCCCTGTGGTTTTACCCGCGTAAAGCTTTATAAATTTTATTTAAATCTCCATACAAAATTTTATTTATATCGCTCCAGCTGTAGAAGTAACATTCATACACACTCACAAACTTTCGCCTTTATTGCAGGGCTTTTAGTATGTAAAACGGCGTATAACCAGGGCCCCTTCACTCGGCCATACCTACGGTGATAAGTACCTACACTTTCGCGCGCCTTGGAAGTGGCGTGGCCCAGTCGTGCAGTGTGACCATTTGTGGCAGGATCCTGCCTTTTTGGCAGGTTTGGCCCTGTATTTTACTTTCTGGCTGTTTGACGTTTTAGAAATCCGGCAGTATTTGGCAGTTTAGAGCATAATAGGCTTTTTTATTTTTACTTGGCAATACAGTCTTCAGAAGGAGTAAAATGCAGTATTGACAAAAAAGCAGTAAGTAGGAATTTAAAAATGGTAACATAGGCTACGATAAGACCTTTGGTTCGGGGATTTCCCCTAACATCTCTAGTTGAATTTGTAGTTCATTCCATTGTGAACCTTAAAGTGATAGGCACAATGTCTATAATAATATTAGTAGTAGTCAGTTGTTTTTCTAAATTTCTAATTAGTCGGACACAATTTTGATTCGGAGTTCGTTCGACGTGCATGTTTTTATTCCTGATTTATCATGAAACGTAAATATGAACGGTTATATCGCGCAGAGTGGGAGCAGGATCCAACACTTTCGTCCTGGTTATCAAAATTAAAAGATGAAGATGTTGCATGGTGTAAAGCATGCAACACTAAGTTGGTGCCTAGGTTATCTATTATAAAAGAACATGCAACTACCACTAAGCATACGAAGAACATGATTGGATACAGTGGGCAGTCATCGGTGAGTATAACTTTTATAGCATAAGATTATATTAGTAGGTAAGTTATTCGTAGGTAGTATTACTATTATTTTTCTTTTTTATTTCAGGTGCAAATGTTTTTTAAAACGTCTTCACTAGAAGATCAGGTGAAAAAAGCAGAGCTTAACATATGTGCTTTGTTGGCAGAACATAATTTACCCTTTCGCGTAATGGATCATATGAGTGAAATCATTTCCAAATGCTTTACCAATCCAGAGGTGGCGAAGTCTTTCTCCTGTAAACGAACCAAAGCAGCTGCGGTAACATATAATGTTTTGAAGCCGGAACTGGAGAGGGAAATGCACGCAGATTTGAGATCCTGTCAAAATATTAGTACCCGTGCACCAGTGTATTCTTTGATAATAGATGAGAGTACGGACGTTTCATCAACGAAAATGCTTGCTATAGTAACGAAATACTATTCTGAAAAATCATCAGCATTAAAAACGAAATTTTTAACTATGGTAGATTTAGAGGGAGAATCGGCACAAAATTTGTTTGACGCTCTTTCAAAAGCTTTACGTGATTCAAACCTTAATATAAAAGATGCAATAGGTTTCGGAGCCGACACTACCAATGTAATGTTTGGTGAGCAAGGTGGAATAATTGCTAAAATTAAGAATGTGAATCCGCATTGTTTATTTATCAAATGTGTCTGTCATTCCACGGCTTTATCCGTTAGTCACGCAAGCAAAGACACACTACCACGAGCTGTGAATCAAATAGTGAAGGAAGTTTATGGGTATTTTGCTCACAGTAGCAAAAGGCAGAGGGAATTTTCGGAGTTCCAACAATTTGTTAATACAGATAAACACAAAATACTACAACATTATGATATTCGTTGGCTGTCACTCCACTCATGTGTGAACAGAATTCTTGAGCAATGGGATGCACTAAAACTTTATTTTCAAGGACAATATTTGCACTACAAAAATATATCTTCTCAATTTTTATAACAAAATATTTAAATTGTAATTTTACGCACTCGACTATATCCTGCCTATTGTCAATAAATTAAATACGGTTTTTCAAGAGGATTATGCGACTGTACACTTGGTTTATAAAGACGTGTCTGAAATGTTTATGACATTGTTAAGCAGCTACATGAAAGTCCGTTACGTAAAGAATACAGACCCACTACTTTTAGATCCGACATCTAGCGTTAACCACCTACCTTTGAAGGATATGTATTTAGGTGTCAACGGCAGCAGAGAAATCACTTGTCTAGCAAGAGATATAAATCTGAAACCGGCGATACAAACGTTTCTTGATCATATGCAACCATTTCTTATTCAACTTTCAAGTCAACTAAAAACACGTCTACCATTAAACACTTTTTTTAAGCAATTGCAGTTCTTAGATCCTCAAGACGTACAAGGAGTTTTCTTCGATAGTAAATGTTATTACCCAATTACCCAATATTGTTGATGAACATACAATTCAAAAAATTGATGACGAATACGGACAATTAAAACTTGATAAAGATGTTAGTGATTTATTAGAATCTGGTGGAAGTAATGCAAAGCCAATTCTGTGTCGATAAATTTTGGGGTGCCGTTGGCGAAATCCGAAATTCAAATGGAAACTTAAAATATGTAAATGTTTCTAATTTTGTAAAAAGTTTGTTGTGTTTGCCAATGTCGAATGCTGCTTGTGAAAGGATATTCTCGCAAATCAACCTTATAAAAACAAAAACGCGGAATAGATTTATTAATAAGCCTCTATTTTGCATGTAAAACAGGGCATTAGTGAATATGGTGACTGCGTTTTATTCCAGCCAACTAAAGAAATGATTAAACAAATGACGAAAGCGATGTACAAAGAACGTGATAAAGAAGAATACGATGCTAATACGAATGTATAATTTGATTTATTATTACCTACTCTTATTTGATTATTTTAAATAAAAATATATAAAATTGTGACTATTTTTTTAATTTTAGAATTATATCGGCATTTTGTGCAAGAAAGTTTGGCAGGTTTTGTCAGTTTTTTTGCCGAAGCAGGGCAGGATCTCTAATTTGAAGTTGGTCACACTGACCGCCTGCCCAGTCGGTTGTCACCGCTCGCGCGCACAGCCACGGATTAAAAGACTCTCTGAATTGAACAGAAAAAATGTCTCATCACAAATCTGGTGCTAGATATTGTTCATTTGACGGATGTATGTCGAAAAAAGGAGACAAGGGTTTAACATTTTTACATTATTGTGCTACAAACTTATCTGGCCCGGTGGCCAAAAGTAGAACTAACGACGCCAGTTTGAAATGTCAATCGGCCTGTTATTCCATGACATTCCTGCCATTGATTGTTTGTTCTTTCCTTCCTTTCCTTTCCTTTATGTGTTTTTTTATTGTGAAAAATGCCGAAAGCTTTAAAAAGTGATGCGAGGAATGTTATATTACAAGTATTGAATTATATGAAGGAAGAAAAACGCCATCAGGCACCAATTATACCCTTCAATAAGTTGTATGAACGCGTAGCTGCTGCTACAGGTTAGTGTTGTCAGCTTCTGAAAAAATACGAAACTCCCCCTCGCATTTTAAATTAAAATACATATTTTAAAATACTCATTATTAATTTAATGTTTGCTATTTCCTTTGTAGGTGTCCGAGAGCGATTTGTAAGAAAACTTGTGAAAGAAAAAGAGCAAGCAGATCAGAATATTGGTAGATCGAATTCTGAAATTCTATCATTGACTGCAGAAGCTTTTGATAAAATAACAGTCAATGAATGGCAAAAGCATTGCAATCATGTGAAAAAATATTGAAAATGTGTATGGAAAAAGGGATGGATACTAAGTTGAGCTTTTCATCATTCATTTAGGTAGTGATAGTGAAAGCGAAAGCAGTGTTTCCGATAATGATGATAATGAAATGACTTCTGAATTAAACCATTCCGGTGACATAATAATACCTGGAGTATCTCCATTAGAGAACACTCAGCATACATTTTATGTAAATGATCATAATTATTGTATAAAATATAAATATTTGTAATGACAGTATTTGTTTGCTTTTTAGTGAAGTAACATTTACGTTACAATGTTCATATTATTTTACCCACTTTATTGCAAAAAATAGTTACTAGCAACACTAAATGCGATAACAGCGACGCTGCCAGCGGGCCAGATAAGTTTGTGGAACTGTACTTAAAGATGCGGAAAGGTTAATTCAAATTATTCTTTTAAGTACCTACTAAAGTAGCTTTGTAGGTGTTGATTATTTCTAATTAGAATCCAAATAAAGTGTTTTTAGTCGTATATTACTCTAGTTTTAACATTTTTGTTGACCAAGATAGTTTTTAAAAGAATTGGTACATGTTTCATACATGTTAAATAATTACGAGTGCTGTGTGGTGACGGCGACAAATATCAGAATCAGAATATCATGACCCCATCTCATCCCGTGGGGGGCGTAGAAGTCGACCCGAGGGAATATCTACCTTAGGAAGGGCAGCAGCTTCCTTCTGATTACTATGACTATCTTACTGCGATCGCCAACCCGCCTGCCAAGCGTGGCGATTATGGCATATCCCCTCAAGACGATTCTTGAGGGAGGCTTGTCCAGCAGTGGACTTATTTAGCTGTAATGATGATGATGATGAAATAATTACGAGAGCAACTTGAAAATGTGTTTTTTGTTTGTAGTTATATCTTAACTATTTTGGTGTCAAATGAAAGATCTAGGCCTAAAACCATTTTATCCGTTTGAGTCATGTCAATCGGTCCACGCGTTTAGGAGATATTTATGAATTAGTATAGTGAAAATGTAAACAACCAGAATTTTTGCTTTTACTCGTCTACGAACTTTTAAGTACTGCAAAATGTGAATATATTATGATGTTTACCCCAATATAAAAGCCAAAAATTTTAAGGTGTAGATGATAAATAGAATTTAGTTGGGTTCACTTCATACAAAAGTTCGTTACAAAATGGTACAGACACACATGGTACAATAAATATCCAAAAATTAGATGCACTTTTCCTAACCTGAGTTCATATTTTTATATGAACTCACTCTTTGTTGGTCTGGCGGTAGCGTGTTCAACCGCAGAAAATGAAATCTTGGGTTCAAACCCGGGTCGGGCCAAAAGTGATTTTGGGTATTTTCTGTGAAAATTACTATTTAATCATACGCAAAAAACAGTAGATAGATTATGTGGTTAAGTAAGTAGACAGACGATTAATAGGTATCATAGTAACAGCGGCAAGTCGGCAACCCTACGCCAGTACACTCCGTGTCATACAGAGACAGTGTAATGCGTTAGAAGAGAGCGGCAGCGTTTATGTGAATATCGCGGTAGGCACTGAGCGCGTATGCAAGCTGAATTGCACTTAGTTGCTTAGCAGCAGGAGTCGCTATTTCTATAAATTGTTGCGCGAAGAGCCGCTTCTGTACTTACGTACTCTTTATTCTGTGGTATAACGATCTGTGTCATTTATTGAGAAGCGCTGCTTATATACAGTATCGGTTCTAAATAATAAAAATGAATAAGGCACATCTAAAAACTTAAGTGTAACATTATTTGACAACGTCGGTAGGTGTGTCGTACTCCCTACACTGTGCGAGCGTGATGATACGGTCGGCCGGTTCTCATCCATACCTTGGCTAGCTCGGTATGCGGCCGAGTGCGCTCCTCCAGTATGTATAGCAATACGTAAGTATGAGCTGCTACACCTTTATAATATTAGTGTGATTTATGACTATTATACTGCAAAGGATCGTCCAAATGCATATTTATTAAAGTAGCCATCAGCTTCGTCTTCTAGACTAAGCTCTGTAAACCGCTTTCGACTGTTTTTGTCCAAGTTGTATTTATTACAGAACGATAAATATGCAAATGAGAAGAGGTAAGGATATTTAATTCAAATTACAACGTATGAATTCTGTTTTCTCTTGTGGTTCTGCTCGGTTTAATGAAACAAAGGTAAGATTCGATAAAATTATATTTGTAAATGCAAATATTATATGAATATATTAGCTTTAATAGTAACAATAATAAATTGTAGGTATGTATGTATTTAAAAGTAATACTACAGCTTCAAACGTTTGATATCTTCCATTTTGAAGTCGACCCTGTAACAAAACATTAAGAAATTGTAAACACCTATTTCAAAAACCTATATTCCTAAGCTATTAACTTAGTCTTAGTACGTAAACGAAAATAATTTTTGATATTTCGATCATTCCTCATAAGCTAAATATATTCTATATTTAGCTTATGAGGAATGATCGAAATATCAAAAATTATTTTCGTTTCCTTCTGGTGTAAGAGGACTTTATTCAATATGATTATTAGTACAGGATCCCTGAAACACTTTTCATAATTTATTACTAACAAGCTGAATTTTCCTGAGTAGGTTCATTTTGACTAGACGCCCCACTTTTTCCTTACAATAATGTTGAATTTATGATTCATCAATCACAAGGTCATGAAAAATAATTACTAACTAGCTGTGTCGCGCAAACTGGCTCGAGTTCATGCCACGTGTTTGTATACGAGGCGCACTTGCTCTGTTACGCAATCTGACCCGAGTTTGTATACAAGGCGCACGCACTGTGTCGCGCAAACTGGCTCGAGTTCATGCCACGTGTTTGTATACGAGGCGCACTTGCTCTATTACGCAATCTGACCCGAGTTTGTATACAAGGCGCACGCACTGTGTCGCGCAAACTGGCTCGAGTTCATGCCACGTGTTTGTATACGAGGCGCACTTGCTCTGTCACGCAATCTGACCCGAGTTTGTATACAAGGCGCACGCACTGTGTCGCGCAAACTGGCTCGAGTTCATGCCACGTGTTTGTATACGAGGCGCACTTGCTCTGTCACGCAATCTGACCCGAGTTTGTATACAAGGCGCACGCACTGTGTCGCGCAAACTGGCTCGAGTTCATGCCACGTGTTTGTATACGAGGCGCACTTGCTCTGTCACGCAATCTGACCCGAGTTTGTATACAAGGCGCACGCACTGTGTCGCGCAAACTGGCTCGAGTTCATGCCACGTGTTTGTATACGAGGCGCACTTGCTCTGACCCGAGTTTGTATACAAGGCGCACGCACTGTGTCGCGCAAACTGGCTCGAGTTCATGCCACGTGTTTGTATACGAGGCGCACTTGCTCTGTCGCGCAATCTGACCCGAGTTTGTATACAAGGCGCCCGCACTGTGTCGCGCAAACTGGCTCGAGTTCATGCCACGTGTTTGTATACGAGGCGCACTTGCTCTGACCCGAGTTTGTATACAAGGCGCACGCACTGTGTCGCGCAAACTGGCTCGAGTTCATGCCACGTGTTTGTATACGAGGTGCACTTGCTCTGTCGCGCAAACTGACCCGAGTTTGTATACAAGGCGCACGCACTGTGTCGCGCAAACTGGCTCGAGTTCATGCCAACTGTTTTTATATGGGGCGTACGCGCGGGGCCGTGTTCGTAATCCCATTCCATACATAGCTTTTATTTTAAGTGTACCTGCGAGCCAGTATGTCCTTGGCCTCGGGCGCGGCTAGCCGGGGCTGAGGCCGCAGTGCGTCGTGCGCATGCGCAGGCAGCTCCACAGCGAGTAAGGCGGCGGCCTGAGTGAGGCGCGCACACCGCTCGCGAGCCGCCCCCGCGCTCGCGCCCGCCCATGACGCGAGGCGGCGACAGCGACGTTCCACTGTCAAACCTCCTTCCTGGAAAGAAATGCGTGAAAAAAATCTTTTTACCAAGTAATAGGTACATTGTCTTACACGTGCCCAAAGGAGGTTAGGGTAAATAAGTGACAGGCATGAGCCGCCGGCGAGTGTTATTGGTCACAAATTTTCAATAATAAACATTTCAAACATTTTCAAGAAAATAAAACTTTACTTGTC
This sequence comes from Pseudoips prasinana, assembly GCA_951640165.1. NCBI lineage: Eukaryota > Metazoa > Arthropoda > Insecta > Lepidoptera > Nolidae > Pseudoips > Pseudoips prasinana. The sequence goes on along the minus strand of OX621237.1, from coordinate 39,813,327 downwards.
AATAAGATGAATTCTATTCGTGAATAAGTAAGTTGTATACCAGTTTCACTTGGTATACAACTATTATTAGGAGACCAAAACAAAAGATCAAAAAGTAACATTTAATTCAATATTAGGCTGATTTCAGAGACACGCGCGCGGCGCGCTTGACGGACCGTCTGAAACGAGTTTCAGTATCGCGCGTTTCTTTGTAATGTACAGTTATGTACAATCGTCATCATGGACACAAACCGACTAAAGGCCGATTTCACCGTTAAAATTAAACGCGATCAATTGACGCTAAACTCGGTTCTGCTTCCTGTAACTGAGTTTAGCGTGCATTGGTCGCGTTTCATTTTAACGGTGAAATCGGCTCTAACAGGATTAGCTATTTATTTTTGATGGAAAAGAGTGCAACAGCGACGCCGTCGTAGAAGATTGCAAATTACTCCGTTCAATTCCACATGGTTACTGAGAGGCGCCTTCGTGACATTGTTCTCCGATTTATGGGAAGATAGTTACATTTTTTACAAGGGCCAGTTTTAACGAAAAGCATTACGTTTTATTTAATTGTATTTAAGTATTCAAGCACCTACGTCTAAATTTATTTGATTGTTGTATTGTTTAAATTAAGTAAACAATAGCTCTGTATGCTCATAATTTTCATGTTTAGTTATGTATATTTTCTCAGTAAGTGAATTTATTGTAATTCTTATGAGAAATAAAGTACTTCTTAATCTAAGTGTACGCAACGGCGCGTGCGACCCGCGTCACTCTGAACGCTAGCGGCCAGTAGAGGAGCTCGGGCAGCGCTAGCCGACGGCGCGCGTGTCACCGGCGCACATAGGAGTATTACACTTAAAAAACCGGACAAAATTGAAAATATTGATGTTAATCCAACCGCACCCAAAATACATGTTTCTTTACCTACGATAACCGGTTTATCAAAAGGCATACCCCCATTAACCCTTAACTACCGCGCATGTCAGACAACATCAGTCGGAACCCAGTCATCGTACTGAACGCGTGTCTTTGTTCTCGGCGCTCTCGTTTGTGTTTATCACGTTTCTGTGCCAAAATGGCTTCGTGTAGCAAAAAACAGGAAATTATCTATTCGTACATGGATATTTATTTATTTTATTTATTTTAAAACTTCATGCACATTAAGTACACAGGCGGACTTAATGCCGTAGGCATTATCTACCAGTCTACCTTTGGGTGATGCAGACAAAACTATAGTAGGTGCACTTTAAATTTGGATAAAGGACAAAGCAAGTTAAGAAGACATACAAAACATATTACTTAATAAAAAAGAAAGAATAAGAAGAAACTTCACATAACGGAGAGTACATCCATATAAATATTATATATGAATATATAAAATAAATATATACAGCAATATAAATAAATAAATGATATATATATATATATATATATATATATATATATATATATATATATATATATATAATAACATATACATACAAATATTATTGTGGAGATGATTCTGCCTTAATAGTACTAAGAAAGTACTTACGGATTTTATTTTTAAACGTGTATCGAGTCTTAGCCATTCTGATTTCGAGGGGTAGCGCATTCCAAAGAAGTACAGATTGTACGAAAAACGAATAATGGAGAAAGTTAGTCCGGTGAGAAGGGCATTGTAAAAGGCGGTTATAGGAAGAACGAAGATTTTTATTATGGTTAGAAGAAAGATATTGAAAATGGGAAGCTAAGTAAGCAGGAGAAGTAGGAGAGTTAAGAAATGAAAATAGAGTAGTGAGAGCCCTTAGCTTTCTTCGATGCCGAATGGGCATCCAATTTAGTTGATCACGGTAAGTAGACACATGATCATACTTACGGAGATTGAATATAAATCGAATGCAGTTATTCAGAAGACGGTCTAGTTTATTGAGTTGATCTGCATTCAGGTCGAAGTAGCACACATCACCATAGTCGATTATAGGAAAGAGTAAGACCTGTACGAGCGTAACTTTGGTCTCAGATGGCAAGAATTTCCTGAGTCTGTACAGAGAGCGCAGAATTCCGGTTATTTTCTTACTTACGCAGGCAATTTGGTTTTGCCAGCTCAGGGTATCATCCATCAACAAACCAAGATTCTTGACATTCTGGCTGATCGGAATGACAGTGTTGTTGAAAATTATAGGGGGAAGAGTACCGGCATCGACTTTAGACATAGTTCGGGAACTACCCACTAAGATGGCTTGCGACTTTAAGGGATTAACGGTCAGTCCAAACTGGTTGGACCATTCGTTTATCTAATCTAGATCCCTATTAACCTTATCAAACGCTTCCGGTATCTTGTCAACGCTCGTCTGTGCATAAAGTTGCAGGTCATCGGCGTAAAGATGATACGAACAGAGAAAATTCTTTGATAAGAGATTAATAAATATTGAAAATAAAAGGGGAGAAAGGATACCGCCTTGTGGGACGCCATTTTCCAAATCGCACCAGTTTGATAAATTCTCACCGACGCGAACAGACTGTTGACGCCCACGAAGATAGGAAGTAAACCAGACCAGAGATTCGTCAGATACCTTAAGATGGGAGAGGATACATAATAGGACATCGTGACTGACGGTATTAAAGGCATTCGAGAAGTCAACTAAGACCAGAATTGTGACCATAGTGTCCTCCATACCAGCCCTAATATCGCCAGTCACTTTTAGGAGAGCTGTGGTGGTACTATGCCCGGGCCGAAACCCAGATTGATAGGGACTAATGAGGTTATTGGACAGAATAAAATAGGAAAGTTGTTTATGGACAGTGGACTCAAGTACTTTAGATAGGAAAGGGAGAATGGAGATAGGACGGTAGTCAGTGGGAAGTACAGGATTGGAGATTTTAGGAAGTGGGTGGACATAAGCCTTCTGCCATAAGGAAGGGAAAGATCCATGGTCTAAGGAATAGTTGATAATATGGGATATCGCAGGAAGGTGTTTAAGGATTGGTATTAACATACGTCGGCTGATGTTATCACAGCCAACCGCATTGGATTTCATGGAAAGGATGGTCTTTTTGATATCTTCAGAACAAACTGGAACAAAGTGGAAAGGATTAATGTTTGGACGCGTTAGACCATTTACAAAGGCGATAGTTTGACTTTTAGTAAGATGATCCAAAGACGAAGTGGTGGAGAAATGATGATTTAGATCATCTAATCCAATTGATGTAGGAAGGTCTAAATGTCGCGATTTGCCGATACCAAGTGTTCCGAGAAACTTCCAGATACCGGCAGGAGTAGAAGCAGATAAGTTATCATGAATGTGTCGGCGTTTAGCGTCACGTATCATCTTATTGCACCGGTTCCTAGCAACCTTAAACAATCCCCAATGCTCTTCAGACCGATCCCTTTTGTACTTCCGAAAGGCACGGTCTCTACGTCGCATAGTCATTTGAATCCCTTGCGACATCCAAGGTGCAGGTGGGCGCTTGAATTTAACGTTTTTGATAGGTGCATGGATATTGTATAACCTAGTCACAGTCTCGTTAAAGATACTAAGTTTATCGTTTAAATTAGCGGCCTCCATTAACTGCTTCCAGTTGATTTTAGCCGCATCACTAACCAAATTTTCTACATTCATCCGAGCAAAAGAACGCACGCGCAGTACTCTGGGTTTGGGCTTGGGGGGCTTAAGGATATAGGATATGTAAATGAGGTCATGATGGGAAAATCCAGGAGCATCGTGCTGTCCGTGAGAGGAAACCAAGGATGGATTTGAGGTAAGGATGATGTCGAGCCAAGTATCGTCACCAGACGCATTGTGGTGAGTAGCCTGAAGAGGCAAAATATGCAAACTGCATGACTCGACAATGTGTAGGAATTTGCGGGAACGAGGTGAACTAGGAGAAAGGAGATTGGTATTGAAGTCGCCCATAATGATGTGGTGAGCATACTCCGAACCCAGAGATTCAAGAACCAATTCCAAATCAGTGAAGTAGTCGACGGAAGGGGGACAATAAACAGCGCCAATTAAGACCTTGGCTCCTTTGACAGTAACCTCAAGAAATACGAACTCAGCGGATGCTGAGTAATTGCATGAGGAGGTCCTTACAATCTTGAAAGGGAGGTTACTTTTGATATAAATAGCTACTCCACCCCCTCCCTTATCTATTCGGTCATTTCGAACAAGTATGTATCCTGGGAGAGGGTAAGATGTGGAAAGAAGGTGAGGTTTGAGCCAACTCTCGGAAATCAGAATGGCATGGACATTACAGTCAGTAAATGCATCTAACAGGTCGCTATAGTTACTAGGAACGCTTTGCGCGTTAATATGACATACGTTTAGTAAATTATCGCGAGGACCAATGAACTGTTGTCGAATAAATTCTCCGAGTGTATGATCCAATGAGCGAAAACTGTCACACGCGGATATTATAGATTCGTTTGCAGAATAAAAAGAATCATCATCAGAATAAACAGACATAATATCATAAACAAATAAAATATATATAACAAAGAATAAGTAAACTAAATTAAGTGCAAAGTTAACAACTAAAAGTTTAACTCTGCACCACCCGCCAGCGTACAAACACTGATATAAAAATAGATAAATTCTGCGGCTAGACACGGATTTTAATGCTAAATATGTACTAAGTAAAGAAAAAAAAAACTTAAAACAAAGTTAAATCAAAGAATAAAATAGAATATTACTAAAAGAAAATAAAACTGGGCAAATTTTATTTAATTTTTCCGAATGTACATTACTCCCAAGTTTAACTTTTTGTAAGTACTTTGAAAACATACTACAGATACGTCAAACTTTTGACATATCTGTCATTGCTGAAGACATTACCTACTTCGTGGTACAATCTAAAATGTATTGTGATTCGTGTTTATGTTTACATATTAAGTAGGTACCAGAGAGTTTGTTAAACCTACCTTAAAATAAGCTAAAATGATAGATGTAAAATTATAAAAACAAAATAGCAAAGTGAATGAAGTTCACATTGGTAAACAAAGTACATTGTTTATATTACTTAGGCACAAATAACTAGATTGGAAAATCAAGAACAAAAAATAACGGTACGTACATAGTCTAAACTTGAGTAATTGGAATATATTTAAGATGAGCATGATTAATCAACTAATTGTTGCCTTCATTCTTCAGATTTTCACCGCTGATGCTGCAGGAGGCCCCTCTGGAACTTTCGGGAACTTGGCCGTAAGAGACAGGAACTGTTGGTTCGAGATGATCTTGTGGCGGCTATTATTGGATGTTTTGACAATAATTACGCAATCTTGCGTCCAAACAGCACGCATCCCATAGAATACTCGGGCTTTGTGGAAGACGGCCTGCCTACTTTTTGTAAGGAACTCTTTTACTGAAATTGAAGAACCCTTAAAGCCGGTCTTAGCCCTCCATACTGTTGATTTGGTAGCCATGGTCACAAAACGAACAAGTATTGGCCGTGGGTGATCTTTACCAGGGTTGATTGTGCCAAGCCTATGGCAAACCTCTAATGATGCTGAAGATATATTGTCTCTAAGACCAAGTTTGTTGTGAATTATATCCAGTATGACTTGGGTGCAATCTTCATTCTCAGCTTCGGTCACTCCAGAAAAAACAAGTGCTTTTCGACGACTCCTGGATTCCAAATCATCAATTTGCAAGGAGCACTCATTAATCTGCTGGCGGAGAAGACTCAGTATGCCAAAAATTAGCTCCTTGAAGGTGCGAAGCTCTTCAGCCACCTTAGCTACTGTATCCTTATTAGAAGAACCTTTGTTTTGGATTTGTACTTGAAGTTCATCAAGCCTCTTTGTAACAGTCTCTTCAATTCTGTTCTGTGTAGCCAAGATTTCAGAATATTTGGACATCTTGTGATATAGAAGGTTAGTACTATATACTGAAGTATATTTTATTATGTTTCTTCCAAATTTTCTACTTGTAAGCCAACAATAAACAACGGCTCTTTTTTTACTGGTTTTTTGAAGAAAATTGAAATACATTAGTGTTTATGTTTATGTGTCGCGCCTTGTCGCCTCAAAATTTTTATGTGGGCATACAATGTCAACTCTAAGGAATTAGAAACTTGAATAAAAAGTCCCCCCCAATGTACCCCATATTTTTTTATAGTACTTCAAACTATAAGGGACGGAAAATAATTACATTGACAAAGCTTATTTTTTGTTTTCTTTTGTTATAGATCCTTCGGAAAGAGTGAAAAAAATCACCAGAATGGAGCTTTATACTATTATCAAAGATTTCAAAGGAAAGAAGATTGAAGAAAATTTTTCATTGTTGGAGGAAAGACTTGCGCAACTAGCTACATGTCCACCAGAAGAAACAAGTGTTCTTAGCCATTCTTTGAAATATTATTATCATTCTTGAAGTGATATCAAGCGGATATGATAGTGATCCTGAGAAATTCGATGACTTTGTTCACACAACTGCCAAACTCTACGTGGAACTGTATGGTTGGCATTCCATGTCACCTATAGGTCACAAGATTCTACTGCATGGCGCTCAAGTTATATCAAGTCACATTGTACCTATCGGACAGCTATCAGAGGAGGCTGCTGAAGCAACATTTTCGTAAATATCGCGTAGACTTTGCAAGAAAATTTTCAAGAGTGGACTGCAACAGAGATATTTTAAATAGGTTGTTGCTGACATCTGATCCCTTCATCAGCTGCAACAGAGTAAAACGGAAGAAGAAAAGCAAGTCTTTTTCCCAGGAAGCTATTAGTATGCTTTTCACGAAAACGATGAATTGTGACAGTTCCGACGACGAAGATGATGAGGACCAAATCACCTGTGAACTGGGAAACAGTGATTCTGATTGATTCAGTCTCCTCATCCATCCAATCCAGAAAAATCCTATAAGTAAATACCTCTTTAATTTGTAACTTTTAAATAAATGACTTATTATAATTAATTATTGACTTTTATTTAATAAAATAGTAAAATATAATATAAAACAATTTAGTCCGACTTTTTATGTCAAATACTCCTATGTGCGGCGGCGCGTGTGAACTGCGTGACTATGAAACGCAACTACTATCTAGTGTAATTGGAGCGCGCGCGTTTGGACAGCACCGCTCGCCGGCGCGACTATGAAATCAGCCTTAAAGACGAAGTAATTTCGGCACGTCGTCGGTCCGTTAAAATTGGATGTCTCAAGGATCTATTCTGGGCCTATTCTTATTACTAGATCTATTATTTATTTATTTATTTAAACACACATAAACTATCATTACAGTAACTTAATACCTAATTCAATAGCCTATATACTTATAAATTAAAAACAAAAATGGTAACTCAATAGTAAAATATTAAACTATACAAATTGCACAATAAGCGGCCTGTGTGAATTCGTTCAGTGTGCACGAAAAGATATTAATTCTGTGAGCCGACTTATTGAGCGCCCGCAGCAGGCACGTGCGCGCGCGCGTATTAACACAGAATACTGTATTATATATATATCTATTTAAATAGGAAAGACAAGATTATAATTAAGCACAATAAAACACTCGATCTCATATCGAATTGGATTTTGATAAACAACTTAGTATAGAATTTAAGGAATATCAAACGAACCATCTACTACATTAAGTTCGGCTTCCTGTGCTGAATGGAAAATAAACAAATTAATGATATGTACGCTGCTCCAGCGTAGTAGAAGCACTCACCCTGTCATACTTGTTGTGCAGAATGGCGGCCTCGGCACGCGCCGCGATGTCGGCCAGCGCGGCCAGCAGCAGCGCGTCCACCGAGCGCGCCGACACCTGCGCACGCGCGGCCTCTGTAAACTGCTCCAGCGCTTGCGGCAGCGCATCCGCATCGTCTTCCATTTCATCTGAGAGACAATACAGCTCGGATAAATAATTAATTTAATTGTTCCATAAAAATATTAGGTGCGGCTGTACGGCACTACTTACCCGTATAAATGTTGGGATCCACAACCCTCTGCGCCCAGGCCACCAGGCGGGGTTGTATGGCAGCAGCTAGCGCGGCGAGCGCCAGGTCGTGGGCTGCACGGAATGCAGCCGCCGCAGCACCTAACCCCGCCGCACATGACGATACCTCCAAAGAGATAACATACAAATCTTATATCCATTAAAAGCCAGACAAAGATAAAACTTTTGAAACAAAGAAGCATGTAGTCAAAATATTCCAGTATTGAAATGAGAAACAAGAAATAAAATATTTATCCAATGATGGCGCCACTCCGTTCTTTGACGAAAAAAGAATCATCAAATAAAATATTTTAAATCAGAAGATTTAGAAATATACGTATATACGTAGGTATATTTGAATATTTTTAGATTTAGAAATGAATGGGTGAAATAATATATAAAGAGTTAAAATTGCCCACGCCGCGCCCGCCTCGGTCTCACGCGCTTAGTGACATTACTTGTATTATACTTTACATGTATAGTTACCTTTTCTCTCTCGGCGTCGCTCCTGGCGAGCGCGGCCGCGGCGGCGCACGCCTCGCTGGCCAGGCGCTCCGCCCACTCCGCGCCCGCCTCGGCCTCGTTCATGTGTGCCTACAGACATGATACCGGTCTATAACTCCAGTCCAAAGAAAAAGGCTCGAATATTGATGTAACTTACTATAGACACGTTTCTAAATAACAGATATTAGCTAAAGTTTATGAAAAAAAAAACTAAATCAAGTTAATGCAGCTTTAAAAATAATTTCGGAGATTTCCAACTTGGTTTTGTGCCACGACTTTCAACAGCAACAAATCAAACACCTTTATGATTATATATTTGATGCTATGAATATAAGGAAGCACGTCGGTGTCATTTACACAGATTACAGCAAATCCTTCGATTAAATAGATCATGTAATTTATATTCACAAATGGAACAGATTGGGATATAAGAAGATCTATTAAGGTGGTTTTCATTGTATAAATCAAACTGACCATAAATAGGTTGTAAATAACAATTGCATCTCTAGCAAGGTTATATTCCTAAGTGGTGTGCCTCAGAGCTCACTTTTAGGACCATTGCTGTATAAAATCTAGATAAGATTTTAGTAATCAAAGAAAGTAATTTTTAGTATAAAATAAATAAATAAAATAAAATAAAAAAAAAATAAAATTCGTTTATTTCGGACCGGAATCCATAGTGTTAGTAACAGTAATCTTAAAAAACTATGTTAGTAATATATTAAGAACATAACAGGATACCACTATTACACATACCGATTATATGTAATTGCGGTATCCTTGATTATGTGTACGCGTGTCCAGTGCTGCATAATAGCACTGTCCACGTCAAGTCTGTTGGCCACAGTCTTCAGGAGGCTGTTGGAACTGCCACGAACCCACTGTAATAGGGACGCTATACGTTTTCTGATGATGGCCGAAAAGCTATCAACCCCAGCTGCGGCCAACATCCCTGAGGCACTACAGTGGCGTCGCAGCCCCAACAGCGCCCTGAAGGCATTATTGTATTGGGTACGCAGGGTCCTGTATGCTCCTTGAGTGTAATTCATCCACAGGCTGCACGTGTACAAAGAATGACAATATGCTTTGAAAAGCGTGATTTTTGCTTGTTTGGAACAGCGGGCAAACCTGCGGGAAAGCATATTTGCTCGAACGCACAGAGCCCTGCGTTCCCGTTCCATATCCATGTCATCCTTCAGCGACTCCGTGACCCAGTGTCCCAGGTACTTAAAGCTGTTTACTTGTGCTATCGGGGTCCCATTGAGCGTTACTGGAGGTACTTTGTAAGACTTATTACCTGCCTTGAATACAAGAAGAACACTCTTAGATGTGTTGTACCTAAGACCATGAGCCACAGCAAATCGCTCACAGATGCCCATAAGTTTATTAAGTGCACTATTTGATGGACACAAAAGCACCATATCGTCAGCGTAACTTATGTTGTTCACAAAGGTACCGTCAACAGAACAACCAACTCCAGCGCTGCTGAGCTCATCAATCAACCTATTGACGTATACATTAAAAAGAGCAGGCGAGGTAATCCCCCCCTGCCTTACTCCAGATTCTAAGCTGTAAGGGCATGATATCCCTCCAGACCATTTAACATAATTTTTCTGATGTTCATACCAGTATTTTAATAAGGCAATAAACTCGGGTGGCGTATTTGTGTCCTCAGATAGTTTTTCCCAAAGAATATTGTATTGGACCATATCAAAGGCTTTTGATAAGTCTAAAAATACAGCATAAACAGGTGTATTCCTAGCTGTATAGTACTGGACAGTCTGCTTGAGACACAAGACAGCGGCTTCAGTAGACAGTCCTGGTCTGAAACCAAACTGTGCATCGTGAAGCTTAATATGAGCACTAAGCTGCTGGTTCAGCAGGCTGTCCAGCACCTTAGCCACTATGGTTGCCAATGATATTGGTCGGTAATTAGATTTGTCACTAATATCTCCAGTCTTATTTTTGACAATAGGAACAACTAATGTTTTTAACATACTATCTGGCAAGTAGCCATGATTTAAGCAAAGGGAAAAAAGCAAGGCTAAGACACGTGGCAGGTGTACGCCAGCATGTAACAGGTGTTCAATGCTTAAGTGATCATGACCTGGAGATTTCCCCTTAGTCATTTTTCTCAACACAGATCTTATATCCTTTGCTGTAACCACAACTGGTTTTTTAGTATAATCTATACATATAATAAAATTGTAGGAAAGTCAAAACTGTACATTGAATAATTTTTAAAAAGGATATTTGGTGCGTGATCTACAATCGATATCGAATCCAAAAATATAGTTTATAGAATTTTTCTCTGTTTGTCTGTATGTATGTCCGGGCCAAACTCAAAAAGTACGCCATGGATTTACTTCAAATTTTGCATGAGTATTACCAAGAGGTCGGGTCAACATATAGTGATAATTTATAAAATTTAACGCGAGTAAAATCGCGGGGCACAGCTAGTGAATAATAACTTGTCTTTTGATAATTCTCTTAAACGACTAAACTATTCAGAGATTTTCGAATATACGTGAACACGACGTTGTTAACGACGCTAACTAAAAAAAATAGATAATTGTTATTGGCATTTATTTGTCAAAATTTGTAAACAATTGTATGTTGTAGCCAATTAAAATAAAATAAGTAATGTTTAACTGTTTAGTGCCATCGCTATGGTTGCGTGCGTAGTAAGTACGGCCTGAACCAACGTCGCGAGTGTACGTTGTCGGACCAGTGATATATGTTACACCGAAAAAACTACAATAATATAAAGTTAAAAATAATTACCAAATAAAGCAGCCTTTGTGAGTCCGCATCTCTGTTGAGGCGGTGCGCCAGGTCGTGCGCCACGTCGAGCGGCGCGGCGCTGCCCCGCGGCGGCGCCAGCGCCAGCGGCTCGTGCGGCGGCGAGCGCAGCCAGCGCCGCAGTGCGCCCGCGCCGCCCAGCTCCAGCTGCGCGCTCACCTCGTTGAGCACGGCGCACGAGCCGTCCACGCTGCCCGACGACACGGCGCGCCTACAGCGGGACAAGTGGAGTGACCACAGCTACCTAACACCGAGCGCCGCCCAGCTCCAGCTGCGCGCTCACCTCGTTGAGCACGGCGCACGAGCCGTCCACGCTGCCCGACGACACGGCGCGCCTACAGCGGGACAAGTGGAGTGACCACAGCTACCTAACACCGAGCGCCGCCCAGCTCCAGCTGCGCGCTCACCTCGTTGAGCACGGCGCACGAGCCGTCCACGCTGCCCGACGACACGGCGCGCCTACAGCGGGACAAGTGGAGTGACCACAGCTACCTAACACCGAGCGCCGCCCAGCTCCAGCTGCGCGCTCACCTCGTTGAGCACGGCGCACGAGCCGTCCACGCTGCCCGACGACACGGCGCGCCTACAGCGGGACAAGTGGAGTGACCACAGCTACCTAACACCGAGCGCCGCCCAGCTCCAGCTGCGCGCTCACCTCGTTGAGCACGGCGCACGAGCCGTCCACGCTGCCCGACGACACGGCGCGCCTACAGCGGGACAAGTGGAGTGACCACAGCTACCTAACACCGAGCGCCGCCCAGCTCCAGCTGCGCGCTCACCTCGTTGAGCACGGCGCACGAGCCGTCCACGCTGCCCGACGACACGGCGCGCCTACAGCGGGACAAGTGGAGTGACCACAGCTACCTAACACCGAGCGCCGCCCAGCTCCAGCTGCGCGCTCACCTCGTTGAGCACGGCGCACGAGCCGTCCACGCTGCCCGACGACACGGCGCGCCTACAGCGGGACAAGTGGAGTGACCACAGCTACCTAACACCGAGCGCCGCCCAGCTCCAGCTGCGCGCTCACCTCGTTGAGCACGGCGCACGAGCCGTCCACGCTGCCCGACGACACGGCGCGCCTACAGCGGGACAAGTGGAGTGACCACAGCTACCTAACACCGAGCGCCGCCCAGCTCCAGCTGCGCGCTCACCTCGTTGAGCACGGCGCACGAGCCGTCCACGCTGCCCGACGACACGGCGCGCCTACAGCGGGACAAGTGGAGTGACCACAGCTACCTAACACCGAGCGCCGCCCAGCTCCAGCTGCGCGCTCACCTCGTTGAGCACGGCGCACGAGCCGTCCACGCTGCCCGACGACACGGCGCGCCTACAGCGGGACAAGTGGAGTGACCACAGCTACCTAACACCGAGCGCCGCCCAGCTCCAGCTGCGCGCTCACCTCGTTGAGCACGGCGCACGAGCCGTCCACGCTGCCCGACGACACGGCGCGCCTACAGCGGGACAAGTGGAGTGACCACAGCTACCTAACACCGAGCGCCGCCCAGCTCCAGCTGCGCGCTCACCTCGTTGAGCACGGCGCACGAGCCGTCCACGCTGCCCGACGACACGGCGCGCCTACAGCGGGACAAGTGGAGTGACCACAGCTACCTAACACCGAGCGCCGCCCAGCTCCAGCTGCGCGCTCACCTCGTTGAGCACGGCGCACGAGCCGTCCACGCTGCCCGACGACACGGCGCGCCTACAGCGGGACAAGTGGAGTGACCACAGCTACCTAACACCGAGCGCCGCCCAGCTCCAGCTGCGCGCTCACCTCGTTGAGCACGGCGCACGAGCCGTCCACGCTGCCCGACGACACGGCGCGCCTACAGCGGGACAAGTGGAGTGACCACAGCTACCTAACACCGAGCGCCGCCCAGCTCCAGCTGCGCGCTCACCTCGTTGAGCACGGCGCACGAGCCGTCCACGCTGCCCGACCACACGGCGCGCCTACAGCGGGACAAGTGGAGTGACCACAGCTACCTAACACCGAGCGCCGCCCAGCTCCAGCTGCGCGCTCACCTCGTTGAGCACGGCGCACGAGCCGTCCACGCTGCCCGACCACACGGCGCGCCTACAGCGGGACAAGTGGAGTGACCACAGCTACCTAACACCGAGCGCCGCCCAGCTCCAGCTGCGCGCTCACCTCGTTGAGCACGGCGCACGAGCCGTCCACGCTGCCCGACCACACGGCGCGCCTACAGCGGGACAAGTGGAGTGACCACAGCTACCTAACACCGAGCGCCACCCAGCTCCAGCTGCGCGCTCACCTCGTTGAGCACGGCGCACGAGCCGTCCACGCTGCCCGACCACACGGCGCGCCTACAGCGGGACAAGTGGAGTGACCACAGCTACCTAACACCGAGCGCCGCCCAGCTCCAGCTGCGCGCTCACCTCGTTGAGCACGGCGCACGAGCCGTCCACGCTGCCCGACCACACGGCGCGCCTACAGCGGGACAAGTGGAGTGACCACAGCTACCTAACACCGAGCGCCGCCCAGCTCCAGCTGCGCGCTCACCTCGTTGAGCACGGCGCACGAGCCGTCCACGCTGCCCGACGACACGGCGCGCCTACAGCGGGACAAGTGGAGTGACCACAGCTACCTAACACCGAGCGCCGCCCAGCTCCAGCTGCGCGCTCACCTCGTTGAGCACGGCGCACGAGCCGTCCACGCTGCCCGACCACACGGCGCGCCTACAGCGGGACAAGTGGAGTGACCACAGCTACCTAACACCGAGCGCCGCCCAGCTGCTTCCGCGATATGGTCTCCCTATAACTGGACCTTTTCGAATTGTATTGAATCTACCCAAGCTCGATTTGTTCGTTATTGTTCTATTAGATAAGAAATAAGAATGGTACACTTTAAAATGTTAACATTAAAGGAAAGACACGAAATCTCTGGCCAGCTATATCTCCACAAGATCATAAATGCTTCTGTTGAATCTCAACTGATAAGACGTTCATGTCGTGTATTTAATATACTCACCTACATTTATTCATATAACAGTCCCTTTTTGAAAGGCTATAATATCATGAAAGATTAAAAGCTAATGCATTTTCAGATGTGTTTTTTTCAATGAAATTTGTATCGTAGAGACATTTCTGGTTCCTTAAAGAATATGTAAATATTACACAGTCTACTTTAGTTTTCTAATTTGATACTATTATTGTGATTCCTAAGCCGAATGTTACGTGCACTGGAAGTCTATGAAGTAAATAACTCATTTAAATCAATGTTATATATACCTGTTATTTGTGTAATTAATACCATATTATGTATATATATTTACCATAACGTTTTTTTACATTTATTATTATCTTATTAATATATATATTATATTATAAATAATTTATAAGGATATGTAATTGTACTTTAGTAATTGCTTATTAATAAAAATAAAATGAAATATAAAATATGCTAACAACTACATTTAAAAAAAATATCATCATGGTAGTTCATGAAATTGATTTGAATAACTTATTTTATCACACATTTGTCACATATGCCTTTAATTAGCCTAAACCTTTAATTAGCTCACAGAAACAAAAAACTGCATTTAATGGTTATTATTGACTTGTTTTTGTGAGTTTATTATATTATGGGCAGTTGGTTGCAATTACATGCTACAAACATATATAATCAATAGTAATTAAGAAAATGGTGTTTACCTGATCACCTTTCTGGCGATGAAGAACACATCATCCACAAGGCTGGAAGTGGTGGCGCCTGCCGTGGGCGTTGCCATTTTCAATGCTTTATTTACACTCTCTTCGAGGAAATACCTTAAAATAATATCAAATATACTTCTTAAACGGGCCGTCTAATAACGCTAATGGTCGCTTTTATTTCTTAACGTAAGAACAGAACTTCACACCGTACATGAATAATTATTTTCATATTATAAGATATCAACGATATTATCCTACAATTTTAGAATAGTCCGTGGATGATTTATTATTTTTTATTCTATAGGGAATACCTTTGGAACTGTCTTATATATAGCATAAGCAGTATATAATATTACTTCCATTATACAATAGTTTTCATTATTTTAGCGATTTTTTTTTAAATACCAACGCCATACTTATCTCAATCTTCGAGTGTGACTTACAAGAAGTAAGTCACACTCGAAGGTTGAGATAAAAATAAGAAAAGAAACACTTCGTCAAAATACATTTTGTTAAAACGAAAAGTTATATTTTTTTAATAAATAATAATAAAGAGTTAGAGAGCTTAACACTAGAAGTCTGGGTCTCATAGACCCCGTTGTGACTCACTAAATAGGTAAATAGCTAGGTTTTAAATACTACTATAGGCAAGCTTCTACCATAAACTTCAATATTTTTTTGATTGATTTAGACGTAGACACATGACACTGGTTACGAAGGCATAATTTGACTAATTAGCCTAAATCATTAAAACATTATACGTTACGTTAAAAACGAGCAACTATAGAAAAGTTGAATAATTTGATTTCTATGATATGAATATTTTTTACCTAATATATGACTATAATTTACCTCTCCAAAGCTAGATAATGTGCGAGTATATCCTGTGCAGTCCTCATCAAATCACACTCGGCTATTAGTTTCTCCACTGCGTCTATACAGGCCTTCCTCTCAGCTTCTTTCAAAGGTGCAGCGTCCGCCTGTTGACAGGAATTATCCATACTTTACTTCCGAACAAATCTTTTTGTTCAGAAGAACACCGACCACAGATACCACGTACCTCAGTCTTTCTTCTTAGGAAGGCAAAGTAGAGCCAGATCCTGGAGTGCGTGAGTGCCAGCTCCGCCAGCACGGGCTCCAAGCTGAGGGGGGAACTGATGTTGCGGTGTGGATCCGAGTCCAGCCGCCTGGCTACCACCAACTCGTTGTAAATTCGACGGACTCCCGCACATACCTGCCAATAAAGAATATACCAAAAAAATGGAAAACATTAGAATAGTTTCCGTTAGTAGCCATTGTAGCTGCAAAACGAAAGATCCGGATTTAATGTGGTTTCGTCTTGCTCCGCAAGTTTGCAAGCTGGGTGTGAACAATGTATAAGATTCTATAACAAACTTTCATTGATATCAGAGAAATGTTTACGAATAAGTTTAAAAGTACTATAAAAGCCATATTTTGTAGTAGGGCTTACTACAAAACTACTGATTATTTAAGTGACAAAACGGCATGGGATTAAGTCGCTCTAGATTAGATTTAAGTACATACAAGTAATTTTATATTAAGAACTGAGTTTTTATTATTCCTACTGCGTTTTTTGGCAGTGTTTCTCAGTAGCTGCCTCGACATGCACTGCACGGTAGGGTAAAGAAAAATTGACGATTCCACACAAAAGTAATTTATTAAAGAAATAAATGACTTTGAACAATTCGCTGGGAGCCAACGTATGATCGCTCCGGCCCCGCGCCGCCCGCCGCCACCACGCGCGTCACCGCGTCCGCGAACGTATGATACTCACGGCCGGCTGTATGGCCGCAGCCGCCCTGCGCAGCTGGCCGGGCGCGTGGTGCAGCGCCAGCACGCGCGCGCGCTCCAGCCCCGCGCCGCCCGCCGCCACCACGCGCGTGTCCGCGTCCGCGAACGTATGATACTCACGGCCGGCTGTATGGCCGCAGCCGCCCTGCGCAGCTGGCCGGGCGCGTGGTGCAGCGCCAGCACGCGCGCGCGCTCCAGCCCCGCGCCGCCCGCCGCCACCACGCGCGTGTCCGCGTCCGCGAACGTATGATACTCACGGCCGGCTGTATGGCCGCAGCCGCCCTGCGCAGCTGGCCGGGCGCGTGGTGCAGCGCCAGCACGCGCGCGCGCTCCAGCCCCGCGCCGCCCGCCGCCACCACGCGCGTGTCCGCGTCCGCGAACGTATGATACTCACGGCCGGCTGTATGGCCGCAGCCGCCCTGCGCAGCTGGCCGGGCGCGTGGTGCAGCGCCAGCACGCGCGCGCGCTCCAGCCCCGCGCCGCCCGCCGCCACCACGCGCGTCACCGCGTCCGCGAACGTATGATACTCACGGCCGGCTGTATGGCCGCAGCCGCCCTGCGCAGCTGGCCGGGCGCGTGGTGCAGCGCCAGCACGCGCGCGCGCTCCAGCCCCGCGCCGCCCGCCGCCACCACGCGCGTCACCGCGTCCGCGAACGTATGATACTCACGGCCGGCTGTATGGCCGCAGCCGCCCTGCGCAGCTGGCCGGGCGCGTGGTGCAGCGCCAGCACGCGCGCGCGCTCCAGCCCCGCGCCGCCCGCCTCCACCACGCGCGTCACCGCGTCCGCGAACACCGCCGCCTCCGAGCTCACGTCCGACACTATGCACGCCTTGCGGATTGCGGACTCGGTCTATAAAACGGGCAGAGCTATTAAAACACAGTTTTTGAATTTTCGGTGGTTAGCCCTAAAGATATTTTAAATGCTTTCAAGAGTATTAATATGAAAAACACAAAGGATCTGTGGGGTCTATCTGTTAAGACTGTTTCATCAATTATTACTATAATCGCCCCACACTTAGCTACTGTGTTCAATTGCTGTGTTGCATCAGGTGTATTTCCTGACTTGATGAAGTATAGTAAAATCATTCCTTTGTTTAAAGCTGGTGATACTTCAGACCCTTCAAATTTTCGACCTGTTTCCGTGCTGCCCACTCTTAGTAAAATATTTGAAAAGCTTATGCTTAGCCAGCTGCTCAGACACTTTAATATACATAATCTACTACACCGGAAACAGTTTGGATTCACAAAGGGTTGTTCAACCATAGATGCAGGGGTCAACTTATTAAAAAGTATATTCGCGGCGCGCGGCGTGGGAAGACTCGCAAGATGCATTAGGTATCTTTTGCGATTTGTCCAAAGCGTTCGATTGCGTTCATCATGATACTCTGGTCAGAAAATTACACCACTACGGTATTAGGAACAAGGCTCTCGAATTTCTGACTTCTTACTTGGGCAATAGAATTCAGAAGGTCGAAATAAACGGTAAAATATCTCCGGGATCTCCAGTGGCAATGGGCGTCCCACAAGGGTCAATTCTGGGCCTATTTTTGTTTTTAATTTATATAAATGACTTACCTTACTGTGTAAGGGATAAGCATGAGATTGTGTTGTTTGCAGATGATACTTCCCTGACGTTCAAAATAAACCGACAATTAAGCAATTTTGACGATGTTAATGATGCAATCTCTAAAGTTGTTCATTGGTTTAATGACAATAATCTTGTGCTTAATGATAAGAAAACTAAAGTCATAATATTCACTACACCGAATGTGAAACAGGCGACAACCATTACAACTTAATGGAGCTAGGTTGGACCCTGTTGAATCAACTGTGTTCTTGCGTATCACTATTGACTCAAAGTTACAATGGAGCCCACAAATAATAAAACTGTCCGGCAAATTAAGTTCTGCAGCATATGCAGTAAAAACTATTAGACGGCTGACTGATGTTGACGCAGCTAGAATGGTTCATTTCAGTTATTTTCATAGTGTAATGTCCTATGGAATTCTTCTCTGGGGTAGCTCTGCTGACATTAACACCATATTTATATTGCAAAAAGAGCTGTAAGAACTATCTATAATATTGGCCCGAGAGTGTCTCTAAGGGAAAAGTTCAAAGAGGTCAACATTCTAACTGTACCATCTCAATATATATATGTAAACTTACTATATGTGCATAAAAATATCGATTCCTTCTGTAAAAGGAGCGATACACATAATGTAAATACTAGATATAAGAATAATCTCATATTGCATACTACCCGTCTCCACAAAATAAGTAACTCTTTTATGGGGCAATGTATAAGATTCTATAACAAACTTCCCAATGATATTAGAGAATTGTCTACGAATAAGTTTAAAAGAATTATTAAAGCCAAATTGTGTAGCAGGGCATATTACAAAATTTCTGATTATTTAAGTGATAAAAGTGCTTGGGATTGAGTTGTTCTGAGTCAACACACATGATTGTAATTAATCTTAAGTATATGTACTTAATTTTAAAAAAGGATTCCTACTGAGTTTTCTGGCAGTGTTTCTCAGTAGTTGCCACGTCATGCACTGCACGGTAGGGTAAAAAAAATATGACGATTCCACATAAATGTAAAATTTTTACGGTATAAAGTACCTTTGATTTTGACTTTGACAAAACTAAGACGGGGCCTTAACTAATTAGATAGAAATATGTAAATGGCAATCGAATCTCTGGTTACGAGGGGCTAGATTGAGAAAGATTGGCCTGTAGAGAGAGTATGTATGTGATGTACTTCTATAGAAGCCAAACTTAAGTTTTTGGAGTAAAATATGACTTCGAAGCATATTTAAAATGAGACACCTTTAGTTGTTTCAAAGCGCACGGCCCTCACATCTAAGATAGCAAGTTTTATAGGACGTTTTGTACAACTGCTGCTCTGCGTTATTAAGCGAAGACTGAATATGGATTGAGGATTGGAATACAAAATAAAGGTCATAGAGGATATTGGTGGCTGCGGCACGTTGGCAGCGGGCGAGTACGATATCAGATTGTATACAGAGACACAAAAGTTTCAGACGTTCCTGGGACCACGGTGCTTACTCTAGAAAACGATCGAGGTGTAATTGACTGCCGTGACCACCAAGGGACTTGGACGGTTCATAGCTAAGACGAAAAGTGTATAAAATTTTGCTTTATTGATGATAGGCAATTGGAAATCAGCGTGAATCGATGGCCGCTGGTGCAGAAAGGTTCTCGAATGGCAACCACGAACCGGAAGACGCAGCGTGGGCGTAGAGATGAACCAACGATCTTGCAAAGGTCGCAGGGAGCAGCTGGATGTAGGCAGCACAAGTCTTTCGACTGGTATGATGTACAGTGTGTTAGCTGTGTGTGTCAGTGTTACCTGGTCACTTTTGAGATTAGGCGCCGTGCTGTACCGTTATTATTATATCACAATTTATCTAACCTGTGTGGCCAGATACTTGGCGAGTAGATCGACGCCTTCCTCAGCGCGTCCGATTTGCGGGAACAATTTAAATAGTCGCTCTACTGAAGCCTCGTCATCTTTGCGCGCCGCTTCATCGAACCTGCGAAGTTTTCGGAAATCAAAACGTTTAAATCTTTAGCTTTTTATAGCTTTATTCACAACGCTTTTGAGATTAGTAGTAAAGTTTCTTTTAGAGTCGAAAAGGACACAAAGTTACTAACTAAACCTAATTCATTCTGAAGATAAAAAAACAAGAAATAAAGTAACCGAATATCACCATTTCCCTATCTATTAGCTCTTCTATTGTTAATGATAAAACATACTTTGCTTCCTTACCTTTGAATTTAGTAACGCTATTTTTTCGTAACCACGATTAAGTCACGAAATGTCAAAACATTTTGCGACAGGACAAAAAATGTAATTAATCTTATGCTAAACTTTGTCTTAAATAGTACTCCTACTAGGTTTTCGGGCAGTATTACTTAGAATCTGCACGGTAGTGTAAAAAATTTAACGATTCCACATAAATGTTACATTTTAACGGAATAAATTTCATGAATCTGAAAAAAATATTTAGATATTTTATAGCGACAAATTAAGGCAAATCTTTAACTTTTAGTTTACTCTACGTTTCAGAATGGATTGCACCAAACGTGGTCAAGATTCGACTAATGTGGCAGCGAATTGGCCATCGGCGGTTTTTCGTATCTACCCTCACATGGTCTTAATATTTTTTATTGTTATATGATTTGCCTTAATTTGTTACCGCGATTCAGACCCGTGTCCACAATATATGAAAGTATGCACAAATCGCGACAGTTTAAAAACATTAATAATTATTTACTTTTAATATTTTCACTGTCACTAAGATAGTGAAAGGAAGGAAGAACAGGGTTTGGACATGTGGCGAGCATGAACGAAAGAAGGATAAGGAGACAAGTAAATTGTAAGTGAGAATGGTAGTATTATAAGTGGAAGACCACGTGGAATCTTGGCTGGCCAAATACATGTTGTAGGCAGAGCAGGTGTATCGTTAACTGATGGGAAAATTTTATGAGAGACGGAGGCAAAAGTGTTCAAGGAGTGTAGCAAGTGGAATTGCGCCGTCTTGCTAACCTGTCTGCTCTGCTTCTGGAATACAAGCGTGAGTGTACGTATAATGTATGTACTACTCTGTCAAGAAAGTACCGGGAAAAGATCAATAATATACAAAATGTTTGTTATTGATCCAAATTTATTTTATCACCTTCAAAGTATGCTCCTTCAGAAACGATACACTTACGCCAAATCCATTCATCAAAAGATTTTTTAAACGCTGCTTTCGGAATTGAGTTCAGTTCTCGCCGCGAATTCTCCTTTATATCTTCTACCGATTGAAAACGGGTACCACGAAGTGGTAACTTGAGTTTAGGTAAAAGGAAGAAGTCAGCTGGAGCCATATCTGGTGAATATGGTGGTTGCTGGATGGTATTTGTTGAGAGTGTTTGGTCAAAAATTCGTTCACAATGATGGCCTTGTGCGAAGGCGCATTATCGTGGTGCAAAATCCAAGAATTTTCTTTCCGCAAATCTGGCCTTTTTCGTCGAATTTACTCTCTTAAACGCCGCATAACGCTCAAATAATATTCTTTATTTACCGTTCGACCTTCCGGTAAGAATTCAGAGTGCACAACACCGCGATAGTCAAAGAAAACAGTCAACATGACTTTGACTTTTGATCGACTTTGGCGTGGTTTTTTCGGTTTCGGTTCAGTTGGAAGGCGCCACTCCGAAGCTTGTTGACTATTTTGCATGTCAAACTCGTAAACCCACGTCTCGTCACCAGTAACAATGCGTTTCATGAATGTTGGGTCCATGTCCTCAGCGACTTTCATGCGATTGAGTTTTTGGAGATAATTCAGATCTTTTGGGACTAGCCGAGCGGTAACATGTTTCATACCCAAATGATTAGTTAAAATGGTACGAATCGACTCGTGAGATACAGAAAGTTCGGCGGTTATCTCTCTCAGGGTTGAATGAGTATTTTCAGTCACTATTTCCTTCACTTTTGCGATGTTAACTTCAGTTGCATACGTTGATGGCCTACCAGAGCGAGGCAAATCTTTCATCACATCTCGACCGCTTTTGAACGCTTTGAACCACTCATAAGCACGAGTTTTTGATAACGTCGATTCACCGTAAGCCTTCTGTAACATTTTCAGTGACTCCGAACACGAAATTCCATTAGCGATGCAAAATGTAAGACAAACTCTTTGTTCGATATTTTTGAACATTATGAAATTCGCAATACACACTATATATGATATTACTAAAACCAGCACCGTATTTAATATAAATAACAGATGCAACTCAAACTCCGCGCCAAAATGGAAAACAGTTATGCCAATGTAACAACAATAAAAAAAAACAAAAATTTGAATTTGGAACCATAAACAAATCATCCATTCCCGATACTTTTTTCGACTGAATGTATAAGACCTACTTGCGCACGAGATGTTCCCGCAGCGTGTTGGCGGCGCGCGTCATGGCGTGGCGCGGGTCGGGCGCGCCGCGCGCCCGCGCCGCCGCCACGGAGCCGGGGTCCATGCTCAAGAAGCGCGACACGTGCGCGGCGCCTGACAGTACACCCATGATATTAAAACCAAGTGCTGTAAAACTAAACGGTATCCAACGCTGCTGGAACTAATCGTCAGTGTTCTGTTTTCTTCCATCCTCACTTGCATGTACAGACGCCAGCACATCCAGCTAACCCAATCTCTCAAATTTCCCTAATTGAAAGTGAATCTTATGCTTATGTGATAAAGTTGAAAATATATAAAAGAAATTTGACATATAGGGCTAGCTGGATGTGCTGGCCTCTTTACAATATAGTAGTTTTCACTACAAAAAATTACACTTCTACTAAATTAGACTGGACTCAGAAATAATGACTTCTAAGTTATATTGAAACTGAAAATTTGGTTTTAACTCATAATGACTACCCTTAACAAGCACGTTCTTATTTATCTCATTCTATGCTTCCGTCTTCCTTTAACACTAGTCATCATCATATCAGCCGAAAGACGTCCACTGCTGGACAAAGGCCACCTCCAAAGATCTCCACAATTGCCGAGCTTGCGCTATTCGCATCCAGCAGTTTCCAGCGACCCGCACAAGAAGGCCTGCCCACGCTGCGTCTTCCGGTTCGTGGTCGCCACTCAAGAATCTTTCTGCCCCAGCGGCCATCGGTTCTACGAGCTATGTGCCCCGCCTACTGCCATTTCAGTTTTGCAATTCTTCGGGCTATGTCGGTGACTTTGGTTCGCCTGCGGATTTCGATATTTCTGATTCGATCCCGCAGGGAAACTCCGAGCATAGCCCTCTCCATTGCTCTTTGGGTGACCGTGAGCCTTCTAATAAGGCCCATAGTGAGCTACCACGTCTCTGTTCCGTAAGTCATCACTGGCAACACACACTGGTCGAAGACTTTCGACTTGAGACACTGCAGTATTTTAGACGAGAAGATGTTACGTAGCTTCCCGAACGCTGCCCAGCCGAGTTGGATTCTACGATTGACCTCCTTCTCGAAGTTGGACCTACCTAGTTGGATGGTCTGTCTTAGATAAATATAGTTCTCTACAACTTCGAGTGCAGAGTCACCAACTTTCAATTGAGTGGGTGCAACATGGACGTTTGATTTTCGTCTTATCCATGTTCATTTTCAGACCCACTTGTTGAGAGACTCTGCTGAGGTCATCGAGTATCGCACCGAGGTTTTCCATGGTCTCAGCCATGACTATTATATCATCGGCAAATCGAAGGTGAGTGATGTACTCGCCATTGACATTGATGCCAAAGCCTTTCCAGTCCAGAAGCTTGAAGACATTTTCCAATGTTGCGGTGAACAGTTTCGGAGATATAACATCTCCCTGTCTCACGCCTCGCTGCAAGTGGATAGGTTTCGAGTTCTGGTCCTGGAGTCGCACTGACATAGTGGCGTTTCATTACAAGCACTTTATCACCTCGATGTACCGGTAGTCTATTTGGCACCTTATGAGAGACCTCAGCACGGCCCATGTTTCGATAGAATCAAAGGCTTTCTCATAGTCCACAAACGCTAAACACAGTGGCTTGTTATACTCTTCGGTCTTCTGTATAACTTGCCGCAGCGTATGTATGTGGTCTATGGTGATAAAGCCTTTTCAGAAACCGGCTTGTTCGGGAGGCTGGAAGGCGTCAAACCTGCGCGCGAGACGGTCCGTAACGACCCTCGAAAACAACTTGTAAACATGGCTCAGCAGTGTGATGGGTCTATAATTCTTCAATAGGGTTTTGTCGCCTTTTTTGAAGAAGAGCACCACCACAATTCTGTGCCATGCTTGTGGCGTTTGACCATCTAGTAAGACGGAGTTAAATAACTTCTGAAGGGCCCGTAGGATTGGTGTACCACCCGCCTTCAGAAGCTCAGCTGTAACTCCATCATCACCAGGCGCCTTGTTGTTCTTGAGTTGTCTGAGAGCCATTCTAATCTCGTACAGGCTGACGTCCGGAATATCTTCGGTGTAATGTCGGGTTAGTCGTGCTCTGGGATCTGAGGCATGACTTTCGACAGGTGGCTGTGTTGTCGTATATAACTGTCCGTAGAACTTCTCGATCTCTCCCAGCAACTCAGGTTTAGACGTGACGATTCTACCATCCTCAGTCTTCAGCTTCGTCAGTTGGCTCTGTCCGACAGACAGAGTTCTTGCGTACACTTTGGAGCCTTTGTTCCGCTCGATGGCCTCTTTAATACTATTTGTATTAAATTGACGCGTGTCGCGAGTCAAAGACGTTGAGATCTGTCTGTTGAGCTGCCGATATCTGGTAGCATCATCTGAGGATGTCAGAACCATTTTCCGTCTTTCTTCCATAAGTTGCAGGGTAAAGTCAGAGATCTTTTTAGTTCTGTTTGTACGACGGGCCTTGAAGACCTTACACCCAGCCGTATGGACAGCTTCTACGAGCCTGTCATAGTATGAGTCCACTTCCTCGCAGTCTGCTAGGCATTCGAAACGGATTTGCAGTTCGAGCTGAAATGGTTCGGGGTTTTGGACGTGGATAGGTAAAGGTCGGAGCGTAGACTTTATCAGTCGGGACCTCTGGAGTTTGACATTAAGGTTCAGTGAGCCTCTGACCAGTCTGTGATCGCTCCCGGTTTTAACCGCATTGATCACGGAGAGATCATTGAACATCTGTCATCTCGTCGACAAGATAAAGTCTATCTCATTTTTATTTTGACCATCGGGACTCACCCAGGCCCATTTGCGGTGATCCGGCTTCCTGAAGAAGGAATTCATCATAAAGAGTCCCTCCTGCTCCATGAAGTCGGCCAACATTTGGCCCCGGGGGTTCCGATCTCCAGTTCCGAATTGCCCCACTCTCAGCTCATTACCGAATCGTTTGCCCAGCTTCGCGTTAAAGTCTCCCATGACCACAGTGAAATAGCTGTTAGAGGTATGTATGGCATCATCGGAGTGTGTCGAAGTGGGTGCGTATACCTGTATAACCTTCAACGAATACCGCTTGGAGATTCTGAGTATAAGGTACGCAACCCTCGTCGACACACTCTCGATTTTCACTAAGTTGTTCACGAGGGACTTGTGGACAATGAACCCGACACCACCTTAGGATAGTTGGTCACCCTCCCGGTAATAGAGCAGGTTTCCGGATTTCAGTATTATGAGTCCTCCCCCTCTCTTCGGACTTCAGATAATCCTACAATATCGCAACGTAACCTGCTCAATTCTTCTTCCAGTTCGGTTATCTTCTCGTCGGACCGCAGTGTACGTGTGTTATACGTTGCCAAGGCCGGAATCTGCCGGGGATTCTTAGCACCCCCTGCCCTGCCCTAACCACGGCTGTTACCACGGCTGGGAATAGCAGGGCTGCCGGGGACTGGGGCCGCTGTTTTGTTGTGTCCATCATTTGGGAGGATATGCCATAATCGCCACGCTTGGCAGGCGGGTTGGCGATCGCAGTAGGATAGACATGGTACTCAGGAGAACGCTGCTGCCCGTTCTCTGGTATATATTCCCTCGGGACGACTTCTACGTCCCCCCACGGGATGAGAGGGGGTGGCGATGTTATTTGAGGCCGTCACCACACAGCCAAAAATTTTAATTTTACATTAGTTACACTAGTACACTGATTTAAATATAATTTTTATACGATTTTACAGTTAGTGAAAGATACGATTATAAGATTAGTGATATCGCTGGAATGCACAGTAGCAGCAATCCTTCGACAGAAGAAAAAATAACATGCGAAAATATCATGTAAAAAGAGGTAGATATGACCCGAACCTCTTCAGAGCAGTTTGACAACCCCATATTAAGCCACTGGGTAGGCAAGGTCATAGGGGTTGGTTAATTTAATTTATTTTTATACTACCATAGCTCTTTAAGACTAATTTTGCTAACAATACTATGGCTGCACTGCAATGCACTGTACATTATTTTTGTAACAAAAAAAGCAATTAACTAATAATTTATAATTAATGTAGCTCGTTAGATTTTGCTGTAAAAAGAAAAATATGTATTGCATATATTTAGTCTGCAATCATTTCTCTTATCTCTCATCTCATCCAATACCCTTAATAGCTACTTTGTCGATGTCGCTATTATTTTTACCTGTCTCATAATCATGTGCCTTTATTGCCGCCTCCACACCGGCGCTGCACAGCTGCAGGTCTATTAAATCATGTACCCTTCGTTGACACTCTGCCACTCGGGACTGGGAACAAGTATGCCGAACTCAAAACAGAGAAATCAAACAATTAATAATTCGGCGTGAAATGAAACATTATTTGTTTCATTAATTATAAATAACTGATCTTATCCGAAGTCCGGCAGACCACATGCACAATGACCCAGGACTTACCATGGTGCATAGCATGGCAACCAGATATCTAATCTACATATATGTATATTTATAAAACCATACATACATAAATTACACCCAGACACAGAACAAATAATCATACTCTTCACACAAAGTTTTGTCCTGAGTGAGCATCAAACCATCTACCACTGGCTTAGAAATCAGAGTCACAAACCAATAGACCAACAGGCCAGTCTAGATCTGCCGTAAGCAGATACTGGAGATCCGAACCGGCAGTCTATATCTCGGTGTTCCCTTGCTAACATCCTTATGTGGAAGTAGGTGCCATCTATAGGCTTTGTACAGACGCCAGCAGATCAGGCAACCCCAATGTGTCAAATTTCCCCAATTGAAAGATTGAAAGTGAACCTTATGCTTATGTGGCAAAGTTGAAAGTCTATAAAATAAATTTGACAGATTAGGGTAGCTGGATGTGCTGGCGTCTGTTATGCTAAATGTTGCATGTGAAATATTATGTCAATTAATAAAACCTCGGAACAACCATAACTGGGTCACACAAACAGATGTCCTGCGCTGAACCCGAAACACGTAGGCGCCGGGGTAGGAGCGAGGCGGTAATATTATAGCAGTAAATGAAGTTTTGAAGGTACAACCGGTAGCGGAAGATCTCGTCGAACATTCTATGATCATGTTAGAGATCTTCTCAAGAAAAGTCAGGTCAGAAGTACCCTAAAAAGGCGAGAAAAGTATGAAGAATGAGAGTAAATGACGCAAGAGGTGTGCAAGGATCGTGACAAATGGAATTCCCTTGCTCTGCTGTTGATTAGGGTTGTAACGGAGGCCTCTTATCGGAGGCGGAGGCGGATGCGAAGATGACGGATTTCACCTCCGCGGATGCGGAGGTTAACGGATGCGAATGCGAAGGTGAAAGTGGATGTGAAAAAAAAGTATTTTATGAGTAATATTAATATGTTTTAATCTCAATAAATGAAGAATGAGCTGAAAGTGGGGCAATTTCAATTTGACTTCATAGAGAAGGAGGGACTCTTTATGATGAACTCCTTTTTAAAGAAGCCGGATAATCGCAAATGGATGGTAAAGTAAATCAAAAAACGAGATAGACTTTATTTTGTCGACTATAAAACAGATGTTCAATGATGTCTTTGTGATCAATACGGTTAAAAGCGGGAGCGATCACAGGCGGGGCTCATTGAACCTTAATGTCAAGCTCCAGAGGTCCCGACTGATAAAGTTTATGCTCCGACCTTTACCCATCCACGTCGAAAACCCGGAACCCTTTCAGCTCAAACTTCAAAACGGAGTGGAGTCATACCACGACAGGTTCGTAGAAGCTGTCTATACGGCTGGGTCTTTAAGGCCCGCCGTACAAACAGAACCAAAAAGATCTCTGACTAAACCCTGCAGCTAAAGGAAGAAAGACGGAAAATGGTTTTGACATCCTCTGATGATGCTACCAGATACCGGCAGCTCAACAGACAGATCTAGACAGTCACACAAAATGTATTAAGAAGCCATCGAGTGGAACAAAGGCTCTACAGTGTTAGCAAGAGAACTGTCTGTTGAACAGAGCCAACTGACGAAGCTGAAGACTGAGGATGGCAGAATCGTCACGTCTAGACCTGAGTTGCTGGGAGAGATTGAGAGGTTCTATGGACAGCTGTATACGAGAACCCAGTCACCTGTCGATAGTTGAGCCTCAGATCCGAGAGCACGACTAACCCGAGACTTCACCGAAGACATCCCGGACGTCAGCATGTGCGAGATAAGAATTCCTCTCAAACAGCTTAAGAACAACAAGGTGCCTGGTGATGATGGAGTTACAGCAAGTTACAGCTTTTAGCTCTTCTTCGGGCCCTTCAGAAGTTATTGAACTCCGTCATACTAGAAGGTCAAACGCCACAAGTATGGCACAGAGGTGTGGCGGTACTCTTCTTTAAAAAAGGCGAAAAAACCCTCTTGAAGAATTACAGACCCATCACAATGCTGAGCCATGTTTACAAGTTGTTTTCGAGAGTCATTACGAATCGTCTCGCACGCAGTTTTGACGACTTCCAGCCTCCCGAACAAGCCGGATTCCATAAAGTCTTTAGTACCATAGACCACATAAATAAGACCGAAGAGTATAACCAGCCATTATGCTTAGTGTTTGTGGACTATGAAAAAGTCTTTGATTCGATCAGAACCTGGGCCGTACTGAGGTCTCTCCAAAAATGCCAAATCGACTACCGGTATATCGAGGTGTTAGTGTTTATATGAAAACGCCACTATGTCAGTGCGACTCCCGGACCGGAACTGGGAACCTATCCACTTGCAGCGAGGTGTGAGACAGGGAGATGTTATATCTCTGAAACTGTTCACCGCTGCATTGGAAGATGTCTTCAAGCTTTTGGACTGGGAAGGATTTGGCATCCATGTGAATGGCGAGTACATCACCCACCTTCGATTTTCCGACATATAGTAGTCATGGCTGAGACCCTAGAAGACATCGGTACAATTCTCAATGGTCTCAGGATAGTCTCTCAACAAGTGGGTCTTAAAATTAACATGGATAAGACGAAAATGATGTCGAACATCCATGTTGCACCCACTACTTAAGGTTGGAGACTGCATTCGAAGTTGTAGAGAACTATATTATTTACCTAGGACAGATCATCCAACTAGGTAGGTCCAACTTCGAAAACTTCTTTTGTCCAGCAGTGGGCGTCATTCGGCTGATATGATGCATTCTCTGCCAGTCGACCTTTGGCTGATGCAGAGATATATGATTATGCCGTAAATAAACCTCCGTTATAACTCCGCAAAAAAACAGCGGAGGCGGAGGCGAAGATACGATTTCATGCGGAACTTCCGCAGTAACGGAACCGGAGGCGAAGATCCGTTACAACCCTACTGTTGATGTTTGACATAGATTTTTTTTTTAAAGACAACGCCCGCTCTTGGGAATGTAGTCCCTGTGGCGCGGGGTACTTTCTAATAATTAATAGACGGACACAAATTACATACAGACTCAGGACATCTATTTATGGGTCACACAAATAGTAGTCCGGCGCGGGACACGAACCGGCGACACGAGCAGGCGAGGCGACTGTCTTAGCCGTTACGCCACACGTGCGGTTCTTGCTAATGATGGACATATGTATGCGTGACGTTTCCTCGGAGACAATCGCATCGCAAGTTGTCTCAAAATGTCTCAATATTTTTACTCACTCTAGCTACATCCAACTGTCTAACTTTGGCACTAACATCCCTTGCCAAGACTGCTGTCTTATCCACCATGTCTGCCGCAGTGTGTGCATCTGCCTTCACTTCTCCAAGCTTCGTGTACGCCTGGCTGGCGCTGCGCAACCGACCTTCAATTGCACACGCCCTAGATAACACCCCTGAAAGGGCTTCATCGACCTCAGACTGAAACAATAAAAATATTATGATAAATGTCTTTAAAATCACTCCAAACATGAATCTATAGTCAATGTTAAGCTTATACAAGTTGTAATATAAATAGTGGTTGAAAGTTAAGGAATGCTATCTGAGTATATTTCATTAAATAAGTGTGTAATCACACTAATATCATAAAGGCAAACGTTTGTGAGTGTGTATGTTTGTTACGGCTTCACATCTAAACGCCTGGAGTGATTTTAATAAAATTTGGTATGGAGTTAGCTGAGACCCTGGATTAACACATAGGTTATAATTTATAAAGTTTAACGCGGGTGAAATTGCGGGGCACCTAGTGTACAATAAATATTTTTATGCCACCCCACACAAAATGCATCAGCTGATTCTTGTTTGCATGTGGGATGTTATAATATCTTTTTTGTGTATTCCACCTGCTTATGCCACAAGTTATTCAGTTTCATAAGACGCTTAAGCCATGTTCTATTTATGTTGATCTTGTGTTCACGTCAGGGACCGTAAAGGTAGCAGGGAAGAAACACTGCACAGAATGACCAAAACCAGTGTCACACTCTTTTCTGTTCTGTGTAATTATGTTGATTTCTTTATATATATTTTTTTATTAGGTTAGTGGTCTTTCAATTTTCGTATAATGAGTTTACACTGTATTCTTATAGTAAAAGTGGTTTTAGACAGTCACCACCTCTTTACGGGAATTGGCGAGGACAAAGAAGAAAGGGCCTTTCTTTTCCTGTTATTTTTTTGGTTTGAGTACCTACTTATCGTATGGGCAGTGGTTACCCTAGTGTCAGAGTTGTTCAAGTCGCCCAATAGGTCTCTTAACAACTGTTGTCTAATTACTACATCTGGGACCAACAGCTTAGCGTGCTCTCAGAAGCAATGAGACACTGAGAAATTAAACCTCTTTGAATATCACCAACTATGGACTGAATATGGACGAATTACGGACCAGTGTCAGCATTTAGCTTTGAGCGCCGTTTAAGTGCTGACTGACTGGTTAGTAACCCTGACTGCTAAGACTGAGGTAGTGGTTGGATTCCAAATTTTTGTGTGATGAACATGATTATGTCTTTTGTTTTTAGGTGTAATACATACATCTATAAAATGTATGTATATAGAAATATATAAGATTGTTAATTTATAAATTACTTGTCATAGTACAGGCTCGCAATCAGCTAGGTGCCTTGCCTTGCTGCTAGGTGAATTGCCTCAGCTTGGCAATTCTTTGGGCTATGTTGGTTAATTTGGTTCGCCTATGGATTTCAGCATTTCTTATTCGATATCACAGGGAATCTCCAAGCATAGCCCTTGTTATTGGGTGACATTGAGCCGCTTGATAAGGCCCATAGTGCGTGACCACATCTTAGTTTCACATTTTAGTATATATGTTATGGAATTTCTCTGTGCATTGTGAACCGATGTTGATAATTCTCTTTTTAAATGCTACAGAACGTTTTTGAAATGGTCCTATATAATTTTTTCACCAAACCTTTGCTTAAAAGAAAAGTCAGATTTTTGTATTTCTAAAAGTAATTATTATACATTTTTCTTATTGTACTTGACTTTTCAATAAACTAAGCCCTTAACTTGACATTTTAATGCCTTCGGCGTATGAATACACTTAAGCTAGTTTTAGCCACAATTCTCAGTGTGAAATTAAAACAGACTACCCTAAACCTGTGGTTACATGCCCATAGTTGCACATAAATATTATATCATGTTTTTTTTTAAATTATGTTATTTATGAGATCCTTCAATTTCTTGTATAGCCATGCCAGGGGAATCCCCAGATTACCTTGATTATATTGGCATATTAATAAATATTTTCGTTTAAGGACTCTTAAATATAATATTAAGAATATTCAGGTATTCTGTAGTTTGCGGTACTAAAAATTTTATAACATATTCTTATCAAATGAGGGCAAACCTGATAGTAAGTAGTTAAGGGCAATTCATCCTTAAGAAAACACTCATGTGTTATGACCTATCTCTCTTCCCTATGGCCTAGCTTTTCAACCTAACTCGCACACAGAGACATGAAATTTAATTGTTTGGCTCTGATCAAAGCAAAATTAGGTTCTACCTGTTAAAACCAGAATTATAGGATGTAATTATATGTTTTAGAAACATATAATAGACATATTATATGTTTTACAAACATATATAGTATGTAAAGTACCCCACGACACAGGGATTAGATTCCCTAGGGCAGGCGTTGTCTTTTAAAACAAATGAAAAAAAAAGGGTGGATTTACTTGCTCTACTTAAGAACTATTAACAGTTATCCTGGACAAACTTCGAGTACAGTGCCACTAAACAAACAAAGGTTGAGTATCTGCTATAATAATATATAATGCACCCTCTTAATCCAATGGAATGGATCAAGAATTGGAGACATTTTTACGTGGTATCGGAGCCACGGGCGTATAAAACCACCAATTTACCGACTGCAGCTTGCTAATCGAAGGTTTTCCGTAACATTTTAGCCCGACCAGAAATTGATCCCAACACTTCTTTATTTGCAGATGAACATGCTACTGCTAGACCAATGCAGTCTATAGTAAGGTATATTATTCAGTAATGGTAAGTTGCTCAAGATCGAAACTAAGCTCTAATCTGTAACCTAGTCGGCTAATTGATCAGTAATAAACTGATGACATCGTCATCAAAACATTAACTATAGAATTACCTCTTCTTTCTCAATTTCATTGAGCGCTTTTTGTAATCCTTCATCAGTTGACACATCGTACTTTTCTAACAAGAGACTCAACGACATTCTTATACGTATTTTTAGTATTTAATTTTGTTTTTATTTACATTTAACCTACAAATTGTATATGTATAAACGTCAACAATTGGGTGGTAGCCAAGGATTCTTTAATTCCCCGATTAACATTTTTTTAAATTGTTTTCGGTCCTGGCTTCTTCGGCCTTATCCCTATTTACAAAGTAAGCCTTGGTTGCCTTCGTAAAAAATGTATGAAAAATAACAACACATTTTTTAAGACATACTAGTAATCTAGGGCGATTATCTTTGGACTATTTAGAAAATGTCAAAAATATTACTAAACAAAACATGATTAATTATACTGAAACACGCACCTATAGTCAAATTATGTAAAACAAGGTTTTAAAACATTATCGACGCGACTAACATGTCTCCACTACTACTATTTTTTCCGGAATAGTGAAAAAAGCAACACAACCGTGGTAAGACAAAAAACCACTTTAATAAACTGTGTTTTTTTGTTAAGGTTAACCCCTTTCTTAAGGTTTTTTAGCGTGAAATTCTTTTCTACAGATTTATCCTCTTATATTAAGTATAAAAATCTTACTAACAAAACTACATTTAAAAATCAGATTTTCTTAAAAACATAATAAACTGAACTCTACACAGTATGTAACTACTTGCTAAATAACTTTTTACCATGTCAGTTCATGACATAATTCTCACATTTCTCAAAACATACTGATGAGATCAAAGAAAACGTAAGCACCAACCACCGACTATGTGGTGATGTAGAAGAATATAATTCTTACAGTAAAAAGGCATATTTATATCTGTAGTTATATTTTGTTATTAGTTTAAAGTGGTAAGTTGTTGATTTTTTTCGTTTGGAAACATTAGGCTTATAATGCGACTAGGTCACTACATATTGAGGTATTTTATTAATTTATAATAACATTAAACAATTGCGATTGAGGTATTATATTTCTACTTGTTTTTGTAAGTTCTAACATACTAAGAAGTTTAACCTTATTGGTATAATGGTATGAAATTCTTCAATCTTCCTTGTGATGGTCTACTATCTATGATAACACTTCTGGTTTTCCAAATCAGGGAAAGCACTAAAACTTGGCAACTTTGTTGTAAATAAGTCAAATGAATGTTGTCAATGTCTAATTAAAATATATCACAAAATTATCAGCTGGGCTAGGTCATTGACTCATTTTTGCATTTGATCAATTTGAACTTAAATGTATTTGTGCGAATAATTGAAACTTAAAGGTATTGTGTGGGAAATAAATATTATATTTGTATAAATAACAGTATAATACAATCGATTAAACTGAAGTCAAAGCCCAATAATAAACTTTGAAGTATGGCAACACAGATTTGACATGAATCAAGAATACGTTCAGAATCTGGACAAAATCAAGTCTAATTACCTTCTGAAATAATAAAACCTCTAAATTCACCTAAACGTAAAAATGTTATTTGTTATTATAACAATGAGAAGACTTAAAATAAAATGTTTCTGCAGTTAATATGTGTTCTATAAGATTTAATTAAATTATAAAATAAAACTAAGTCATTACCTGAAGGCCGTTCATGATTTAGTCAGCTATTTTGATCAGACCTTCGAAAAATTGACTGGTGGACAAAAGTGCGATAGC
The DNA here is from genome assembly GCA_951640165.1 of Pseudoips prasinana. Taxonomy (NCBI): domain Eukaryota; kingdom Metazoa; phylum Arthropoda; class Insecta; order Lepidoptera; family Nolidae; genus Pseudoips; species Pseudoips prasinana. The sequence continues at coordinate 39,778,489 of OX621237.1, read as the reverse complement.
TGTGCTGCAACATTAGTAAACATAAAAACTTGTGAAATCGTAAAATCGATGTGCCGTTAACAGTTTAACATCCCTCAGGGCGTTTAATAAGTGCATAACACTCCTTTGAGGGCATATTTCTTTGTGAAGTTGAATAATAATCGTTAAAGGTGAGTGATAAACGTTAGCAACATACATTGCATAAATTAGTTAGTATTGGCAAACAGGATTGTTTTTTTTTGTGTGAAGTGGGCTTTGTACAGAGTATAGGTGGATGGTGTTTTGTGTTGGTTGCAGATTGACTCCGTGTGGGGCTGGGCTTCGCCCCCGCTGCGGTTGCAGCTGGGTAACTCGCGCGGACTCAAGAGGTGAGTGAACTTTCATAATATCATTGAGAAATAATTGGCACCAATATTTTTACACATAGTTTGAATATTTTTTTAATTTTTCGCTCTAGTTTTTGGTGGCAGTTGGCTGGTTGTTTTGTCTATGGGTGGGTTTGTGTTATAAACATGCTGCTGGCACAGGTGATTGTTTACACAGCCTAGTACCTATAATGTTTTACTTGGTATAGCTTTCTTATTAGTTTTAATGGGGAAGCAGAATAATATCTAACTTCAATAATCCTATAATATATATTATATCCGTAAGTTACAAAACAATGTTTTATAAAGTTTGTGTCACAGATTTTATCCATATCATTGGTGGGACCTTGACTATCTGTAGTTATAAGTTCATTCCACAGTTTCTCTTACCCAGTGGACTAATTTGTTTACACAATTTCTATCTGATCAGCTGTTAATGTCTCAATTTAGATAAACTTTGTAATACTATGGAACATTGCTATTCACTAAATGTATGCAATGCGTAACATACATTTTTTCTGATTTGTAACTAGTTTATTAAACCTATAAAATTGAATGACTTTTAATATCTTGTTGTTTGTTCCCATGGTCTACAAGAACCATACTTTTACATAAAAAATTGTGGTGAATATGATATGCAACAAAACAAGTAAATTGTTGCCTTGAAAATAGACCTTGTCTATGAAGGTTGAAGGCTCGGCATGAAATATATATATCAAGTTGTGTTTTATGGTTCTATAGTTGCAAAGAACCCTTAGAGATCCACTTAGGTGACCGTCATTGTCAATGTAATCCCAATTGAAGAAAATACATGTGATCTTAACACTCCTGCTATTTGTCAATGAAACTATAACACCTAAAATGTTGTTTCTTTTATGAATATTAGAATTAAACATACATACATACATAGACTCACGCCTGTTTCCCAGAGGGATAGGCAGAGACAATGGATTTCCATTTGTCACAAACTTTGTACACCTCTTTTGCCACCTCTTTTTCTTCATGTATGAAGAATATAATGACAGCAATCGAGGCAAAAGAGGTTACAGTCAAATTTGTAGTTAAATGTATTTTTTAACCTTTAAGATTGCACTAGAAATGGAAGACATTAATGCTGCTTAGCTTTGGGTGCATATTTATGGCATCCTATCTATTAGGGTGCCAGTAGGGTTCCTTTTATTGAACCTCTGCAGTACCTCAGTCTGTCAGTGGGCTGTATCTCGGAAATCATGTTAGGCAGAGTGTACATATGTATCACTACTATAATAATAAATTTGAAAAACCACTGATTTTTCTATGTTTCATGCTCAACATTAACAATCAATGTAAAATGTACAATGGCAGGGTAATGTTCATGTCCTATTTCAATCTGCACATTGCAGGTTTTTTTATAGAGAGGGTTATTATGACGGTCACCGTAGCCTAGTTGGTAGTGTTCCTGCCTACGAAGCTGGTGGTCCTGTATTTGTGTGATGAGCGCGAATATTTGTTTCTGAGTCATGGATGTTTTCTATGTACTTAAGTATTTATCTATCTATATAAGTATGTATATCGTCGCCTGGTACCCATAGTACAAGCTTTGCTTAGTTTGGGGCTATGATGATCTGTGTGACATTGTCCTTATATATTATATTATTATAATGTCTTAGATATCATTTTTATTCTTAAATGACTATCATCATCATCATATCATCCAAAAGATGCCTGCTGCTGGATAAAGGCCTCCCGGAAAGATCCCCAACCATAAAAAAACTATACAAACTTAGTTAATTGCTGTGCTCTGTGCCGAAAAACTGGAAAATAATACAAATCATACCACTTAGTTCTAGTATTGCAGTAGCACAGCAAAAGCTTAGTAGAAGGCTTCCCTTATAAACATCAAGAATGACTACTGAAACCCTACACTACAAGATATTATTATGCACCATCCATAATTACCATAACAATGGCAATATACTGCTTGAATGTTCCACATGATAACATCTCCCTGTTTATAGAATGCTTCACCAAACAGTGCAAAGCAATGTTTATAAACTTTGAACATCCTTGTAATGTAAACAAACAAAGTCTTTTATAAAAGATAAGGTTGGTTAGCAGTCAATAAATATTATGATTTGATTTTCTTGATGCTACAATCCTGCCTATGTTGAATTTCTGTGTTCTTTTAAGTATGTACTCATCATATCAGCTGAAAAATGTCCACTGCTGGACAAAGGCCTCCCACAAGGATCTCTACAATGGCTGGTCTTATGCTGCTGCATCCAGTGACTTGCCATTATTAACCATACTTTTACTTATTTATTTATTAACGGTACTTGTTGGTAATAATAATAATGTCCTCCTGGTCAATTACGGCCACGGCAGCCACTCTCGATGGATACTAGCAATTTGCGCTAACATAAGGGCACTATTCCATCACATTCATGATTCGCTGGGACCACTAGCTACAGGACTGGAAATAGGTCAGATTCAGGACCGATGACTTTACGTGCTCGCCGAGGCAAGGAGGTGTGATACAGCCAACTCTCAGACTTTGGGCTGATTGATACTGAGAAATTTTCTGAAGAGAAAATTGCTAAAATCACTTTTAGCTTAACTGAGGTTGACTACGCTACTGTACGCAGATGTAGATTCAAATTATTTATGCAGACAATATATTGCGCCTCATTGGTCTACCGGTAGCGGGTTCAAATCTCGGGTCGGGATAAAAGTGATTTTGGAATTTTTCTGTAAATAGAAAAAAATCGCAGTATCAGCACGAAGTCTGCGAGTTGGCGGTAGTAAACCCCCGTGCCCCGGAGAGCACATAAAGCCGTTGGCCCTTTAGCTGACCTCTTTCCGGTCGTGTCGCTAGGCGTCCCATCGGATCATGAGAGTGATGGAATAGAAAGTGCTCCTGTCTTTGCGCACACACTTGTCCACTATAATATGTCCCGGGACGATGGCTAATCTCTATTGAGATTGGCCGCCGTGGCCGAAATTCGGCGAAGAGCATATTATTATTATTATTATATTGTGTTCTATAGCATAAATTTAAATTATAACGAAAAACTAAGCCTGAAGACTGAGAAAAACTGAAGGCCATTCATGATTTTGTCTTCTATTTTCATCGGACTTTCGAAAATTGACTAGAAGGCCAAAGTACCTTCTCTACGGTACCTAAACACTACCCCGAGTAAGCCATTCTTTAAAATATACGCATACAAAATATTCAAATTTTACTGTAACTGAAAATCGGTACCTATCACTTTATTAATTTACCGCGCGAAAGGGCACAAGAAAGTTTCTCTCCCTTCAGTTGCCCTTCATTTGTATGTGTAGGTCCCTTTCGTTTGAGTGCCCAGAATAACAGTATATGAAAAAATGCAATACGAGCTCTTTAAGTGGTACCTAAGGATTGGCAACACAACGGCCGGAAAGGCCCAGACTTGACAAAATGGAAATACGCGTTTTCGAGGAGCTGCGAAAGGCTGAGGTCGATACAAAACGCTGGAACTGAATGCCCGATAACCTGCGACTAGTCAATACAAGTATGTTGCTGCTAGGTACTAGGATTTAAAGTGGTAGATATGACCGAAATCTCTCTGAGCAATGGGTGTGACTCGCGACCGCGATTAAATAAGCAGTAATTTCTGAGCGTCTCCGTGTTTCTGACGACACGATAAGCTGTCGGTCCCGGTCGTAATCGCAAGACAGGCCTGGGGCTCTACCGGCTAAGTCGCCGAACATAGATTTCTTAACTGGAGTTCAAATAAATAAAGGTTAAAAATGACTTAGTCAATCGTTAACTTGGCTTCAACGTTGACAATCGATTTCGGAGCATTCATGACGTCACATGTGCTCATGGAAGCCGATTTAACGATTGATTAAGTAATTTTTAACCTTTATTTATTTGAATGCCATTTAAGAAATCGATGATCGGTGACTTAGCCGGTAGAGCCCCTGTTGTTCTAGCGGTTAGTGAACCTGATTGCTAAGAGTTCCTGGGTTCGATCCCATCCGACACAAATCTTTGTGTGACGAACACGATTATTTTTGGGTCTATCTGGGTGTAATTTATCTATAATATGTATGTATTTAGAAATATTTAAGTGTTTATCAGTTGCCTGGTTGCCATAGTACAGGCTCTGCTTAGTTTGGGATCAGATGGTTGTGTTGGTTGCCCCAAGATATATTAATGTTAATTTACATTGAATCGTCCGGCGGTTACCGAGCCAGCACCCTCAACAATAATTCGTTTTAATAAATTTTGATAAGACTTCGACAGTCATGTTTGGTAAAATTGCACTCTAACGTTTGTATCAGGCTTATTTAAACAATTTAGTTTCTATTGTGTAAATACATTTTTCGTGTGTATTAAGTATATACCCGTTTGCATTTTAATCTAGTGACGTGTTGGAGGTCATTAACTTAAACATATGGACATAAGGTCAATGTAATACCAACCGATGGTAGTGAACTTGCCTTCCAATCCAAAGGTTGCGGATTCGATCCTCACACTAAACATATATTTGAATTCATGAACATGTCTATTTGTTAAATTTTAATTTTATAGCATTATTCGCAATGCAAAGCGTTTATCTAATCTCAAAAATGGGAAATCATAAATTTAATCGTCCGGCGGGTCTCGAACCTGCACCAAACTCATCCATCACCGCCGGACGATTAAATTTATGATTTCCCATTTTTGAGATTAGTTAAAGGCTTTGCATTGCGAATAATGCTATAAAATTAATATTTAATAATTTGGAAGGTATTATGAATATGATATGATCTTTCACATGCAACTGTGAACATATCAGTCGGCCATGTTTCTAGACAACAAAGCCGATAGATTATACCTACATCCTCCGGGAGGGTGTTTTGATTTGATTTGATCTGCCAGCGTGTATCGTTCGTAGCTTAACGCAGAGCGCCTAGCCCGGATTGGTAGATGGTACAGGTTCGAGACCCGCCGGATGATTAAATGTATGATTTCCCATTTTTGAGAATGTCCATTCTTGGACTGGACTGGCCTGTTCGTCTAGTAGTTAGTGACTCTAACGGCTAAGCCAGAGGTCGTGGGTTCGATCCCAACCCCGTACGAATCTTTGTGTGATGAGCACGATATTTGTTCTGCGTCTGGATGTAACTGATTGGATGATTATGTACTGATAGCAATAAAATAATGATAAAGAACACATGAACAAAGTGTCTTCCCCAACAAATATGACTAAGGAAAGTCGGTAGACTGATTCTTCGAATTATTTACGTTTATGTAGAAGTTTAGGTTAATATAAAAAAAAAAAACTTATAAGTATCTACATTAAAATGTCATACAAATAAAGTACTATTCTTGGTACTTCTATACATATAATAAAATCGTACATTGAATATTTTTTTAAAAGGATACTTGGGGCATGATCTACAATCGATATCGTAGCCAAAAATATAGTTTTTAGAATTTTTGTCTGTTTGTCTCTATGTATGTCCGGGCTAAACTCAAAAAGTATGGATTTGCTTCATATTTTGCATGAATATTACTAAGTGGTCGCGTCAACATATTATCACGCTGCTATCACCTACGGGGGAGGAGCTGTGATAATTTATAAAGTTTAACGCGGGGATAACCTCGGGGCACAGCTAGTTATTAAATAAAAAGAAACGAGTGTACTTTAAACCACCCGACTGAAGTAAAACTTAGAAATACTAAAGAAAGATAGAAAGAAAATGTGTGCTTGCACCTCACTCTGTTGCTTCAACAGTAATATACGAAACGTAACTCTCTCTCTTTCTATCTTCACCTCTCCCACTCTCTTATATCTCCCTCTCACTTCCGTTCGCCTCGCCCAATCACATTTTTCGTAATGCTCTCGTCTCGCATTCCCACCCACTTACTATTGGATTTATCACGACTATAATAATATATTGGTGGGTTCCCCTCCTTTCACTACATGTTCTGATCAGCCTTGACCTTTAGACAGAAGCAATGCCTTTAGCCTTTACGTCTATTGCAGACGATTACTATTTAGCGCAATAACGACCTGCTACGTTCTTATGGGCAGTAGTTACCACAGTGTCAGAGTTGTTCAAGCCGCCCAGTAGGCCTACGGTATTGCTTAGTGTCTGTGTTATAATGACTACAACCGGGGCCGACAGCTTAACGTTCAGAAATTTCACCAGATTGCGGTTCACTCACGGACGGGTGATTGGAACTGGCTGTGAGCGCTAAAAGTATGTGCTCCTTGTACTTCTATCGTCAGATTTGACTGCCTCGTTGGTCTAGCGGTAGCGTGTTCAATCCCAAGTAACGAGGTCCTGAGTTCAAATCCCGGGTCGGCCCAAAAGTGATTTTGGGATTTTTCTGTAAAAAGAAAAACTTCTTAGTATCAGCCCGCAGTCTGGGAGTTGGTGGTATTATACCTCCGTACCTCAGAAAGCACGTAAAGCCTTCGGTCCTGTGTCTGACCTCTTTCCAGTCGTGTCGCTAGTCGTCCCATCGGATCATGAGAGTCATTTAATAGAAAGTGCACCTCGCTGCCGACGTGCCCGAAATTCGGCTAGGAGGACATTATTGTCAGATAACTGAGTCTAGGGGGAAAAGCACCAAATACTTTTGATACCCGACTGCTACTAAGACCAATATCGGTTTTTGGTTTAAGCTAAGAATCAAACCTAGCAGAGTTCAAAACGCCAACCAGTCCATATAAATAATGCAATGAAATAATTAATTCAGCATTTACGTATATCTATACAAAGTACTTGAGTAGTAATTTTGTCTAATAAGGTAATTAACCATAGCTAAACTTGACACATAATTAGTATTACGCACTCGTAGGTTCTGCAGATTAAAACTCTGAGATATTTTCCACACACAATATTTAATCGAACAGAGTAACGTTCTCATCTACCGTCGTACAAAGAATGCCTTTTTAATAATTCTCCTACCCTATTTATATTTTTATCAGTGACAACCATTTGAAAGTCTACTATCGTGTATTAATAGTTTTAAGATGTAAACTTATTATAGTAATTAATAAACTGATAATCACTAATCAAATAAATAATCACAGTGTAAAAATAGTATCATAACATAGCAGCTACGTCATAACCGTTGCGCGGCTATTGAGTACTTGATAACATTAGATTGCATAATGTCAGCCAAATTATGTCCACTGCTAGACAAAAGCATAAGCATCCCCAAAGAATAGGGGGATATACCATAATTGCCACGCTTGGCAGGCGGGTTGGTGATCGCAGTTTGATGGTCATAGTTCACAGAAAAACGCTGCTGCCCGTTCTCTGGTATATATTCCCTCGGGACGATTTCTACGCCCCCCACGGGATGAGATGGGTGATGATGTTCTATGCCATAGGATGATGATGATATAATAAATTCAGAGACTACGTGAATAGCACAGTAGGCTCCAAACGAAAAAAAAATATTTTAAGCGCCATCCACTTATGGGCACTCTTATTGGGCTCCAGCTCAGAGTACCGCTCCTCTAAAAAGACTCAATACTTGAAATAGAGTGTACCTCATATCACAGTTCTGAGACAGCGGGCTAACGTAGTCCTGGCTGGTAAGGATCCTACCCTAATTATCATGTAGCTTTCTTCTCTACGTAGGTTGACATCATACATTCTTCTTCATCTTATCGTGTCGATGGTAAGAATTATATTCTATCTTCCCAAAATTGGGCAACGCTGACCCCTTTGGCTGAAGCGTCATACAAGTCCTGAAGGGAACAAGAGACTGGACAGGAGGGACAAACGAATAAATGGGCCATACTTTGGGGTGACACGCCGCACTCGCAGATGTTTTGTGGTGTGGGAATGTAACCCCATTTGCACATGTTATCTTTTGATCTACCAACCTGGGTACGAAGTCTATTAAGAGTCCTCCAGTTGGCCATGGCAAATTATGTCCCGGAGGTAGTTTTTCCTTTGGCGGGACAAAGAAAGGAGGAGCAAATTTATCTCGCCATATGGTTGCCCTCGCTTTTTGGGCATCGATAGTAGCTGTGGTAGTGGCCAGGAAACTTTTACGACTTTTCAGTCTGCGGGGAGTTGGAGTACAGTTATTAAGAGGGTGTTTTTTATCTGTCTCCTGCTTATACCGCTCAACACCACTCGCTACTTCCCTTCTAACAGCTGGGGGCGCGATTCCTGCCAGCGGGTACAGTTTTTGAACTGGCGTGGGCTTAAGGCATCCCGTGATGATCCGGCACGTTGGAACATATTTGTAACAACATATGCATTAATTAAATACGGGTATAATAAATGCGAAAGATTGTGAGTATGGATGTTTCTTACTCTGTCGCGCAAAACTGGCGAACGGAGTTTGATGAACTTTGTAGTAATATAGCTTATATATCCGATTAACACAGAGGCTATCATTTATAAAGTTTAATGCGCGTAGAACCGAGGGGCACAGCTAGTTTTAAATAATTAATTCAAGTGACACGTGGATATTTAGATCTGTAGTTTGTTATCATTTTGAGTTAATTTATAATATTAATGAGTAAATACATTAAGTAGCTAATTTAGGTTATTGTTAGAATGGTAATTATAAGTTTATAGTCTTTTTCGGTATTTATAGTTTTAGATATTTAACAACATTGTGGTTATCATTCTGTTAATTTTGAAATATTATTAAGGCGGACCTCTTGTGAATCGCACGATACGATTGTAGTACGCGTACAATGAACCATCTTATAATAGCACTTGTGAGACAATTTGTTAAGAAACTAAAATCATTTCCTTCGTATATATTGAATGTGCGCATCAAGTTCTTTCTTTTGTTATCGGACATGATATGTATTGGTGTAATTTAAATAAAAAAAGGTTTTTATTCACGTAGACTTTAAAAAAGCGCTTGTAAATAGTCAGAACATGTTTGTAGTAATACAGTTATTATTTCTAGTTGCATATTACAGATATTTAGGTACACGGAATGTTAAAACATTTATACAATTTATTTTATAATAGTAGTGATATTTAGCTAGCTTGTATTAAGTTATTGTCAAGGAGATTATGTTTAGGTTTAATGATTGAAATTTATATTTTACACATATTTTACAATTTATATAATTCACATGTAAAATGCGCCATGTAACTTGTTTCAACTGCTATATATCCATATATACTTATTTGTTAACATCGGTTTACTGGTTTAGGAGATACGAGGGAACGGGTGTGCATACATAGACTTTGATTACGCAAACAGAGGGTTGACCAGTAACCCTCTTGTTTCCGTAATCGGGTTAGAACAATACTAAAATCGACTAAAATGAGGTTGCGTATTCTCATATATCACGATTGTGACGTCGAAATTGAAACTGCCCGCAGTGGCCGAAATTCGGCTAGGAGGACATGTCTATATCCTTTATAACTCAAAGTAATTTATTTGTTTAACATAGGCAATATGGTACATGGTATAAAGATTGTGTTGTATCACTATGTTTTGCCTTGCAAGGCGTACAAATTTATTAAAGAGCAAGCTAAATAATAACGTTTCATAAATAGGGTAGAGTAATACGTAGATCGGACATTTCTTATTTTATGTTATTGTCATCTTAAAAGCTCGTTGATGGTGTAGTAAGCCTTTTCAATTACAGATTTCTTATGTTGCAATTTAAATTATTGAAAATTTTGCACCAAAGCACCGGTTTTGATGATCTCTTGATTTTTTGGAATGTCTCCTCCAAGAATAGCAGACTATTAAATAATTGGATTTTTTATAACAAAAATAAGTAGACGTTCTGTTTCCTTTAGGTTAAGTTGATCAAGAAATCGTACACTCTAGAATAATAAATTTTCTCTTATCATTTAATTTAATTTTATAGATTTTACGCACCTACATATCTATGTACATCGTACTTTGAGTATTTGCGCATCCAAAGAGCGTACACAATTTGCATCTTATTCTGACATCGGTCAACAATTACGCCTCCACTTATACCTACCTAGCTAATATCAATGTACAAATTACAGTTTTATATAATTAGTGGTATTTACTCATCGTTACATGCGCACGAGTCGAATGTGTAAATTGTTAATGAATAACAGCGACGCAGGTCAATATTTTTTGTAAGAAAGCCGATTGTAAGCCGTCATAAGGTTTATAAAAATAAATAAAATAATAACGATATTTATTGACATAGACTTTAAAAGAACGCTTGTAAACAGTCAGGACATGAATTGTGGTATGCATTAAAAATTAACTATATATGAATACGAGGCACAAATAGATTATTATATATCGTGACTTATATTTGATCAACTAGAATTATATTTTAGTCTATACTAATATTATAAAGATTAGTATTTTTGTTTGTATTGAATAAACTCAAAAACTACTGCACAGATTTAAATAATTATATCACTAATAGAATGCTACATCATAACTGAGGAACATAGGCTATATTTTAAATCGAATTAAATTAGGTATCCCTACGAAAACTCCTGTAATGTTGGGCCTCTGACATGGTTTAAGGACGTAATTACATTTTTGACGCTCTCAAATTCAGCTATCCGGGCCTGCACACTACGGCAGTACGCACGCACCAATTGAAGGCTCTTTAACCTCGATTTTGTACATCAACTAAACAAATTTTGATACTTGAATGCAACTTAGGTAAACAAATGCTTAGTGTAGTTTTATTTTTTTTATAACTTTTTGAAATGAAATCTTTAGGCGTGTTGAGCACTTTTTGGTAAATAGCTGCCGTTTTGGTCAACCATGCACTAAATTTCCGATACAATTTATTGAAGTGAAAACTTGTTTAGGCGCGTTGAGTACTTTTTGGTTGAACAAAAATCATGGAACACTCGTCATCGCACGTCACGCTTCCCTTGAGCAATATATATTACATTATTTCTTACACTTATTATCCAATATATAAATATATATATGTATATATTTAAAATAAAAAAAAATTACAATGTACTTTCAGACTCATAACTACTATTTATGTGTCACACAAATAGTAATGCTGCACGGGAATCGAACCCGGGACACAAATTGAAATGAATAAATAAATAAATATATGTATATAGAGTTTAAGAAATAGTTTTTACTTCTGACGGCAGTCGCCAAAGAATGCCCCGCATGTTTGTTTTTTTCTAATAATGCTGACAGATCCGGGTGCAGCTTCAAGCGTGATCTTGAAAAAGGTTTTCGGCCGATATCTCAGGAACTATGAAGTTTAAAAAATTTCGCATCTTTTATTTCCTGTAAACTGTTTTGTAAAACTTACCATTTACGATTTATAGTCTATTTAATGAACGAGTTTTCTATCTCGGTCGATACTCTTAAATTATTGGATTAATCCAAAAAATGGATCTATCCCTTTTTTATGAGTGGATGCACTTTTTGAAAGAAATAGTATCATTTAAACCACTTACAACACTTATGTTGTCGGAGAATAAAAAATACTGTGTTAGATCCACCAAGATGCGCCTTTCCAACAAGAACTACTACTCAACGATGAAGTATAAAATTGACCTTACTACAAATAAAACAATTATTGTCTATAAACTATTGTAATACAAACAAATGCAAATAACACATCAAAACCAGGCTATATTTAGTTCGTTTTTCATCGAGTATGCTGAGATACTTCACACCGTAATCAAAAAGAGAAGTGTGGCTACTTTTTTTTTTTTTTTGTTTTAACGGGACTAGTCCCTCCCTCTTACCCACCACTGCAACTCCTGTAAGCCAGGATCAACAGTGGCACACAATGAAATGACACTGAACGGTGAAGCTCAGGCATGTCCCGGGGAATCGCTTTAACTGTCTTGGATCCCGCAACGAATTTAATCAGAAACAGAAAAAAGGAGGAGTTAGAAAATGAATAGTTCCACTTCCCTCCAGAGCAAAGCGGGAGACAGAATGATGTAAAGAGGCTATAGCCTCATAAAATGAGAGATTTGCAACTAGAGAAGCCAGCTGCAAAAGCACCGAGGATCAATTTAAGGGTCCTAAGTGAGCTGTTATATTTGATTCCAATAGTAGGTATGGCAAAAACGCTTAAACGCACGGAAGTTGTTCCTTGTTGCTACAAGATCCGTATAATAAACTACTCCAGATATTGGTTGCAAGCTGTTTAACATAATATCACGCTGATTTTGCCAGAGATCACACTCCCACAGGATGTGGTGAGCAGTTTGTTCATATTCGTTACTGGATGTTGAGCACAGACAGATTGGTGAAGATACTAATTTGAAACTATACAATTTACTTTTAAAATTGCCGTGTCCGGTAAGAAATTGTGCAACACAATGGTCTATGATTAGCCAAGTTTTATTTAACCGTTCGCGTACGTCCGGAAAGAACTGGTGCAGATGGCGACCCTTGGTTGAGGTATTCCATCTACATTGCCATTCATTTAGTAGTTCGTTATTTAAGTCAGCTATTGGCATAAAGTGTGGCTACTTGTATGGAGTAGCTGCTCAATAAGGTAATCGATTTCAGTAATTGTTCTACCTCTGGGTCTATAATCTTTATCCGCACATTCTTGCTCCTGTCGTTAAAACAGACAATATAAGTATACTTAATTTAAATATCCTAAAACAAAATTACTAATAAAAATTATAAAAATGAATTACAATTGAAACTTCATGCTGCTCATCGCCATCCACGGATACATCTTGGCAGCTCTCTCTGTGCACAAACATACCTAATTCATCATGACATGACAGCCAAAGTACGTCCACTGCTGGAGGTACGTAGGTTTTATAGAGGTCTATAAAAGCCAATATTTATTATTATTTTCACGTTTAAATATGCAGGGAGTTTAGCTATATTAGGTCTTTACCTATGAAATTGCCGTTCTGCAGTACTGGCCATTTCAAATCAAAATAATTTTTGTTTGGCTAAGAATTCTAATTTCAAATTAATTTTATTTTAAAAACATGGATTCTTTTTTCCAAAAGTAGTCATTTCTTTATTGATTAGTGTTACATTTTCATCGCATTTCAATCTTTTTCGTCATCATGGATACGTTAAAAATTCGAGTAATTATGGAATATGAGTACCGTCGTGGCAGCAACGCGGCACAAGCGGCACGCAACATCAACGACGTTTACGGAGCTAACACTACAAACCAACGCACCACCTGTTATTGGTTTGCTCGCTTCCGTTCTGGAAATTTCGACCTGAAAAATGAACCTCGCGGTCGTCCGAAGACTTTGGTCGACAATGACGAATTAAAGGCGGTTGTGGAAGCTGATGATACACAATCTACGGCTGAATTAGCAGCAGCTTTCGACGTTAGCGTCAAAACAATATTGGTCCATTTGCGTCAAATTGGCAAGGTAAAAAAGCTTGACAAATGGGTGCCCCACGAACTCAATGATCGCCAGCGCGAAGTACGCGTCGAGACGTGCCTTGCACTGCTCAACAGACACACAAATGAAGGAATTTTGAACCGCATTGTTACCTGCGATGAAAAATGGATTCTGTTTGATAACCGCAAGCGCTCAGCAAGTTGGTTGGATCCTGGTTCAGCACCTAAACAATGCCCTAAACGAAAACTTACCCCTAGAAAAGTGATGGTCACTGTTTGGTGGTCTAGCGCCGCACAGTGGAACGAATGTATGGGAGCGGTTGGACGTAGACATGTCCGAAAAAAAAGAGTAAAATTATGCCAAACTAATGATGCCATCTTATTCGATTACTTAATGCCTTCATAACTTGTGGTGATGAATTTCTTCATAACTCCCATATTTCGGGAGTAATTTGAGAAAATGTGAAATTTTACTATGAAAATGAGTGTATCGAGCTCTCTCCCTCCTGATTCCGGGCTTGTTTCAAGTAGCGGTCTCTAATATCATAATGCTAATACTAAGAGCTATATTTAATACTAAGACACATAGTGCGCCAAATGTGCACTTTCTGGGATAAAGAGTGATGTTTATTTTATAACACAATTTTTTTATTTTTTGTTTATTTTGTTGATTAAAACCGTTTTTCTAAAGGTTTACCTTATTACAATAACATTTCTGAGCAGCCAATTAGAGAAGATATAAGCTAATTAGGATATATAATTAGGGACTTAAGGTTTACATATAAAACTGATGCACTAATGATTACTGATAAGAACATTGCTATTATTTAATTACTAAATGGCTCTTAATACACTAATTTAGCATGCATCATTTACTAATTATCACAATAACTAATTACCTTGCAATATTTAACAAAGGATACCTGGGATACCTGGATTTTATATAAATAGGTCACTATTAGTAACTTTAAAATCAGTGTTGATTTACACCTCGTTGTATCCAAGCTAATCTCGCAATGTATTTTCCAAATTTTAATACAAATCTTGATATTCACGTTGCTTTATGCGCACGCGCACATAAAGATTTACGCGACTTTAACTATTTGTTCAGTGTTTTAAAAGATAACAGTTGTGTTCAGTTATGTGAAAGTGCTGAAACAAGTTTAAAAGACTGGTGTCGTCGATTTTGCTACCGCATTTATGCAAAATGGACAAAGTCTGGAAGAAGCACAGATAAGTTTCGGAAGAAACATGAGATTTGGCTACAGGCTGCAATTCAATGGCCGGAATTACAGAATGAAAATATGGAACCTTCTACAGAAAATATAAGTGACGTCATCGAGCCCATAATTTCTCCTGCTAAATCTGATGCTTCAACTTGTACACATCCTAGTCCTCGTAAATCTTCAACTTACTTAAAAGTCATACTCTCATCAGTTCTTGTGAATATTTTTGTTAATATATATTTCTGTATATATATAATATATTTATAGACCTCTTAATAAGTCTGTCTGCGGTTTAAAGTAAATACAAATGGGGAAAAAACGTTTTTTTTTTTAATTTTCATTTCCTTTTATCCCAGAAAGTGCACATTTGGCGCACTATGTGTCTTAGTATTAAATATAGCTCTTAGTAATAGCATTACGATATTAGAGACCGCTACTTGAAACAAGCCCGGAATCAGGAGGGAGAGAGCTCGATACACTCATTTTCATAGTAAAATTTCACATTTTCTCAAATTACTCCCGAAATATGGGAGTTATGAAGAAATTCATCACCACAATTTATGAAGGCATTAAGTAATCGAATAAGATGGCATCATTAGTTTGTCATAATTTTACTCTTATTTTTCGGACATGTCTACGTCCAACCGCTCCCATACATTCGTTCCACTGTGCGCCGGTGTGATTCATCACAGCTTCTTACCAAACGGGGTGAGCATTACTGCAGATGTGTACTGTGAAGAACTGAGCACAATGATGGAGAAGCTGGCGCATCTCCAACCAGCATTGGTCAATCGCTCGTCTCCGCTGCTCCTGCACGACAACGCGCGACCTCATACTGCACAGCAGACGCTCTCCAAGTTGCAAGAACTGGGGTTGGAAGCTCTCCGTCATCCGCCCTACTCACCAGACCTTGCGCCTACAGACTACTACTTTTTCCAGAATTTGGATAACTTCTTGGCGGGAAAAAAATTCAATACCCGAGAGGCAGTACAAAATGCCTTTGAAGAATTTGTTGCCTCCCGTCCAGCTGATTTCTTTAAGAAGGGCATCAATAAACTGCCACTGCGATGGCAAAGATGCATTGATTGCATGGGTGATTACTTCGATTAATACAAATAAAAAAATTCATGAAAAAAATTCGTTTAAATTTTTTCATACAAAACGGCAATTTCATAGGTAAAGACCTATTATATGCACCTATCCGGACACCATTTTTCGACATTTTTAGCGATTCTTGTGATGGTAAAAACGTATTTCTGTGAAAATTTTGTATAGGACTACACAGTTATTATTTGCTAGCTTTAGAGATGAATATATTATCTTTAATTTTACATCATGTTATCTTTACAGTTGTTGGTTCCTGGTTCATTAAATGGTACCTAAAAACCACGTATATTTGTGAGTACGTCCTTAAATGGCTACAACCGGGACTGACAGCGTAACGTTCCCTCCGAAGCACGGAGACGCTAAAAAATTAAGCCACTAGTATTACAAATTGACTATTTATTAATTCTAGGTACTTACAAATAGATAATTAGATCGTACCTTATATAATATGATCATATTATGGAATGCACGCACGGAGGTATATCTATGTACATAGTAGATATACATATAGCTCATGGGAAGCCTGCGGTGACGATGACACGAATTTCACCCTTTTTGTTCACCCAATAAGTACACATTTATACACAGTATACCTACCTATTATAGCTCATGGAAAGTGTCGTGACGATGACTCGAGTTCCATGATTTTATGTCACCCCAAAAGTTCACAACGCGCCTAAAGAAATTTTCACTTAAAAAATCGGATTCGAATATACGGTACGTTATCAAATAACGTCCACTGCAGGACAAAAGCCTCCCCAATAGAACTCTATAATGTTTTATGCCCATCATTGAAATTCATGCGATGAGTTGGCGATCGCAGTAAGATCGTCAAAATACACAGAGAGACTGCGCTGCTGCCCATTCTCTGGTAGATATTCCAAATATTCCCTGGCGGCGATTTCAACACCTCCTGCCCGGGGTAAGATATTCATCGCTGTAAGCCTCAGAACATGGTGCCGATTTAGTAGTGCGTATATAAAATAAATAGTTAACTAAATGACCTACTTACCTAACCAATGTTCCATTGTTTGCGCAAATACTACGTAGGTACGCGGTACGCGCCTTACTGCTATCAATGAATGTGATACATGTATGGTTTGGACTTACACGTGACGTTGTAAAAGAATTAAGCGTTCGACCACGTTGCAGCGGGAAGCGGGCGCCCGCATGGGAAACCTCATATAAAAAAACATGCGGGGCAGTCTTTGGGGACTGCCGATTGAAGTAAAAACTATTTTTTTTGATCACTCAATTGAAAGTTGGCGACTCTGCACTCGAAGTTGTAGAGAACTATATTTACCTAGGACAGACCGTCCAACTAGGTAGGTCCTACTTCGAGAAGGAGGTCAATCGTAGAATCCAACTCAGCTGGGCGGCGTTCGAGAAGCTACGTAACATCTTCTCGTCAAAAATACCGCAGTGTCTCAAGTCGAAAGTCTTCGACCAGTGTGTGTTGCCGGTGATGACTTACGGAACAGAGACGTAGTCGCACACTATGGGCCTTATTAGAAGGCTCAAGGTCACCCAAAGAGCTTTGGAGAGGGCTATGCTCAGAGTTTACCTGCGGGATCGAATCAGAAGCAGCGTGGGCAGGCCCCCTACAAGATGGACCGATGATCTTGTGCGGGTCGCTGGAAACTGCTGGATGCGAATAGCGCAAGACTTGCAATTGTAGAGATCTTTGGAGGAGGCCTTTGTCCAGCAGTGGACGTCTTTCGGCTGATATGATGTAGATGATTTTTAACCTCACAATTTTTTATATTAAAAGACAACGTGTGCTCTAGTGATATTAATCCCTGTCTCAGGGTAATTTATAAACCTATAACTTACGTACACAAAGTACATCCATATTCAGAGCAATTATTTATGGGTCACACAAATACCTACGCTGGAATCGAACCCGGGACACGAATTGGCGAGGCAACTGTCTCAACCGCTGCACCAATTACGATATATTATCTTTCTTCTACTTCGGAGAAAGCTATGAAGCATGTTTATTATTGTTTATATATCTTTAGATATACATACTGAGAGACGATAACAGCGGCAATGAAAACAATGACAATATCATGCCACCCAGTTTCAAATAAGCCTGCGCATACAAAGAGTCACAACCGGAAAGTAACATATCTAATACATAGCATACATTGATAACATACTATAAGTTCCCTTCAGTTGCTATTCACACAGTAATGTTGTTTTAGTTAGTCCATTATAGAATCGATTTGCCGATAACTACGACCTCGCACTACACGTGTGCAAATTTCTATGAAATAAGTGCATACATAATTGTGCGGTGCCAACCATGTAGCTGTCCTATCGGCTTGTTAAGCCACCAAATACTCTGTATCCAGGCAAATGTACGTAGGATTGGGGACTGTATCCAGGCAAATGCACGTAGGATTGGGGACTGTATCCAGGCAAATGTACGTAGGATTGGGGATTGTATCCAGGCAAATGCACGTAGGGGAGGGTCTTGGAAGATTAAGATTAATTTTCACGTGTTGCTCTTGCGTTAAGTTGGTGCTGACCCAATATCTATAGTCTTGACGGTGGTTGTAGAGAAATTAGCTGGAATTAATTCATATTATGATACACAATGATAGTTTTCTACAGTTACTATACAAATAAAATCAGTTTGTCGATAACTACGATGCACTACTCGTGTGCAAATGTCGAAGACTCGATCGGTGCCAAGTACGTAGCTGTCCCATCGGCTTGTTAAACCACCGTATACGCTGTACCAGGCAAATGCACGTAGGGGAGGGTCTTGGAAGATTAAGGGGTATTTTCACGTGTTGCAGAGGATATATCTTGCGATAAGTTGTTTTTGATCGAAATACCTTCTAACACAGCCTCCGCCAAGGCTAAAGGCGGTGGCTGTGTAGAAGTTTGCTGAACCATTGTTAATTCATATCATAACACAGAATGATAAGTTTCCTACAGTTGCTACACAAAGAATAACGTTGTCATAGCTGGTCCGTTATAAAGTTAATTGCCGATAACTAGGAGCTCGCACTACACATGTGCAAATTTCTAAGAAATAAGTGCATACATTACTATTGTTGTATTCGCCCAAGCAGCAAAATTATCCTATAGTGCAGACGTTATAGGACTCCAGCACTTTTAATGTTCTCTTAAGGGTTCTAGTTTTTGCTGCATCGCTTATAATAGCAAGCATGGAGTTAGTTGGGCCTTATAGTATATCTCCTCCTATACATTAGCTTATAATTACTTATAGGCCGAAATTAAAGGTCAAATATAAGCTTGGGTGACCTATAAAAGTATCGCGAGGGTGTAAACGCACTCAAGAGCAGATAAACTGGTAAGCTATGCTTATAACTACTAACAAGAAACATTATAGAACCACTATAAGTAAAGTACACCAATAAGAGTGATAAACAGAACTAAACATTCTGGATACTATTTGCATTTATTACTTGGTTTTATAAGGGTTTATAAATTTACTTTACAGAACAATTATCAGTAAAATGGAGCGGTTATATAGTGGTATAAACCAATATCGTTATAATCTTAACACGCTTATAAAGGTTTAATATAATATACTTAGTATCCAAAACTATATCCGTGGTGACCTGAACAAGAAAACATTGGCTTGTAGTGGTCTTGCAAATTCTGTTATAGTCTCAGTACGGATATTTTGATTTTGTTGAATCGTAGAAATATGAGAAGGTTCCGTACAAAATTGTTATTGTGAAAATTTAAGACAAAATGTTTATTTTAATGATTCTGCACGAAAAAACGTTTAATCGATAAAAGCAATTTTAAATGTAGACTTGGAAGATTGTGTTAGTGAGGAACCTGTACAAGAAGATGAATGCGATATTGAAAACTATTCCAATTTTCAACTACATAGCGATCTTAGAAAATGGGCTGTAGAATACAATACGACATGCGGCATTCAATTCTTTATTAGAAATTTTGAATAAATGTATTTGTTAAGTTTGTTTCAAATTCTTCAAGTTCTCTTAGATTTCTTATAACATGTCTACATCTACGTCTTCTTGCTTTCTTGAAACGGTCATTGGATGTACGAGTTTAATTTATTCTGAATCTCTCTTCGACACAACACTCAGCACATGTTAGTTTGTATTTCATAAAGTGGATTTTGATTTGGTATGATGGTTTTAATGTCTTCTTTGATTGACTTTACTTCATGTTGAAGTTGTAGAATTTGACCATCCTCGACAGGCTGTATTTGGTTATCCGTGTTGTAAAGAACGAAATGTTGAGCATTTAAACTGACATCTGACAGTGTTTTTTCTGCTTCTGTTATGACAAGTTGAGGGTTTTGCGCGACAAAAGAAGATACAGGTAAAATTGCTGATCCGGATTGAATGGTAGCCGAGTTTTGTTGTAAATGAAGTGATCTTGTAGTATTTGAACGAGTATCTTCTCGAGAGACCGTTGGCATCTAACTAATTTGGTCTTGATCACGATTCTGTGAAACAATAAACCAAGTTAGCAAGGGAAAGCACAAAATAGAAGTAGACAATATTTCAAACAATTTTTAAAGCTCGAAAATCCCTTTTAGTTAAAAAGCTATCGACGTCCAGAAACATTACCATTTTCACACCTGACACCTAAACAAAAATATGAAAATAAGACATCGGTACCTAATAACAACATAGAGTAACATTACAATATTTGCGGAACTCTAATTCCAAACAATATGGCCAAGCAATAGTTCTGATATTTACCATTTGTAACAAAGTACGCCTATAACGGTTTGTTAATGTATTTGGGAAGACCAAGTTTGTCAAGATGGCGACTTTTCGTTGTATGTCTTACTGAAACCAACATTATTTTAAAATTCAAGTTAATGAAAACGTGAATTTCGAGGGGCGTTTAAAAATTTTGACAAAAAACTTATTACACTTCACCGAAAATATACCTGCGCCATGCACATTCAAACACGGCTTCACTTATTGTTAACTAACACCCTACTCTTATTCTAGATAATATTTATTATAAAAATATAATAACTTACCTTTATCAATATTAATTAATCTTTACAAATGTGCATAGCAACATTTACAAATTCACATCACTTTGTATGAGCTTGTAAGATATTCACCGTGTACGTTATTGTCGTGTTTGGTTCCATTTAGCGCTCATAGTTAGCTTCGCGAGAGCAAATAGTTCTACGTGGTCTAACTATAAGGTTACTATTGTCGTGATTGGTTCCATTAAGCGCTGATAGTTGGCTTCGCGGGAGAAAATAGTTTTACATAGTCCAACTATATGGCCGTTATTGGTCAAAATGGTATTCACCAAGTCTACTATAGATATTTAATTAGCTAAAATACGCCTATAAATTGGGCCCTTTTCCGTGGTTATAATTGCTTACTATTCCGTTATAGTCTAATGAAATGGTGGTTCCAGGACAATTACTAGACCACATTTTGCTGCTTGGGCGGTATCCCGTCAAAACACAAATGTAACAAAGGAGAGCAAAGTTCAATACAAAAATTATGCTTGGTTGTGGGCTTCGCCGCAAAAGGAATGCAGATCTAATTGTTAATATATAACTACAACAAATACAACAAACTGTAATAACATACACAATAATAGTTTGCTACAGTTGCTAACGATATCCTTTGTGGATATCGTTGTTATAGCTATCGGTTATAACATTGATTTGCCGATAAGTACGAGTAAGATATCTGTCTTTTTTATCTGTTTTTTTAAATACAACGCCCGCACTAAAGAAATTTATTCATGTGTCAGGGGTACTTTACTATAATTGACGCACATAAAGTACATCCAGACTAAGAACAACTATTTATGGGTCCCACAAATAGGTCTATGTTTAGTTCAAAGCATACAATGATAAGATACTATCGATTTCCTATCGTTGCTATCTATACATATAATAAAATCGTAGGAAAGCCAAAACTGTACATTTAATATTTTTAAGAAAAGGATACTTGGGGCGTGATCTACTATCGCCATCGAAGCCAAAAATATAGTTTTAAGAATTTTTATCTATTTGTCTGTATGTACGTCCGGGCTAAACTCAAAAAGTACTGCACGGATTTACTTCAAATTTTGCATGAATATTACTAAGCGGTCGGGTCAACATATAGGCTACATATTATCACGCTATCTCCTACGGGGGAGGAGCTATGATAATTTATAAAGTTTAACGCGGGTAAAACCGCGGGGCACAGCTTATACAAAGAATAAATCTGTTTTAGCTAGTCCTACTATCCTACTAAAATTATAAATGCGAAAGTTGGTGAGTGTGGACGTATGGACGTTGGTAACTCTTTCATGCAAAAACTACGAACGGATTATGATGAAATCTTTGTAGTTGTATGGCTTATACATATATCCGAATAACAATATGCTATAGTTTATAAAGTTTGACGCGGGTGAAACCGCGAGGCATAGCTAGTATAATATTATAAAATCGATTCGCCGAGAACAGCGAGCTCACATTACATGCGTGTAGATTTCTAAGAAATAAGTGCATTGATTATTTATTATCTTAGTGCTACTATCTTCTATGTGAACTACGTCGTTGTCTATCCAGATTAGATATATTTGTGTGCAATGGATGATATGCCCTTATAAATATTCAAAAGGCCTAACATTATTTTATGGAGAGGGGAAATTAATTCAAATCATTCATTCAATTATAACATATAATATTATAAAGTTGAATTAGAAACTACATATATACATTTTTTTAAGACAACGCCCGTACTAGGGAATTTTATCCCTGTGTCGCTCGGTACTTTACAAACATATAATAGACGGACACAAATTACATCCAGACTCAGAATATGTATTTATGGGTCACACAAATAGTGGTCCAGCGCGGGACTTGAACCCGCGACACGAAGCAGCGAGGCGACTGTCTTAGCCGCTGCGCCACACGTGCAGATATATTATTTTATATATTTGCAAGTAAAATTTGAAACTTGTAACTATCTAGCAGCAACCTGGAGTCAGGAAGTAACCGGTGTTCTCTGTGTTGGGTCTCCGTGCCTCGTCAGCTCGGAGAGCAATTTAAGCTGTCGGGAATCCACAGAAAAGTTCGAACAACCCGGAATCACGAAATAGGCGATGTTATTCCCTCGTGCCTTGTCTGTATCTCGGTTGTCTTCCTGTGCCACGCTAAAGCACCTGGGAAAACAAAATTGCTCCATTAAATTAGGTTTTAAACATAGCATTTATACAACAGTACTTCATGATATCGTTTAGTAAATTGTATAAGCTACTCAAAATAGCCACCGCCTCGAAATGTCTGTCGCTAGGCAAGGGTGGACCCGAAAATAGATAGCGCGCCGAAAAGATTACAGACTCCTTCTTTCCTGGACTTTTTAGTAGCCTCTTACGACAGGCAGGTTATTTCGTAGTCCAAGCCTTTGCTGGCAGATATCGCCCCTGGTGTAGTATTACTTGGTTCAATATTTGTGGCGGTGTGTAATACATAGCCATACCACTGCTCAAAGCAGACATCAGAAATTAAGCCGATTCAAAAATCTTCGTTTATACAATAACAATTGAAACGAGTTTTACTTTGTACTCATTTTAAATGCAGTATATCTGATAAATAGACGTTTTTTGCTATCGAATGTTATGACTGTATACTTAGCTATATATTTAGTTACAAAGCAAATAATCGAAAGTGAAAGTTGGGTATGGCAGAAAAAGAATGAGAGTAAAATAAATTCAGGGGAAATGAGAGCTCTGAGAAGTATGTGTGGTGTGACTTTGAGAGACAGAATTCGAAATACTGATGTAAGAGAGCGTTGTGGTGTGAAAGAGGATGTAGTCACAAAGATTGAAAAAGGTATGCTGAGATGGTTTGGCCATTTAGAAAGGATGAATGAAAGAAGAATGACAAAAGAAGTATACCTGGCCTGTGTGAATGGTACAACCGGAAGGGGAAGACCTCGTAGAACATTCTCTGATCAAATCGGAGACGTACTTAAGAAAGTTTAGGTCAGAAGTACCTTAAACCAGCGAGCATGTATGAGGAATATTATGTCAGTAAACGAAGCGAAAGAGGTATGCAAGGATCGTGACAAATAGAAGTCTGTTGTCTCTGCCTACCCCTCTGGGAAACAGGTGTGAGTCTATGTATGTATGTAAATAATCGGTTTGATAATTTTGATGACGTATGAATAACGAATTTAGCGAGGATTTAGCGACAAAGGGTTTAACCTTAAAACAAACTTTGCTAATATGAAAGTTTTCAGACTGATTTCTAGACTATTCCATTTCATGATAATTTTATAACAGAATTTGTTAACATTACGTACAATGTACTGGCCATGAGCTATTTAGCATATCTTATCTGCCCCCGATTCATAGAGTCCGGATACGGTACGAGATCCTGGGTAGTAACTAATATTTCCTTTATACGACTGAGTAACTAAAGTCCAAACCACGGGCATATCAAACTAACTGTGAATTCGGTATCTAGCCCAATATAGAAGTAATTTGGAAGAATTAATAATGTGAAATTTAATTTTGTTTATTGTTTCCAGGATGGGCGAGGGCGGATCGCCGGGCGGCGGCGGCGGCGGTGGGGCGCGGCTGTCGCACACGTCAGAGAAGCACCCGCGCGCCATCCTCGGAGAACTGTCCGCCCTGCGTCGACACAGAGAACTATGCGATGTGGTTCTCAACGTGGCCAATAGGAAGCTGTTTGCGCACAGGTACTGTATGATACTAGGTGTTGAGAGAACTAGCACGCGCTTGCCATCCTCGGGAAACTCTCCATCCTACCAAGGGCAATAGGAAGCTGTTTGCGCACAAGTACTGTAATATACTAAGTGCTGAGATGATTAGCACGCACATTCTCGAGGAACTGTCCATCCTACGTCACCACATAGAACAGTGCATTGTTATTTCCAAATTGGAGCTGTTTGCGCAAAGGTCCTGTAGCATACCAGGCTCTCAAAGAAGAATCCCTAACCTTCGGCAGGGATCCACTTAGTGTATACACAGAGAGTTGTGCAATGTCGTGCACAAGATATGCTATTATTATGCAGAGTAGAAGAACCAGCGCGCTTTTTTCGGGGAACTGTTCGCCATGTGTCTACACAAAGAGCCATTAGGAAACCATTCTTGCATATTTACTGTACCATATTATTATATCATACTAGCTGTACCCCGCGGTTTTACCCGCATTAAACTTTAAAAGTATAACCTATATTTTAATCCAGGGTGTCAGCTTACTCAATACCAAATTTTAATAAAATCGCTCCAGCCGTTTAGACGGGAAGAAGTAACAAAAAGACATACTCACACACTCACAAACTTTCGCCTTTGTAATATTAGTGTGACTAGGATAAACGTAAAAATGCCGCTGAGTCTACGGCGTGCTCGTTAATCTTATTATAACAATGGCCTTCCGGCTCCCCGTACCCAGTAGTAAAATCAAAGATACTTAGTAGTGTAGCGCTAATAAGATATTGTTGTGCCAAATTGGCTCTAAAAAGGTCTGAGCGCCAAAACTTTCTCAGTTCAAGCCCTGTGCCTCTAGCACGAGTTCCTGCAGATTACTTACTCGATCACACGTACAGTTTCGTCCCATACATTGAGCACCAGCGCCTCTCGCGGAAACTATTAAGAACTAAAACTCTGGTGCTCAATGTATGGGAGGAAACTGTACGTGCGATCGAGTGAGTAAACTGCAGGAACTCGTGCTAGAGGCACTGGTGTTGTTACTGTGGACCCCAATGCGGCCGGTGCGCGTATAAGTGCGCAGTTTTAGTAGTTTGAAAGTTCTATGTATGCCATCACCCCATACCATCCCGTGGGTGTCGTAAAAGGCGAGTAAGAGACGCTATATACTCCAGGTAATCGGGCAGCAGCGCCTTCTGTGTACCAGCTACCACCTAACTGCGGTCGCCCACTCGCATGCCAAGTGCGGTGACTACGGCCAATCCCGTCAATTGGCAACGTTATAGAAACCTTCATTTAAAAAAAAAACCTTTTTTGCTTTAATATTTATCAATAATGTAAAGCTATAAATAAAATACGTAAATATCAGCTCTAATTATTTCATTGTTGCTGAGAAATTTAATAAGAAAAATTTAATTCACAGTCGCTAATATTTTCAATGGATCGTTTTAATGTGTTACAATTTAGTTAAGTGTACTGATACATTACTTATTATAATTAATTTCCGTACTTAGTATGCGCATGACACAATTTGGGCTACTTTAAATTACAGTTATTCATACATTACGTAAATTATTCTCTAAGTGACACACTTAAATAAATAGTTAGCATAATCCAAGTCATTCTCACTATCCAATTTCATATTTCTTCATATGTCATCATTATTTTTTTCATAATTTATTAAGTTCATATTTTCTTATTGCATTTTGGTTAAATATGAATGTATAATAATAATATAGTTGGGAACATTTGTCATTCATATACTTATATGTTTTAATTAAATATAAATAAAAAAATAAGATCATATTTAAATGTATTAGGTATCAAACTTGTTGCTATACTACTAGCCAAAATCGAGGCCACATTTACTCTGCCTTGGTATATTTCAATAATAATAAATATCTTGGGACAACTCACAAACTGCCATCTGATCCCAAACTAGGCAGAGCCTGTACTATGGCAACCAGACAACTGATAAACATATATGTCTGATTACATAGATATTATAGATAAATTACACCCAGACACATATATGTAAGGAAAAGGGGTAACGCTTCGGATACGTCTGACACCTAGACACAGTAATTGTGCTCATCACACTAAGATTTGATTCTCAGTGAGGATTGGACCACGAGACCAACATTCTATTCGTTTGTGGAGGAGTTGTTATACTTTACATTTATTATATTTATTAGTACAGCAAGCCGCTTAGGCTTCTTTACTGGACTAATAATTAGGGCTTTATCATTCACGGTCCACGCAGCAGGATATGCCTTAAATCGCCGAGGTTACTGGATGAGGATAGTAAGATTTCAATCAGCTTTATAACGGTAGGAGGCGCTCATAGCCAGATGCTCATACCGCTCCGTAAGTGATTGGTGAGATGAAGCAACTAGGCTTGCGGTCAGTCCAAAGATGGGTGACCGCCAAAGTGATTTACTTTCTGAGTGTCTCCGTGCTGCGGAGGGTACGTTAAGCTTTCGGTCCCGATTGTAGCCATTAGGCAACAGTCTTTAAGCCATGTCTGAGGCCTAATGGGCGGCTTGAACAACACTGACACTGGGGTCACCACTGCCCATACGATAAGTAAGTATTACAGTAGTTTTCCGACTACCGCCATTGTTAAACTGTTTATTTCCATTCCAGGGTGATCCTATCGGCATGCAGTCCATACTTCCGCGCGATGTTCACGGGGGAGTTGGCAGAGTCCCGCGCTACAGAGGTCACGATACGGGACGTGGATGAACAGGCCATGGAGCAACTAGTCGAGTTCTGTTACACAGCGCACATAGTGGTCGAGGAGAGTAATGTTCAGGTGGGGATTACTAAACCATTATCTATACATATAATAAAATCGTAGGAAAGTCAAAACTGTACATTGAATTTTTTTTTTAAAAGGATACTTGGAGCGTGAGATACCTTCGATATCGAAGCCAAAAATATCGTTTTTAGAATTTTTGCCTGTTTTTCTGTATGTATGTCCGGGCTAAACTCAAAAAGTACTGCATGGATTTACTTCAAATTTTGCATGATTATTCCTCAGAGGTCGGATCAACATATAGGCTACATATTATCACGCTATAAACTACGGGGCAGGATCAGTGATAATTTATAAAATTTACGCGGGTGAAACCGCGGGGCACAGCCAGTCTATTATATGTATTCGTAGAAAAGCGTAGTACTTACTTCCTATCGTATGGGCAGCGGTTACCCCGGTGTCAGAGTTATTCAAGCCGCCCAGTTGGCCTCAGACATGGCCGACTGTTGCCTACCGAGACCGACAGCTTAACGTGCCCTGCGAAGCACGGAGATTCTCGCAAATTGAACCACTTTGGCGGTCAGCCATCTATGGACTGACCGCGAGCATAGTTGCTTAAACTCGCCAATCACTTACGGACCGGTTAGAGCATCTGAGGGCCATTTTGTCAGGTTCAAGCATATATGCACTTTATTCCTATAGCTCTAAAGTTGATTTTCTAGTGCCTTAATAAAATCCTCTCCGCTGCGCTCCTCTCTGTCTGCGCTGACCCTGACTATGACGTTCCAGCATCTGGATATGAGCGTAGTGAGATGTCTATAAATACGAAACTTTGCTGGGTTATGGTATAGTATGAGCCAAAACCTACGTTTTATTAGATCCCTGTATCGCGGCGGACTTTAAGACACAAAGCATTCCCAGTCTCAGGATAATAATTTATGGGTCACACAATAGTTATCATGTACGGGGATTGTACCCGAAGCAATAGGGTTCCGAAGTGGTAGTAATGCTACGTAATAAGCTACGGCGGCCAGTCTCAATAGAGACTAGTCAAATCCGCGCGACATATGTGACCAGAGTCAGTTTCTCTTCCACCACTATCATGATCCGATGGGACGACAAGCGACACGACCGGAAAGAGATCTGGTACAGCTTCAGAGACAGCTTCACATGCGCTTTAAAGCTCGGGTGTATAATATCGCAAACTCTCAGACTTCGAGAATTAGATAAGAAATTTTCCGTATTTTATGTTTTTACCGAAAAATCTCAAATCAGTTTTTGGCCTGACCCGAGACTCAACACAGCTACTCGTTATCTGCGATTGGACACGTAACCGCTCGACCAACCGAGCTATGTATAACTCATTTAAAAACATTAGTGGCTTGTTTATTCCAGGCACTTCTCCCTGCCGCCTGCCTCCTGCAACTGCAAGAGATCCAAGATGTCTGCTGTGAATTCCTAAAGCGGCAGCTAGACTGCTCCAACTGCCTCGGCATCCGCGCCTTCGCCGACACACACTCTTGCCGGGAACTGTTGCGGATAGCTGATAAGTTCACACAGCAGAACTTTCCTGAGGTATGGCATATGTATAAGTTTCCTGTTTTGAGCATAATCTGCTGCAATGTGGCTACTGGGAGTCCAGAATCTATGGCAAACGATAGGGGTCACTGGCTGGTCTTTTAAACTCTTGGAGGCTAAAGGAGAGTTACGTCATCTTTGCTATTACTGAGCAGTAGATGTTAGGCGCATTTTCATTTATTTTTATATTATTATAGTTTTTTATAAATATCTTGGGATAATTAGGACACTGCCATCTGATCCCAAACTAGGCGGAGCCTGTACTATGGCAACCAGACAAATGATAAACATATTTATATATTGCTAAATACATACATATTATATATAAAATACACACAGTCACAGAACAAATAATCGTCTTCATCACACAAATATTTGGCTAGAGTGGGAACCGAATCAACGACTATTGAGTCCTTGGTTCGGTTACCAAGACCAACAGGCAAATTATTAACAGAAGCAAATTGACCAAAGCTTAAGCTTCTTTATTAAATACATACAAGTGTCTATAGGTGTTTGAACGGCCCCTTGCCTCGGTTTCTTCATATTTTATGGGACTAGTAGGGAGGGCCTTCTTACCCACTGCAGTTCTTTTAAGCCAGGATCCACAGTGGTACACAATGAAATAATACTGAGTGAAGAGACTCAGGCAAAGGCAAGGGAACAGCTTCTACGGTCTTGGATCCAGCAAGGAATTGAATCAGAAAGAAGCAAGGAGTTGGAAAAGAGTAGTTCCACTTCATCATCGGTACAGCATAGACGATCACCGTAGGCTAGTTGGTAGTGCTCCTGCCTACGAAGCTGGTGGTCCTGGGTTCGAATCCCGGTAAGTGCAAATATTTTTGTGATGAGCACGAATATTTGTTTCTGAGTCATGGATGTTTTCTATGTATTTAAGTATTTATCTATCTATATAAGTATGTATATCGTCGCCTGGTACCCATAGTACCTACAAGCTTTACTTAGTTTGGGGCTAGGATGATCTGTGTGACATGGTTCCTAGATATTATATAGATTGAACCTTTTCATGTAATTGAGCCATTCTCCGCCTCCTTCTTTTCCAGGTGATGGAAAGTGAAGAGTTCCTCCTGCTCCCGGCCGCACAGCTGATCGACATCGTGTCGTCCGATGAGCTCAACGTGCGCTCGGAGGAGCAAACTTTCCAAGCTGTCATGTCCTGGGTCAAGTACAACGTGGCCGAGCGGCGCCAGCACCTGGCACAGGTGAGTACACATGTAGGGCCATGATATGCCCAATCCGGCTCTATACATTCTTCCCTATGCCGGTGCAGACATTTTGACTTTGATAACGTCTTTATTAGGTAGATGGTAAGAGTGATTTAATTTATTCGCTGACATGGTGTCGATCGTTGGACTTAAAAAGTTGGAAAGAATTCTTGTTTGCTTAGTAATATATTATTTTACATACATACATACATAGACTCACGCCTGTTTCCCAGAGGGGTAGGCAGAGACAACGGATTTCCATTTGTCACGATCTTTGCATACTTCTTTTGCCTCGATTACTGTCATTATATTCTTCATACATGCTCGTCGGTTTAGGGTACTTCTAACCTGCCCTTTCTTGAGAACATCTCCGATTTGGTCAGATAATGTTCGACGTGGTCTTCCCCTTCCGGTTGTCCCATTCACACAGGCCAGGTATACTTATTTTGTCAATCTTCTTTCATTCATCCTTTCTAAATGGCCAAACCATTATTTTAGGAAATTATATATGTAGGTGCTTCACTAGAGACAAGTGAGCTAGTTAAATAAAAGTACAAAGTAACGCACACCAGAGAGCACCCTTTTTAGGGTTGAAACCTTATCTCCTGGAGGTTGCTGACGGATGAGAAGGTCAGTTTTTAGCCTTGACTTATTTTAGGCAAGTGGTTATCTCATGTTCTGTCTCTCTGTCTAAGACATTCTTGGGACGACACGATGCTTACAGAAGAAAGTGACTCGGAGTGTATTTGGCTGCGTGGGTACCGATAATGCATAGCTGAGTCGAAAATTTGTGATACAAACTTGTAGTGACGGTTGAAAATCGGCATGAATATCAGTTTATTATTATGGATGTCGCATAAACCGATTCTGAAGCGTTTAGAGTGGGTGTGTATACTTAGTTGCACTGTTCTTGCTTAGGGCATAATAGGTTGAATGCAATGTTGTGTATATTCTCACTTCTACGGCAAGGCACATTTTACTACGCGTATGCAGGCGGTGAAGTTGACTATGAGCTATGGTGATAAAAAAGTTCAGTGAATTGATAACATAGAGACAACATTTTTTGTAAGATCAAGGTATAAACTCATATGTATCCAAGATCCAAGGTATATACAGTCTATTTTTCCTTACTTGTCTTATTTGGTAAACAAACACTACTCGGTACGAAAATCACTAGTTTCGTCATCAATCACGCACTTTTAGTTAGGTATGAACATCTTGATTGTTGGAAGAAACACATACTATATAAATAACACCAAAAACTGCTTCAAATTAACCATCCAAACACATTAATTCTCTTAAAATCAAAATAATATCAGAATCCATTTCCACAGATTAAAAATTATATTGGCAATTTGACATTTCAAAATGCTAGTTTGTCTTTGGAACTTAGAGAAGGGAAAAGTGAATGAATGATTCTGACCAGTGTGAACTGTATAATTTTAATGTAAAAAACTAAATAATAAAGCAGAATGTTTATATATATCTCAAGTTATGTGTGTATGGTAATGTAAGGCATTATTTTTAATAACTAAAGTCTTTGTTGTAACTGGTCGTAGACTAAAAGTATTATTTGACAAGTGAAATTTTTTGAGTTCAGTCCTTCATTCGATAATTTCCCAACTCTATCAATTGTCTTTGGTTACCAGTACTTCATATTTGTTTACCAAATAAGACAAGTAAGGAAAAATAGACTGTATAAGGTTTATCTAAGAGTAATTCTCCCCCAGGTCCTGCAACATGTCCGCCTACCCCTCCTTAGCCCCAAATTCCTGGTGGGCACGGTGTCATCAGAACTGCTCATCCGGTCGGACGACGCGTGTCGGGACCTACTAGATGAGGCCAAGAACTACCTGCTGCTGCCACAAGAACGACCATTAATGCAGGGTCCCAGAACTAGGCCTAGGAAGCCTACGAGAAGAGGTCAGTTAATTGGTTGATACAATATTTGTTGTTGATTATAGCCTACGTGTTATTCGGATGTACATATAAGCCAAGACTATAATCCCTAGTTGACAACTGTATGTGCGGTCGCAGGCGAGGTGCTGTTCGCGGTGGGCGGCTGGTGCTCGGGCGACGCCATCGCGTCCGTGGAGCGCTTCGAGCCGCAGAGCGCCGAGTGGAAGATGGTGGCGCCCATGTCCAAGCGCCGCTGCGGCGTGGGCGTGGCCGTGCTGCACGACCTGCTCTACGCCGTGGGCGGCCACGACGGCCAGAGCTACCTCAACAGCATCGAGCGCTACGACCCGCAGACCAACCAGGTGAGCACGCCCTGCGCTACGCCGTAGTGCCACGACGGCCAGAGCTACCTCAACAGCATCGAGCGCTACGACCCGCAGACCAACCAGGTGAGCACGCCCTGCGCTACGCCGTAGTGCCACGACGGCCAGAGCTACCTCAACAGCATCGAGCGCTACGACCCGCAGACCAACCAGGTGAGCACGCCCTGCGCTACGCCGTAGTGCCACGACGGCCAGAGCTACCTCAACAGCATCGAGCGCTACGACCCGCAGACCAACCAGGTGAGCACGCCCTGCGCTACGCCGTAGTGCCACGACGGCCAGAGCTACCTCAACAGCATCGAGCGCTACGACCCGCAGACCAACCAGGTGAGCACGCCCTGCGCTACGCCGTAGTGCCACGACGGCCAGAGCTACCTCAACAGCATCGAGCGCTACGACCCGCAGACCAACCAGGTGAGCACGCCCTGCGCTACGCCGTAGTGCCACGACGGCCAGAGCTACCTCAACAGCATCGAGCGCTACGACCCGCAGACCAACCAGGTGAGCACGCCCTGCGCTACGCCGTAGTGCCACGACGGCCAGAGCTACCTCAACAGCATCGAGCGCTACGACCCGCAGACCAACCAGGTGAGCACGCCCTGCGCTACGCCGTAGTGCCACGACGGCCAGAGCTACCTCAACAGCATCGAGCGCTACGACCCGCAGACCAACCAGGTGAGCACGCCCTGCGCTACGCCGTAGTGCCACGACGGCCAGAGCTACCTCAACAGCATCGAGCGCTACGACCCGCAGACCAACCAGGTGAGCACGCCCTGCGCTACGCCGTAGTGCCACGACGGCCAGAGCTACCTCAACAGCATCGAGCGCTACGACCCGCAGACCAACCAGGTGACCCACTTGTTCATCGGGTGAATTTGATACCCGCACCGGTCAATCTTTGTGTAAACATGAAGTCTCTTTGGTTAAAGGACCCGGGGAGCTCAGTTGTCATGACTGTGACCATTACATGTAGTCAGACACTTTGTCTAAATATTTTGGCTATTGCTTGCAATGGCGATGTGGGTGGAGTCGTTCCGTTTCCTGTTATATGGCGAGGGAGGCGATTGCTGGCTCATACGTCATACTTGTGAACGGGTACTGCTTGCGGTAACTGGCCGTCTTGGTGTTGGGGTACTCAGATGGGGGGCAGATCCAAATGCACTCACCGTTTGTTCGGTTTGGAAGAGGTTATTTTAATTGCTTGAGTGAAATCGAATGTTACCTTACAATTATTTTGATGAACTAGATGGCAATGGATTTATGTGTACATTAACCCACATTACAGCACATTCATATGCAAAATAAAATATATATGAAATCGAAAAAAAGGGCTAAAGAAGATGAAAAAAGCAAGCCCGGAGTTTCTTCTCCAGGTCGTCCACCTAGATAGCTAGATAAAGCCGTAGGTTAACTAGGGTAGACTCTTCGCCAGCGAGAATCGCGTTTGGTCTCTTAACCCCTGATCGTGCGAGTGATCACACCCTTTTTTAGAATTCCGTCTTTGTACTTTAGCGGTCCCCTGATCTATGGCCCGAACCCCATAAGGGTGTCTTCAGGTATTAGTCGCTTAGTTTAAGCAATTGGTTTAGAACCTTCTTCACTAGCCAACTGCTCTATGTCTTCAATTTTTAAATTTTAATGTAATACATACTAAATTGACTATATTTATGTACTGCATTGTGAGCTTGACAAGTACAAGTGTATGTTAATTACCCGAGTACTGGATAAATTTCATTATTTCATAAGATGAACAGGCGCCCATGCCCAGTTGCCTTCACCGATCCAAAAACTATAGAGTATAAGTCAATCTATAGATGAGTGTCTGCAAAACTGGTTTTTAAATTAACCACTACCTATACTAATGTTTGAGAGTGTGCGGTCCTGCAGGATTTAACAGATTTGTTAAAATGTCTGTCACGGCGGACGGTGGCGTCGTGCCCGCCCTCTCGCCTCCTCCGGTCCTGCGCTGACGTACTAGACGTTATTGTTCTAGGCACTAGACTTGATTGTTCTAGACACTAGACGTGATTGTTCTAGACACTAGACGTGATTGTTCTAGACACTAGACGTGATTGTTCTAGACACTAGACGTGATTGTTCTAGACACTAGACGTGATTGTTCTAGACACTAGACGTGATTGTTCTAGACACTAGACGTGATTGTTCTAGACACTAGACGTGATTGTTCTAGACACTAGACGAATTAATAAATTGACATAAGTTAATTTGGTTTCCAGTGGTGTGGCGCGGTAGCCCCGACGTCGTCGTGTCGAACGTCGGTGGGAGTGGCCGTGCTGGAGGGGGCGCTGTATGCTGTGGGGGGGCAGGATGGGGTGCAATGCCTCAACCACGTGGAGCGGTACGACCCCAAGGAAAATCGCTGGACTAAAGTGGCGGCCATGACTACCAGGAGGCTGGGGGTGGCTGTCGCTGTGCTGGGTGGAGCTCTCTATGCCGTGGGTGGCTCCGATGGGCAGGTAAGTTCATTTATACTGTCAACATTTTTCGTTTAGTATTTAAGCGTTTCGATAAAAGTATGTAACAGTGTTGTTAGATTTAAGAAAAGATATATTTGACACTGGGAATTGGCCAACCTGGTACTCAGTCGCGAGGCTCTACTGACATTAAGTGGATGAGGTGTCATCAATTATTAATATCGCAGCTTTTCTAAGCCTTAGATAAAAGCTCAAATT
This sequence comes from Pseudoips prasinana, assembly GCA_951640165.1. Classification (NCBI taxonomy): domain Eukaryota; kingdom Metazoa; phylum Arthropoda; class Insecta; order Lepidoptera; family Nolidae; genus Pseudoips; species Pseudoips prasinana. The sequence continues at coordinate 39,743,334 of OX621237.1, read as the reverse complement.
TATTTAATTATATCACAATGTGAATAAACAAGGACACGAACACCCACACAGCTATCTAGCTACAACAGTCTCCCTTATGATTATATCAATTGGAAACGGTTTTTTCTTGTCTATGAAAAATTTGATATTTTCAGAATCGTAATATGTAATATAATAGTTTGGGGAAAAAGTTTCTTCGCATTTTTTAAGAAAATTTTAAACATGTTTTAATTAAGTTTATTTACATTTAACTAAAGTATATAGGTACCATTTTGTTCGATAACTTTTTGCCATCTTGTAGGTAGGGACATGATCCCATTGCTATAGAAATTTTGGGACTTCTGATCAAAATACCGCGACAAGTGGTTTTGGCAGTCCTCTCATGATGTTAACCTGACACTGCCTAGCGAATTCTGATTAGACCGAAACAGGTGGAAATCAGAAGGTGCAAGGTCAGGACTATACGGCGGATGTATTAACACCTCCCAGCCAAACTCTCTTAACTTTTGCTGAGCTATATGTGTGAGGTCTAGCGTTATCATGATGAAAAACCACACCACTTCTGTTGATTAAATTCCGGCCGCTTTCTCTCAATTTCTTGCTTTAATCTCAGCAGTTGTTCGCAGTAGAGTTCAGCATCGATGGTCATCCTGCCTGGTGGTAACAGCTCATAATGAATAATGCCCTTCCAATCCTACCACACACAGCATCACCTTGTTGCGAGTTAACCCGGGTGACAGTCTATGAAGCCTGACCGGCCTTTGACCACGACCTTTTTCGCACGTTCTTGTCGTACGTGATCCACTTTTCATCACCAGTTATCCACTTCTTCAAAAATGGTTTGATTTCATTACGTCGTAATAAAGAATCACAAATGAGTACATGGTTCATTAGGCTTCTTTCAGAGAGCTCGTGAGGTACCCAAATATAGAGCTTTTTTATGTACCCAGTATTTTTCAAATTTGCCTAAACTGTTTTGTGGTTAATTCCCAGTTCTTCAGCTATGTCGTAACGACTGATTTGCCGATTATGCTCCACTTTTTCAAAAATGGCATGCATTTTATCCGTAATAGGGCGACCAGAGCGACGTGCATCTTTGACATCAAAATTTCCGGATTGAAAACGCTTAAACCAAATTTGTAAATTTGTGCTACTCTCACAGATACTGCACTAGGTCCATAAACAACGCAAATTTTTTTTCGCGGCTTTAGTTGCATTTTTACCTATTTTGTAGTAAAATTTTAAAATGTAAAGAATTTCTTCATAAGATTCCCTCTCCTCGACAGCACGAAAAAACAAATGAAAATCACACATTTTCCTTATTTAAATTTGGAATTATGTTCTTTAAAATTTAAACTTTCAAGGATATATCGTCTTACTCAAAATGCTGCTATAGCATTGCGGTAAATTCCGGTACCGTCTATGCTATGTCATCATAACAGCGTTTCTGGCTGCCCTAACGACTTAAAATACATTCAGACTTTACTGTAACAACAACAAACACGGCCATCTGATCCCAAACTAAGCAGAGCTAAATAGAAAATAGAATAATTGAAATGGTCCCAAGACACTACCTTGTAGTACTGCATATCCCACTAGAATCTGTTGTGCATTTTACCTTTGTTTTAGAAAACTCGTCTAAAGAAGTTTTTATTAAATTTAAACAATTGTCGATTTATGTATGGGTGTTTTATGTTCAACGAAGTCGAAGGCTTTTGTTAAATTCATATACAAAGCTTTCACGGTTTCTTTTTTATCAAAATTTAATTATTTTTTATAGTACATTATGTATGGCCAAATCTTCTTAGCGTGTCGATGGCAATCTAAATTAAGTCAGCCCAGAATTCAGCGTTGCCGTTGCGTTGTCAATAGCGTCCATTAGTTCTTGTAACATGCAGGCATTATGGCCAAATTATTAGGTTCGTGTTTCCGCAACCACACTAGATCAAATATGAAACGTGATATTTTATTCGTTGCATGATTTATTTTTTGAGATTTTGTGCAGAAGGCAGATCAATAAATAATCGTGTGTTCATTGTTAAAAAATATTTGAAAATCAGTCTGATTAGACGTCTCGTTGGGCCAAACCCGGACAAGTTAGTTGAGGTACTTTTCCATAGTCTCACAGCTATTTCTGAAAAGTTTTCAGATCGTATCACAAAATTTTTGAAGTAATTTTTTTACTATAATTATTGAGCAGTCTAAATCATTTTTGAATGGAATATGCCAACATAACAACGGTGTTCTGGTGTCAATTCTGTGCGGAGCAGCAGTAATGAGGTTGCGTGCCGTGTCCGCAGGCGCCGCTGGCCAGCGTGGAGCGCTACGAGCCGCGCGCCAACAAGTGGACGCCGGTGGCGCCCATGTCCACGCGCCGCAAGCACCTCGGCTGCGCCGTGTTCGACGGACAGATCTACGCCGTGGGCGGCCGGGACGACTGCACCGAGCTGTCGTCGGCCGAGAGGTATGCAATACCTAATTAAAATAATTAGAAATGGTCTCAAGACACTACCTTGTACTACTCCATATACCACTAGGTTTTAATGATTATTTTTGAAGTTATACTTCTTTTGGCGCGATGGAGAAAAATGATGAGAGTGAATTTTAACGATGCGCGCGCACACCGACACCAAAAAATTTAACAGCATGAAGTTAGTTCTAGGTGGTATGACAGTTAACAGCATGAAGTTAGTTCTAGGTGGTATGACAGTTAACAGCATGAAGTTAGTTCTAGGTGGTATGACAGTTAACAGCATGAAGTTAGTTCTAGGTGGTATGACAGTTAACAGCATGAAGTTAGTTCTAGGTGGTATGACAGTTAACAGCATGAAGTTAGTTCTAGGTGGTATGACAGTTAACAGCATGAAGTTAGTTCTAGGTGGTATGACAGTTAACAGCATGAAGTTAGTTCTAGGTGGTATGACAGTTAACAGCATGAAGTTAGTTCTAGGTGGTATGACAGTTAACAGCATGAAGTTAGTTCTAGGTGGTATGACAGTTAACAGCATGAAGTTAGTTCTAGGTGGTATGACAGTTAACAGCATGAAGTTAGTTCTAGGTGGTATGACAGTTAACAGCATGAAGTTAGTTCTAGGTGGTATGACAGTTAACAGCATGAAGTTAGTTCTAGGTGGTATGACAGTTAACAGCATGAAGTTAGTTCTAGGTGGTATGACAGTTAACAGCATGAAGTTAGTTCTAGGTGGTATGACAGTTAACAGCATGAAGTTAGTTCTAGGTGGTATGACAGTTAACAGCATGAAGTTAGTTCTAGGTGGTATGACAGTTAACAGCATGAAGTTAGTTCTAAGTGGTATGAAAATTGATAACTATGTTCAAGTTGTATATTAAGAAGTATAACTTCTAACGCGTGTACATAAGTACATACAAGTTTTTTTTTTATTATTTTATTAAAGTCTTATTTAATATTTAAATAAGACTTTATTAAGTTTAGACAATTGTCGATAACATCATACGTAATAATTCATTTATGGGTGTTTTATGTTCAACAAAGTCAAAGGCTTTGTTAAATTAATATACAAAGCTCTTACTTTCACACATTTTTCAAGGACTTTATATTGTACACCACGTATGTCCATATAGGATATATACATCGGATACGGTCCATGTGGAATATTATGTTAGCGTTTCTGCAACCACACTAGATCAAATATTAAATATGATATTTTATTCATTTGCAGGTATTCATACAGATATTCATTTACATACTTTTCGAATTATTTTAAAATATTGAGTATAAAGTAGCTCTATAGAAAATCATGTGTTCTTTGTTAAATAATTATTAAAGGTTTCTGCTATGATACCGTCTAATGATGTTCCCAGTACTGAAATCGCAAACAAACGTCCGCATGTCTGCCGATATGTCTTTGTTAATGAAAGCAGACTACATCTATTACAAAAATGCATGCTGCATCAATTCTAAAATTCGGGATAATTATTTAGGCCAGTAATTAATTTTAGTACTCTCAAAGTACAAATTTTCAATTCTTTGTTTCTGGCATGCTTGTTTAATGGTCGTAGTTCTAACGCAGCCTAACCTACTTCTGTATTAGAAATAAAATAAAAATACATAATATTGAAATACATTTCCAGTTACGCTTCGGTAAATTCGGTATATAAATTGATGGGTAGTTCTTCGATGTTCATTTAAAAATATGCCTTTATCATTCAGTACTGAAGCTTCATATAAATTGCCGGTAGATGTCGTTGCCCCGAGAATAAATAGGAAAGAGAATATTTTAAATAATGACCTGTTGTCGGTTACCTTTATTTGTTTGTTCTGCAGGTACGAGCCGAGCACGGACACGTGGTCGCCCGTGGTGGCCATGACGTCGCGGCGCAGCGGCGTGGGGCTGGCCGTGGTCAACGGGCAGCTCTACGCCGTGGGCGGCTTCGACGGCACCGCCTACCTTAAGTCTATTGAGGTAACTAACTGTTTTTAATTTTAGTCTTCTTTTTCCTTTGTTGTATGTGCAATGGGTACCCTAGTGTCGACAGTTTTTATACCGCCCAGTGGGCTTCTGACATGGCTTAACGACTGTTGTCTAATAACTACATGCGGGACGCACACCTAAACGGGCTCTCCGGGGCAAGGAGACGCTCAGAAAATAAACCACTTTATCGGTCACCCATGTATGAACTGACCGCTTGCCTAGCTGCTTTACTACTGTCCACTTACGGACTGGTAAGTGCCACTGGCCGCGAGCGCCACATAATAATTATAGTATTGCTTATTCCAGTAGTTCAAAGAAGTCAACATTCTAACTGTACTATCTCAGTATATATATCAAAACTTACTATATGTGCATAAAAATATCATCGATTCCTTCTGTAAAAGGAGCGATACACATAATGTAAATACTAAATATAAGAATAATCTCATATTGCATACTACCCGTCTCCACAAAATAAGTAACTCTTTTATGGGGCAATATATAAGATTCTATAACAAACTTCCCAATGATATTAGAGAATTGTCTACGAATAAGTTTAAAAGGATTATTAAAGCCAAATTGTGTAGCAGAGCATATTACAAAATTTCTGATTATTTAAGTGATAAAAGTGCTTGGGATTGAGTTGTTCTGAGTCAACACACGTGATTGTAATTAATCTTAAGTATATTTTATTTTAAAAAAGGATTCCTACTGAGTTTTCTGGCAGTGTTTCTCAGTAGCTGCCACGTCATGCACTGCACGGTAGGGTAAAAAAATATGACGATTCCACATAAATGTAAAATTTTTACGGAATAAAATACCTTTGACTAGTCTCTTACGCAGCACATATAATGATGTGCACAGACAGGCGGACTGCTTTCAAAGTGTAAGTCAGACGCAGAATTTACCGTTTAACTTAATCTGTGGGGCACAGTATTATTACCCCGTCAATTTCCAAACTCCGACATTTTTTATTGCCAGTAAAAATACCAATAATGTTTTGTGCCACGACCCGGGAACTGTCACTACTAACATAATATTGTATCGTGCAGGTGTTCGACCCGGAATCGAACCAGTGGCGGCTGTGTGGCGCCATGAACTACCGGCGCCTGGGCGGCGGAGTGGGGGTCATGAGAGCGCCCCACCACGACAATCACTATATATGGTACTTCTGTCTCTTCTATTTTAGATTATATATTCTATTATTGAGATATCTTACCTACATCTTTCAACCATTCGATGGCATTTGATTATTGCATACATGGCAGATACAGTTTAGATAAATTTGGGGTTATCTTGTTATCTTTGTCCAATATCGTGCCAATCGTAATCCGTTGTCTCTGCCTACCCCTCTGGGATACAGGCGTGAGTCTATGTATGTATCTTGGTCCAATCAGTTTGGCATATGGATAGTGTAATATGTCTTATTTACGACAACCTCAAACAAGCTCTTTCTTATTTAAAGTGATTTAAACAATATAGATATCTTTAGGGACATGCCTTAAAAGTTATGATAATAATATATATTGGAAAAACTAACACACTGCCATCTGTCTGATCCGAAACATCTACCGGGTTCGATACTCATTCAGGACATTTTGTGATGAGTATTGATGATGATGATGACCAAGATTGTGTGTGGGACTAATTTATCTATAGTATGTATTTGAAAAATATACAAGTATGTATATCAGTTGTCTGGTTGCCATAGTAGGCTCTGCCTAGTTTGGCATCAGACAGCAATGTGTTTGATATCCCAATTTGTTGGGCGTAACTCCAACAAATAATAATAAAATACGATGGTATAGAAAATACACTGGTATATTAAACTGGTAAAAATGGTGATGGTTAAATGGTAATGGTGAAATGGTTGAGTTAACGCGGCTCGGTTGGTGGCTGTTCGTCATTATAACAATTTAAATATTAAAACGAAAGATTTGTGTCAGTGCGCGGCGTGGAATTGCTGACTGCGCGCGCGGTTATGTCAATGAACTGTACTTTGTACAATATTTATTTATTTAACAAAGTGAAGTCCAAATCTTACTCAAAGCTCTTCTTTGCAGTTGTTCTTAATTCTAATGATATTAACAAAGATTTAATTTTTGTTCCAGGAATCGAAAAGACTCGGTGGTGTGAGCCACCCCCTCCCCTGTGCTGTAAAATATTCCCCCTCCACTTTATGAATTAAGTCGTTACTCATTTTATTTTATTGTTAATACAAATATTATATAATTAATTGTCTATTTATAAATAAATGAAAATACAAATTTTAGACTATTATTAGGCAGTTTTAATTTGTCCTTATTGAATTTTGTGGAGTATCAACAACAATACCGTGTTAAGAGCGAGGCGGTGATTACTTACCATCAGGTAACTTTTTTTGCCTTCCTGTTATGTTTAGTTTAGTATTTGTTGCCTCATTGGTCTAGCGGCAGCGTGTTCACCCGCAGAGAACGAAGTCCTAGGTTGAAATCACGAGTCGGGCCAAAAGTGATTTTGTGAATTTTCTGTAATAAGAAAAATTTCTCAGTCCGAAGTTTGGGAGTTGGCGGTATTATACCCTCGTGCCTCGGAGAGTACGTAAAACCGTCTGTCCTGTACCTGACCTCTTTCCAGTCGTGACGCTAGTCGTCCCATCGGAACATGAGAGTGCCATGAATAGAAAGTGCCCCTGTGTTTGCGGACACACTTGTTCACTATAATATGTCTTGCGCAGTTGCGCAGTCTGCATTAAGACTGGCCGCCGTGGTCCAAATTCGGCCTGGAGGACATTCATTACTAAAATAAAAAACTTGAGAGGTGTCAAGGGACACCCGGATGGAACGAAGTTATTTCTTATTATTTATTATGTACAAAAAACCTGTATACACTCAACAAAAATAATCGTCGCGACACCACACTGTTCAATGCGAAATAGAAATGAAAATATCTGGCTTGCTTTCTATAAGAGAGAGAGTGAGAGAGAGTGACAGACAGAGAAACATGCGCACGCCGCACAGCTGCAAAAAGTGTCGTGACAACTTTTCGTAAGATTTTTTTCCGTCTAGCCCCCTTCCACAACGCGCGATAAGGAACTTCGTTTCAAAATTAGTTGCATAGAGGCAGCACTGTAACTAGTGTGGTTTACGCAAGTTCTGTGTGCGAATCTCTCACAACCACAGTTACCGCGCCGCGCCGCTTTTCACCACACAGAGCCAAAGGCGTGCGTAGCGTATGGCTTCGATTTTTTACATTTTATTTACCGGACCGGAGGGTGAATTAGGGTTTGATAGTTTATGTGGGAAATTTTTAAGTTAGAAGCATGAAAGAATTAAAATTTATGGTACTACGTTTTTCACCTTTTTTAAGTAAATTCTACCCTTAAAGGGAATGAAAGAAACGACCTCAGATGATGAGGCGAGGTAAGTTCTATGTACGTATGTACGGACGCCAGCACATCCAGCTACCCCAATCTGTCAAATTTCTTTTATAGATTTTCAACTTTATCACATAAGCATAAGGTTCACTTTCAATTGGGGAAACTTGACAGATTGGGGTAGTTTGATGTGCTGGCGTCTGTACATAATATATAACGGTTCAATACGTGAAGTCAGGGCGGGCGTCTAATACTATAATTATAAGTAAAACACTATACGTAAATAACGTTATTTTATTATAATAAACAATATCACAAACTAAGTGGGAGCTTCATAGATCTATAGTGACCAAATGTATAACTAACCTACTACTTATATACTTAAGTATTATGCTCTAAGAATATCATTTAAGCTATTAGTAACATCCAATATATAATTTGTAATGGTAATACGTATTTGTAACGATAATATGATCTTTATTATAATTATAAAACGTCTAGTACCTATCCTATTACATACAAAAGGGTTTGGTATGTAATAGGATAGGTTTTAGTATGTACAGATGCCATCACATCCAGCTACCCCAATCTGTCTAAATTTCTTAAAAAAAAAGCATAAGGTTCACTTTCAATTGGGGAAATTTGACAGATTGGGGCAGCTTGATGATGTGGTGACGTCTGTACTTCATATGTAGTTAGAGATTTATTCCTGAGATACAATAGTATTCGATAAGTAGAAGACTTAAAACCCCTTTTAAGTTAAAATTAGATAGGTATAGACGGCAACATTCCATCTGAATTCGTGTATGTTGTACACTACTCGCGACTAATGCGGCGTGGGGGGTGGCGGGGATGTGGCCTTATCCGCGTGCTGTTCTTCGTTCTCCTCGGAGCCGTCACCCGAGCCGTCCTCGTCCCCATTGTTGTCCCCCTCTTCGTCTCCATTGGCGTCCGCGTCCGCCTGCTCCGAGCTCTGCGCGCGCTCCGACTCATCCATGCTCTCGTCTTTGGTGTCGTGACGCCTCTGCGGAAAGGGACAGCATATAATGAAAAAGAGCTGTTGGAACCACTTGTTTGTGAGATCCATACCATCTAAGCTAGGCCACAATCAATCCCTGGAATCGCTGGCGTTTAGAGGAGGGGAAGTCTACTGGTCTTGTATAAGCAGTCCCGGGAAGAGGTAACCTGCTGTAGCTCAGGTTGCCAAAACACGCTTGTGCGTGCTGGGGAGAGGGAGAGGCATTCATGCCCCCTCCCCTCCTCGGGTGAGAGTTTCGCAGAGGCTGCAGTGTACTCCGGGAGTACTGGTGAGATCGTTCACGAGTACCCAGAGCCCCCGCTACAAGCACTGTGAGGCTGGTACCGTGGTGGTTTTAGTGGGGAGCCCCACATACCCCGTCGCCTCCCCAAGCGACGGAAATGCGACATGATAATATTTTCATGCCTACGGCCATGAACGCCATAAATTGGACGCACGGAAACATAAGCGAATAGAGCAATTTTGTAAATTACGACGCGTTGTTGAAGCGTTTAGCGATCCATAGAGAAATGTCACGACTAATTAATATGTATTCATGCCAAATTTGACAGGTATCGCTTTACCAAGATGGCCGCTATCCGCTGTCAAAATGCGCGCGTCCCTATTGAAAAACCCTTTATTTTCTATTTACTGCTAATATTACGATGCTGCATGATCTGCTAAAGCTGATGAAAAAGCTTAGAACCTTTTTCTTTTTCTTCCCCTTGGAACGTGGCTTTTTCTCAGGGTCGCTGTAGCCGGGCGGGAAGAACCTGGCGCACTCCTGGCTGCCTACAACGGCGTCTTCGCTGATGTGCAGCGGGCCCAGGCACAGCAGCTCATTAGGGGGGCCGTCGGGGAATGGGTCGTTGGGGTCCGCGAGAAGAGGCTCCGCTAGACCCACCGAGAGCATAAGAACTATGGTTTCGCAGCTGGAAAAGATTTAATTATTCATGTTAACCTAAGTGTATCTTGTCACAAAGATGAGACAACATTTTTTTATACGTCGGGCATATCTTAGCACATTTTGAGGCGCTCATAGCCAGATGCTCGCACGCAACTAAGATCGGGGTTAGTCCATAGATGGGTAACCGCCTAAGTGGTTTAATTTCTGAGCGTCTCCTTGATTCGGAGAGAACGTTTAGCAGTCGGTCGCGGTTGTAGTCATTAGGCAACAGTCGTTAAGCCATGCCAGAGGCTGGTTTGACTATCTCTGACACTAGGGTAACCACTGCCCATACGATAAGTAAGTAAAATTTTGAGAAAAGTTTTCCGCCTTCAATTTGTTTCCTCGTAAATCCTCATACGGCCAAATAAACAACAAACTACAACCAACAAGATTCAACTAACTTTTCATTCAGCTCTACTTAACCTATAAGTATGTATAATGACAAAAAAAAATGTCAAACTGCCCAAACGTTTCCGAGGGCGATTACGCTTTTAGCTGTTAACAGGTGAAGCTTTGTGCATGTCCCGAATATTTAAAAAAATGGCTTACCGTCGTTAATTGTTCTTTACCCATCATCATCTTATCAGCCTAAAGACGCCCTCTGCTAGACGGAGGCCTCCCCACAGATCTCCACAATTGCCGGTCTTGCGCTATCCTATCGTTCACTTCGATTACACTCAACTCACAAATACTAAAATTCTTTCAGACAAGGGGCTGCTTCTATACTTACTAATCCTTTTCCACCCTGAGCTCATACTGGTCGATGTTCTTGGCCAACAGTTTGGGCTCCTCCACATTGTCATCCGCAAAGAACCCGTAGCGCAGTAGCCGCGACGCCAGCTTGGGCTGCTCCATGAGAGCGAGCACGGCGCGGCGTTGCCACGCGCCGTACATTATGGCGATGTGGGGGGGCTCCGGCGCCACGGGCGGGTCCACCACTGACGCTACCATCTGGAACAGTTCCGTTCAGATTATCTTTAACAAAATACTTTGACAGCCTTTTAGAAACTGTATAAACTAGTGCGTTGTGATATGAGAAAGTCGTAGGTTAGAGAGTTGGTAATTATGGTGTATTCAGAGAACACTATGGTGTAGTCTAAGATGAGGATGAGATGGTGACGAGTGGCAGTAGAGTATGGTATAATACATGAATAGTTATTTGACTCGACGTGGTAGCCGACCGAGGTACAATTCACTACTTATGAAATTACATTAATATAATAATTATGGAACCACACGCTACGGTAAAATGTTACCGGTGCAAGTGCAACGCACTTAGCCCGTACATAAACTTTATACCAAAAATTTGTGTTTTCGAAAAAGGTATTTCTTGCTAACCTAACCGTTAGAACACCCTCGTCTCCCACTGAAAGGAGACTGGCTTTCAAATGAAAAAAAAAACCCGCATCGAATAAACCAACATGTGCCCAACAACAACGTCACGGTCACAATCATAACTATAATAATAATAAATAATATCCTGAGATATTATTCACACACAGCCATCGGATCCCAAACTAAGCAGAGCTTTTACTATGGAAACCAGATAACTAATAATTAAATTATATACTAGCTGTGCCCCGTGGTTTTACCTGCGTTAAATTCTATAAATTATCACAGCTCCTCCCCCGTAGGCGATGGCGTGATAATATGTCGAACCGACCTCTTAGTAATATTCATGTAAAATTGGAAGTGAATCCATGCAGTACTTTTTGAGTTTAGCCCGGGCATACATACAGACAAACAGACCAACCGACAAAAATTCTAATAACCATATTTTTGGCTTCGATATCGATTGTAGATCACGCTCCAAGTATCCTTTAAAAAAATATTTAATGCCCAGTTTTGACTTTCCTATGATTTTATTATATGTATAGATACCTACTACGTTTCTTTTGTAAATACATGATTATATAGATTATTAAACCCAGACTCAGGACAAACAGAGATGTGCATACAAATATATGTCCTGGGTGGGAATCGAACCCACGACCTCCGGCGTGAAAAGCAAGCATTTGCTAACCACGGCAACAGGCCTGTAGTCGTACCGTGTCCTGCTGGGCACGTCTAGGTCAGTCTTTTATACATTTTGGGTTGTCATTTATACATATATACATACATGACTGTGACAGACAAAAGGTTAAAGATCTTATAAGTTGACGGGCCAGTTGGCGTGGTTGGTAGATACTTGTCTTTCACGCCGTAAATCGTGAGTTCGATTCCCACCCAGGACTGATATTTGTGTGCATGAAAATGTCTGTTTGTCTTGAGTCTGGATGTAAGTATGTCTTTACAAACGAAAAGTAGTATATGTAGTATATCAGTTATCTGGTTTCCATACTACGAGCGCTGCTTAGTTTGGGATCAGATGGCTGTGTGTGAATAATGTCCCAGGATATTGCATTATATTATATTAATTATGATTGTATTTATATAGCTATGTAAACTTACGCCCACGATGGGCGATATAAGATATTTATTAAATCTTATCACGTCTTCTATAATATTATGATACCGATTATATCTGTGTATGCCGTCTTGTCGAGTTTTATGCCCGAGAGGTAACGGATTCGATTACCGTACTGATCTTTGTGTGTACGAAAATATTTGTTTTAAAGTTAAGTTCACGTCTCGGAGAGGTCCGGAGGTTTTCAGAGGATAGAAAAAATTGCTAAATTGAACCTGACACCTCCTCTAACCTTCTTAGTTATTGGTTTCGAGATCTAGCTGATAACTGTGGCATAGCCAGATGCTCCCATCGGCCCGTAAGTGATTGGCGAGGTCAAGCAACTAGAATCGCGGTAGTCTATATATGGGTGACCAAAGTGTTTTAATTTCTGAGCGTCTCCGTGCTTCAGAGGGCGTGTAGCTGTCGGTCCCGGTTGTGGCCATTAGGCAACAGTCGTTAAGCCATGTCAGAGGCCTAATGGGCGGCTTGAACAACTCTGACACTAGGGTAACCACTGCCCACACGATAAGTAAGTAAGTAACTGGTGGACAGCCTAAATAGTATTATATATATCCCAATGTCCCAATAAAGCCCCAGTAAAGATGATAAAGAAGCTTAGATTTATCTTACTTTGGGGAACAGCAAGTCTAGTGTAGCAGCCCTCTGGTGCCGGTCTTTCGGTATAAACATGGCGGGAACGTTGTCAACCCTCAATTCCAAGCCTGGTAACTTTTTTTCAGCCAGCTCGCTCTCCTCGAGACCATCCCCGAATAGTGCCAGACGACACAATCCTATGGAGGAATGAATTATTCAGTAAATATATATAGTTATTTTACTGGTGGCTAATGTGATGTCACAAGACAGTACAAATATGAAATTGACAATAAAGAACAACTTTAAATATCTAATTGGCGTTCGATCTTAAAATCTGTGCTACTGAATGGGAAATGATTACCGCCTTAAAATATATAGCGGTCGAGAGCCGTGTCCACAATTTATGATAATAAATATAAATAATGTCAACATCAACAGAATTTCCCAAGAGAAGAATCCCATTTGAAACAACGCTGTCAAAATAACTGAAATAAATGATCCTTGCCGTATCCTCATCAGTGAGCTGTCTAATTCTTCTAGACAATTTTTCTACTAGCTTTTACTATTGCAGTTATCAGCAGTTAAATTGTACCTACTTATCAGAATCAAAATGCAAAAATTAAATTTACAACGAGTGTGCTTTAAACCACACTACTGAAGTAAAACTTATTTAGATCCTTGTTAAGGTGACCGCTTAACATCAGGTGGTCCGTATACTTGCATGGTGGCGACAGACGTCCATAGGCTACAGTGATCGGCTGTTCAACTAAGACTAAAACAAACTTACAATTTTCACATACGAAACCTTGCCCTCTCTCTTTATTTCGTCATTAACTTATATCTACGTCTCAACTTCCGTTCTGCTCGCCCCAAGTCAAGCGTCCCTATAGAACTATTTACTTCAACAGGAATACTTGTTTAATTGATAACTTAAGCCGTCTTACCAATAATACACCCCTCTTTATCAGGAAACTTCTTGAACATCAGCGCCAGTGAGGGCCTCTCCACTAACTGCGCTGCTGTTGCTGGTTCTCCAAGCTCAGGATCCTCTATCGCTAAGATTTTGGCGCCGTCCTTGCCCAGCACTATGGGGCATTTATCCGCCAAAGTTAACCCTGTAATATTTCATTCAATAATTCATTCATTATGTTGATAAATTTAGCTTAATAGAAGAAAGCTCATTGTAACCTGTAAATCATAACAACAAACCAATACATAAGTATTTAAAACGCGCCAGAATTTATGCCCTGAGTTATTGTAACGAGCCAGGGATTTCACTAGAAGCTTGTGTACATATGTGTCTGTGATATATGGGTAAAGAGTTCAGATTGCATACTGAAATTTAAAAGCTTCTGTAAGCAGGAAATTTCTATACATTGACACGGTAATAGGAGTGTTGTCTACCCGCTTATTTTCTCGAATATGGCACAGAACACAGTTGTGCTAATAGCAATTAATTTGACTTGTGATAGATGTGGTTCTATGAGATATAATATAACAATAATAATAATAACCTGTGACATTATTTACACACGGCCATCTAATCCCAAACTAAGCAGAGCTTGTACTATGGACACCAGATAACTGATACCTATACTACATTTCTTTTGTAAATACATACTTATATAGATAATGGCACTCAGGACAAACATACTCATCTTCATGCACACAAATATCTGTCCTTGGTGGGAATCGATCCACGACCTGCGGCGTGTAAGTCAAGTACCTATCTGCCAACCACGCCAACCGTCCCATAAGACGTTATATGTAGTTAAAACGTTATCCTTATTGTTTTACTTTAATTAAATATTTTTTGTTAATGCTTAAAGTGCGTGCATGATGCCGAAATGCAACATTATTTGATTTATTCAATAACTAGCTATGCCCCGCGGTATTACCCGCGTTAAATTTTATAAATTATTACACCTCCTTCCCCGTAGGTGATAGCGTAATAATATGTAGCCTATATATTGTACCCGAACTCTTAGTAATATTCATTCAAAATTTGAAGTAAATCCATGCAGTAATATTTGACTTTGGCCCGGACATACATACAGACAAACAGACAAAAATTCTAAAAACTATATTTTTGGCTTCGATGTCGATTGTAGATCACGCCCCTAAGTAACCTTTTAAAAAAATATTCAATGAACATTCTTGACTTTCCTACGATATTATTATATGTATAGATATAGATAGATGATTTCATTCTACATTTTGATTTCGACATTTTACTTTACGTGCGAATTAAAAGAAAAGTACTGAACAACCATGAGGTTCTAACACGTCGGTGATCTTCCTCAAGCCCTTCTGCGCATGTGGCAGCAGCAGCCCGGGGCACACGTCCACGAAGTGTGTCTCGAGGCGATGCGCCCGCGCCTCTCTTCGAGCGATTCTCGCTGCTTCTACCGCCGCAATCTCCTTAGCTTTACGCTCTTCTTGGAGTTTCTCTTCTCTTGTTGCTACTTCCTGAAATTTGGAACAGATATTGACATTTTTAAATTAGTGGTTTGTGTAATGTATGCCATGTAGGTTTTACTTTTCTTTATGACTGACGTACGTCTTTGTCTTTGTCAAGCTCTCCTCCATTAAACCTTGGTATTGAACGGACGTGTTTTATTGTGCTACTGTCCAGTGACGCCCTATCTGCAATACCTAAATATCTTTCAGTTTGTTGTGTGTTGTTTTGGTTACTGCCCCCAGGGCGAGTTGAACTCTGACTCTAGAGTCAGAGTTCAACCCGCCCTGGGGGCCTACCGGCTAAGTCACCGAACATCGTGATCGGCGTTCAAATAATTAAAGGTTAAAAATGACTTAATCAATCGTTAAATCGACTTCGAAGTTGAAAATCGATTCCGGACCATTTATGTCGTCACATGTGCTCATGGAAGCCGATTTAACGATTGGTTAAGTAATTTTTAACCTTTAATTATTTGAACGCCGATCACTATCCCGATGTTCGGCGACTTAGCCGGTAGACCCCCATTAGGGCCCTGACATAACTTATCGACAGTTGTCTAACGTTTACAACTGGGACTAACAGCTTAACAAGCCCTCTAAAGCACGGAGACGCTCAGAAATTAAACCACTTGGCGGTCCCTGATCTATACTGGGCCGTGTTGAAACCGGTAGTAGAGACACCCGCTGAGTTTGTTTCGCTGGGTCTTCTCAGTTGGGGCGCATTGGATCCGGTGGTAGCATTAAAGCGCGACCGTCGTTATAAACACAAGATCCGCCATAATAATAACATTTAATTCGTACCTTAATATAGACAGAACCATTCGACAATATGTAATAAAATGTAGCTAAAATTTAAAATTTTGATAATTAAACCTACACATGAACCTTGACAATAACTTAATTTAAGTTAGTTAAATATCGTTATTGTTATAAAATAAATCTTATTGTAAATTATTTCCTACAATCCGTGTACCTAAATATCTATATGTACCTAGAAATAATTATAAATTAATTATATACTACTACGAATATGTTCTGACTATTTACAAGCGCTTTTTTGAAGTCTACGTGAATAAAAACCTTTTTTATTTTATTATTTTATATTTTATTTAGTTTTATAGACTGACGGCGTGCCTACGTGATTAACCTTGCCGAACAATTTAGGACTGGTGAGAGTAACTGGTGTTAGCGACTGCTGATGATATATGACGTCTATTCTTAGGATAGATTGGTTGACCGATTACGGTGAAGTAGATTTTAAAGAGAATTTTGCTTTTACTAAGATAAAACCTTTACCGTTTAGTATGAACTTATTACTAAAATAATAGTTGTTGGTCTTTTAGATACCTCCATTTTATGACTTTATGTGGTGTGCATGATAAATACACTTATTTATGTTTGTTAATCGACTTAGTAGTATACTCTCAAGTCAAACGTCCAACCTGTTCAGGAGTAGTAAGTTCGTGTGGCGCTCGCTGCTTTCGTTTTAGTTCGCCCTTTTTGGCCAGCTCCTCGTTCTGCAGCTCCTGTTCTATAGTGCGCGCGATGCGAGGTGCGTCGGCGCCGAACACCACCGTGAGCAGCTGACCTGACTGAAGTAAGAAGTAAAGTCAGACTGATAAACACATGGAATAGTCATGGACATTGGAGATGACAGTTTATTGGGGTTATGCTTGTTTATTAGCAGTAAAAATCCTTCACCGGATCTTTGATAATATCCTGAGAAATTATTTACACACGGACATCTGATCCCAAACTAAGCAGAACTTTTACCTATTATGGAAACCAGATAACTGATATAATACTTTTCTTTTGTAAATACATACTTTTAGATAATTACACCCAGACTCAGGACAAACAGACATGTTCATGCACACAAATATCTGTCCTGGGTGGGTATATAGCCCATGACCTCGAACGTGGAAAGCAAGCATTTGCCAACCACGCCAACAGGCCCCCCAAATCTTTCCCAGCATGACTAAGGTTTTGGAGATTCACAGACGTATTTAAGTAGTATTCTTATCTGGCTCAATCAGGCTCTATAAGCCGTATGGTTTCTGACCCAGAAAGAATAACAAGGTCACCCCATACCAGCGCCACCTGCGTACTAGCTACCACCTAACTGCCGGCCACCAACTCCCATTTTTTTTCCTTTACTTTTACGGCTCTGGCTTCTTTGGCCTTATGAGCCTTCAGTAAATATATTTTTATATCATCTATTTCCGTCAATGTCAAGTAAAGTCCGTCACAGTCAAGTCATACATAGTCCTTGTCCAACCCCAGTAAAGCAGTGGAGACTTTACTAGAGGCTTTTATGGAGTTTTGGTTACAACACGGAAAATCACAAGTCACGGCAATATCGCACTTTCCTCCACTTGTGTACGTTGTCGAAGATGTTATATCTAAAAATCCACCATATTTACACATAAAAACTCTAATTTACACCAGTTTTGGAAAATAAAAAATAGCCTCGATGCGTCTTTTTCCGCGTTGGCGCCAAAACTAAAAACTTCCAAATGGCAACGTTTTCCATTCGCTTGCTCTGATGAGCCGATGGGAGCTAACTAGCACGAGCGGAAAGAGATCAAGTACGTTACTACACCGGCTGATTTACGTGTTATTCGAGGCACGGTTGCTTACCGCCAACTTCTAAACTCAAGTAAACCCCTGGTTAACATTGAGAATTACTAATACACTAGCTGTGGTTTTACCCGCGTTAATTTTTATAAATTATCACAGCTCCTCCCCCGTAGGTGATAGCGTGATAATATGTAGCCTATATGTTGACCCGACCTCTTAGTAATATTCATGCAAAATTTGTAGTAAATCCATGCAGTGCTTTTTGAGTTTACCCCGGACATACCTACATACAGACAAACAGACAAAAATTCTAAAAACTATATTTTTGGTTTCGATATCGATTGTAGATCACGCCCCAAGTATCCTTTTAAAAAAGTATTCAAATTACAGTTTTTACTTTCCTACGATTTTATTATATGTATAGATACTGGTTTTTTAGAATCCCGGAATTCATTACCTGCATTTGAACACGCTACCGCTAGACCAATGAGGCAAGGTGGAAATCAAAGGGTATAGCTATATATGTAAAATGTAAGTCATCTGTGATGATGATGATGTCCTCCCGGTCGGATTTCGACCACGGCGGCCAGTCTCAATGGAGATTAGCCAATTGCGCAGGACATATTATAGTGCATAAGTGTGTGCGCAAACACAGGGGCACTTTCTACTCCATTACTCTCATAATCCGATGGGACGAATAGCGACACGACCGGAAAGAGGTCAGGTCCATGACCGACGGCTTTACGTGCTCTCCGAGGCACGGGGGTGTAATACCGCCCACTCCCAGACTTCGGGCTGATACTGAGAAATTAAATTTGTTTTTACGGAAAAATCCCATAATCACTTTTTGGCCCGACCCGGGGTTTGAACCCAGGACTTCATTATCTGCGGTTGAACACGCTACCGCTAGACCAACGATGTTCTAAAGTTTGGGTAGTGTAGTACCATATTGTCAGAAATTTTCAATATGCCCAGGAGGCCTCTGAATTAGCTTAGTATGTTGCCTTTAGACGGGGAACAGGAGACGTTCAGAAATTAAACATCCGTTACGGTCACCCATCTACTGACTGACTGCACGTCTACGTTTTTAACCTTCGTTAAAATAAAATAAAAAAGGTTTTTATTCATTTAAAAAAGCGCTTGTAAATAGTCAGAACATGTTTGTAGTAATACAGTTATTATTTCTAGTTGCATATTACAGATATTTAGGTACACGGAATGTTAAAACATTTATACAATTTATTTTATAATAGTAGTGATATTTAGCTAGCTTGTATTAAGTTATTGTCAAGGAGCTTATGTTTAGGTTTAATGATTGAAATTTATATTTTACTACATATTGTCGGAATGTTTCTGTCTAGTCGTTAGGCTACAGGTTCCAAATAAACGCTATATACAACTTGAACATTTTATAATGCATGGTAGAGTTTTTCCATTCGTTTGATCGATATTGACTTTCGTGCCAGCTGTCTACAACTCACAGGTTCCTCCACATAAGGCCATAAACACAACAATATAAAGCCTGTAGTCATAAACATGTTCATATATACATGTAAATTGTAGATATATCAATATGTATTAGGTATATGGTGGCGGTGGCGGGTGTAAAGCCGTGCGAGGCACACGTTCAATCACTCATTTAAACTTTTGAATTGGATACAAGAATGCGGGTGGTGATAATAGCGTGCGTAAAACCTACACCAATAATTGCTTTTTAACCTTTCAATAAAGAGGAATAGAATATAATAGAATAGAATAATATTTATTTGACAACAAACACAGGTACATTAAAGGTGTTATAAATTAATCATGGCCCACTATGTTTTGCTCTTACGAGCGTACAAATATTTTTATGAAGCTAAATACATTACTGTTTTTCAAAAGCACAATCTAACAATAAAATGTCAATTTATAATTTAAATTGAATGCTATAAAAACATTTTTCAGCAAGCCACCGCGTTAACTCTTTTTGAAATTTAGAAAAAGTTATGTCATGTAAAAGGAGGTTATGTCTTCAGTCTCCATATCAAAAAATTAATCTTAATATTAGGTCTTTACCTATGAAATTGCCGTTCTGCAGTACTGGCCATTTCAAATCAAAATAATTTTTGTTTGGCTAAGAATTCTAATTTCAAATTAATTTTATTTTAAAAACATGGATTCTTTTTTCCAAAAGTAGTCATTTCTTTATTGATTAGTGTTACATTTTCATCGCATTTCAATCTTTTTCGTCATCATGGATACGTTAAAAATTCGAGTAATTATGGAATATGAGTACCGTCGTGGCAGCAACGCGGCACAAGCGGCACGCAACATCAACGACGTTTACGGAGCTAACACTACAAACCAACGCACCACCTGTTATTGGTTTGCTCGCTTCCGTTCTGGAAATTTCGACCTGAAAAATGAACCTCGCGGTCGTCCGAAGACTTTGGTCGACAATGACGAATTAAAGGCGGTTGTGGAAGCTGATGATACACAATCTACGGCTGAATTAGCAGCAGCTTTCGACGTTAGCGTCAAAACAATATTGGTCCATTTGCGTCAAATTGGCAAGGTAAAAAAGCTTGACAAATGGGTGCCCCACATACTCAATGATCGCCAGCGCGAAGTACGCGTCGAGACGTGCCTTGCACTGCTCAACAGACACACAAATGAAGGAATTTTGAACCGCATTGTTACCTGCGATGAAAAATGGATTCTGTTTGATAACCGCAAGCGCTCAGCAAGTTGGTTGGATCCTGGTTCAGCACCTAAACAATGCCCTAAACGAAAACTTACCCCTAGAAAAGTGATGGTCACTGTTTGGTGGTCTAGCGCCGGTGTGATTCATCACAGCTTCTTACCAAACGGGGTGAGCATTACTGCAGATGTGTACTGTGAAGAACTGAGCACAATGATGGAGAAGCTGGCGCATCTCCAACCAGCATTGGTCAATCGCTCGTCTCCGCTGCTCCTGCACGACAACGCGCGACCTCATACTGCACAGCAGACGGTCTCCAAGTTGCAAGAACTGGGGTTGGAAGCTCTCCGTCATCCGCCCTACTCACCAGACCTTGCGCCTACAGACTACTACTTTTTCCAGAATTTGGATAACTTCTTGGCGGGAAAAAAATTCAATACCCGAGAGGCAGTACAAAATGCCTTTGAAGAATTTGTTGCCTCCCGTCCAGCTGATTTCTTTAAGAAGGGCATCAATAAACTGCCACTGCGATGGCAAAGATGCATTGATTGCATGGGTGATTACTTCGATTAATACAAATAAAAAAATTCATGAAAAAAATTCGTTTAAATTTTTTCATACAAAACGGCAATTTCATAGGTAAAGACCTATTATTGTTAAGCATTTACTTCAGAACATCTTTTCTCAGTCTATAAGATGTTAGTTACAAAAAATCTTTCTTAACCTACTGTTAATAATTTTACAATATACATAATATGGCGGTATTAGGACACTGTCTACGTCGTGTGTAGTTGTATTCAGCGCTCGCGCACCATCATCGGACTATGCCAATTATTACTTAATGCGTTTAAGATGCTGTGTGAGCTACCACGCACCCTGCGTAGGAGGGATGCACAGTGTTTACGGATGATGGCGTGGAAACCATTAAATCTCGCTTCTGCAAACATCCCTGATGCACTACAAAAACGTGGCAGTCCAATCATAATTCTGAATGTAATATTATATTGCTCACTGAGGGCACCCTTTTTACGAAATATGCAGAATTAATGCGAGAGTTACATAAGTGCAAGCAAGTTTTAAAATGCCCCATAGACGCCCCCATTGAACGAAGTTTTTCATGACACATATAACATATGACTAAATTCAAGGCAAGAGTGAATATAATCTTATACACGCGCGTCCCAATTAAGATCAAATCTTCACTTACCACTAGTGTTATGATTTCCAAATAATTGGTAACATTTTTGATGATTTGTTTACTTAAAAAGGTATGATTTTGCTTTGTATTAAATTTAATATTTATTAAAAGGATATAATCTGCCTAAAAGAGATGAATGAGCGGAATGGCCGATGCATTCAGTTCATTCCCGTTCATGCCATTCAGCATGCTCGCCTAATTCGGCAGTTCTTATCGAGCGTTCGAACCGAAGGTTGTTAACAAGTGTTGTATATTGTTATACTGTACTGTACATTATTATTCTACAGAAGTGATTTAATTTAGTTAAAGTTTGCTAAGTGTTGTAATGGTGCAATCCTGATGAGTTGAATATACGTATATGGTTGCTGAATAACGTGTTTTCTTATCACTAGGTGTGAATATGGTCAAGCGCAAGCACAACAAGCATTAAAAACTAAAAACGGGGGCATGTTATAATGTATTTGTGTGACTTGTGATATAATAAGTATTGCTCTTGGCTTAATTTTAACTACGAGATATTGAAGTGTGAGTGTGTGCTTACACGAGTACACTCTCTATGCCTCCACTCTCATAATCCGTTGGCATCCTGACTGCTAAGCCAGAAGTCGTGGGTTCGATTCTCACATGGGACAAATCTTTGTGTGAGGAACACGATTATTTGTTCTGTGTATGAATTTAGGAATATATAAGTAGGTATGTTTGTCTGGTTGCCATAGTAACAGGTCTTGCCTAGTTTGGGATCAGATGGCTGTGTGTTACTTGTCCTAAGATCATTATTTAATTACCATCGGGTGACTTAGATGTTCGTTTGCCTTGCTATCATATTACTAAATTAGCTCTATATTCATTATTTGATCTACTCACCGCAATAAACATCCAGGTGGGTTCGCTGCGTTTCCTGAACCGTTTTAGACATTCAATGGTGTCTGATTTAGCCTGGAACAAAGTATATTTTAGATATTTACCGCAAGACATTCTTTCAAGTTTATATATCAAAAAAAATCCGCTCAAGTCCAAGTGAAAATCATTTCCGTAAATCAAATTGTGCATTTTTGAAAAAAAGAGTTCAACTTGGTATAGTCATATGACGGAAAAATACGTTCAATAGATAAATCACCGAAGATTGTCTAGTAATCGAAGGATTCCGTACCTAAAACAGTAAAAATTCCCATTTTTTTCTGTTTTAGGTACGGAATCC
The DNA here is from genome assembly GCA_951640165.1 of Pseudoips prasinana. Classification (NCBI taxonomy): domain Eukaryota; kingdom Metazoa; phylum Arthropoda; class Insecta; order Lepidoptera; family Nolidae; genus Pseudoips; species Pseudoips prasinana. The sequence goes on along the minus strand of OX621237.1, from coordinate 39,720,417 downwards.
TTCGATTACTAGATATATTAAAATAAAATAAAAAAGTTTAGGTACACGGATTCACACTCATGCCTCTCTGTCCGTATCTACGTATATCGCAGAAAATTTGATCCAAGATTACTGGACATAATATGTAAATCGATGACCCAAAGGCAAAGGTACAACGTAAATAAATGAATTTTAAAGAAGAGGACCAATTTTAAAAATAGTAGGTACTGCAAATTGTCAGTCCTTTGGAATACAAGTCAATGGTATTGCAAATGCATATAAACAGTAATTGATGTACCACCATGCGCGTTTAGTTCGCAATTTATTTGTACGAATCCTTGAAAACCCTCAATCAAAAAGTATTCAAAATAAATAAGGCAAAAGTAACTTTTTTAATAAAAATACAAATATGTTAATTGATTTTCTTAATTTAGTAACTTTTGATCTTCTGATGATTTACTACGAGGCTCAACAGCATCCCTACATAAACTGGAGGGGTGTGGAGAGTAGGGAAATGTTATACTTATATATTTTTTTAAATAATATAAAATAATACGCATGAAAAGCAATTTTCACATTGCTTGCATAAATAAGATCAGTTCCTTTTTAACATTTTGTTACGGTACCCTAAAATCCATTCGTGTTCATAGTTAAACTTTGGTAATTAAATGGATGTTGACAGATGCCTAAAGAAGGGCCAATTTAATAGATCACATTTGACACTTCATCAAAATTCAACAACGTAACCGTAACCGGCGGGCATAGAATATTATTTATATTTTCCTAGTTACAACTGCACATTTATTAATTTTTTTTCTATTACGATTTATCTTTATTGTAATAATTACCTAATAAGGTCATTTTACAATTAACTTTGCTAGTAACTGACAGATGTCAAATGTGATCTATTAAATTGGCCCTACTATACATAGTTCATTTATTTATTTTCATTTTAGTTCATTTATTTATTATATATAATATATAAGAAGAAATAATAAAAAACAAGAGAAGATATTGCACAAAGGTACTACTTATTTCTAAAGAAATCTCTTCCAGTAGACCTGCAAGAGGAGATTTTGGAAGAGAGGAAGATATGAGTGTGTAGGATGATATACATACATACGAACAAAATACACATATTATACATAAATACATACATAATTTAAAATAATAAATTTTATCTTGACCGGGTCACAAGTACTATAATTGTTTTTACATGGCTTGGGACCAAGGTAATCTAATGACGTCTGTCACTCACCACAGCTAAGTGCAAGTTGTCTCCTCCCAGTTCCACTTTGATTTTCTTCAAGTTCCCCACCATGCCGATGCATGGTCCACACCACTCTGAATATACATCCACGACTGAAATAAAATGGGTTAATTCGTTAATATAGGCTATACAGTTGTTAAGACATCACTCTGACTCTGACTTGAGCTGGACAACGACTTTAACTACTTGTCATTAAGGGTGGTTTTTGTAATTCAAGTGGACATAGGGACCATTGGATCAACATCACGGAGAATTAAGTCCATTGGATAGGAGCGACCTACAAGAATGAGGAGATGTGCTATAACCATGCTTGGCAGTTGGGTTGGCGATCGTAGTATGATGTTTATTAGTTCCCAGATGGGAGCAGTTGTCCCGGTAACGCTGACAGATCTCATCAACACGATGCCCCAACGAGAGAACGGCCCTTTTAAGAGCTCAACAACAAAAAAGAGACAAGAGTCTCTTCTCATAGTTCACAGAGAGTACCTGTAAGGCGCAAAAAGTGTTTAAGAGCGGTATTTCACCTCAAACAGACAGATTCTTGCAAACCATTCTTTAAATAATATAGTATGTATCTTTATGAGGTTATTATGTTTGTTAAATACAACCAAAGTCTTTTTGAGTCCCTAAAAAGTAGTGGACTAAAGAATAGGTAAGTTATAACATACCTCAGCATAGAACAAGTGTAGTCGTTGCAAGCGTTTTAAATAACCTCACAACCTGGCAGTTATAGATTGCAATATTGAATTTAAGAAAAGGCTTTCTGAATACGTTTTAAGTAAAGCTTTTTACACAAGCAAAGAATACTTTGACGATAAATTAGGTTATACTAACATATATTGTGTAACTATTAAATAAATCTCAAGACATTCGATAATTACATTTACTTTATTAATAAATTAAAATAGATTATAATTTGAAAGATATTTGCACGCCGAAAGGCTAATATAGCAAGGAATTAAAAATTTGAAATAAGAACAATTCAAGACCCAAATTTATGCAAATATGATGATTTGATTTGAGAGATATGTTCATCGAATTTCGGTCACGGAGGCCTATCTCTATGGAGACTATTATAGTGCACAAGTGTGAGCGCAAACATAGGGGCACTTTTTATTTCATCCCTTACATGATCCGATGTGACCACTAGGGTTGGAACGAAGTCCGGTAAGGGGGTGTAAAACTTTACTGAAAGATCCCAAAATCACTTCTGTCCGACCCGGGATTTGAACTTAGGACCTCATTTTCTGCGGCTGAATGCGCTACCGCTAGACCGAGGCAATCTGTGCACTTACAAATCTATAATGACGTTGTAAGCGATTACTACATGTTATTTAGGCATCATTTACACGTTACCAAAGAGGTTTGGCGACCTTATTTACACCCAGGACCACAATACTAACATAATAATGAAAAAATAATTAAAGAAAATCGAAATGCTAATAGAGCCAAATTAAAAGGCTTCACTAAAACATCTCGCATAACTAAATAATATATTAAGGTAAGAACTTATATCACTATCAGAGACCAACAATATCAAACAGTACTCACCCAACAAGCCATCTCTCGCAATAAACTTGTTCCACTCATCATCATTGGTGAGCTCCGCCTGTAACTGAACCTGTGCCGCCTTCTTGCCTGCCCCGGCGGCGGCGGCAGCGGCCGCGGCGTTAGCGACCGCGCTCGTCAGCGCCATACATGCGAGTGATAGTGTACTACGTGCTTGGTAGAATAGTGCAGTGATTTGGGAACTACTAGTGGTACAACTAATGAAATGATAGTATAGCCAGCCCTAAGGTATTAACATACACTAGTTGTCAGAATGAGAATTTCGAAGTTAAATTTGGCCAATACAAGTAAACCTAGTACCTTAGGAACGCGAACAATGATACCCGGGGTAAGTGTGGGTCCCTAAGACTCTATGCGATACCAATTAAACTCTTCTCATTTGGGGCGCATTGGATCCGGTGGTAGCATTAAAGCGCGACCGTCGTTATAAACACATGGTCCGCCGTAATAATAATACCTTAATATAGACAGAACCATTCAGGCAATATGTAGTAAAAATATAGCTAAAACTATAAATTTCACTAATTAAACTTAAACATAATCTCTTTGACAATAACTTAATACATGCTAGCTACATATCATTGCTATTATAAAATAAATTTAATAATGTTTTCATACAATCCGTGTACCTAAATATCTAAGTATGTAGTTAGAAATAATTATGTATCCTTAATTATATTACTACAAACATGTTCTGACTATTTATAAGCGCTTATTTAAAGTCTACGTGACTAAAATTCATTTAATTATTTATTTATTTAAATGGGCAATGATAATACATCATTGCCTGTCTTTATAACTCAGTTCTTATGTGAAGGAACGTACTTGTGTAAATTAGCGTGCTAGTCTAGCAATTAGTGAGCCTATCTGCTGATCCAGAGGACGTGAGTTCAATCCGCATCCAAATTTTTGTGTGATAAGCACGATTATTTGTTCTGGGTCTATCGTTATGTATGTATTTAGAACTATATACGTATGTTTATAAGTTGTCTGGTTGTTATAGTACAGGCTCCGCCTAGTTTAGATTCAGATGGCAGTGTATTGTGCCCCAAGATATTTATTAATATAGTTTCTGCTTGAAATACTGAACGAAAATAAGCGACACCTTAGAACCTATAAACACAAATGCGATAAACAGTTGTATGTATGCCCTGTTCTTTTCATACGAGTCATATTAAAGAGAGAGAGAGAGATGTAATGACATTTAAATTAGTTAAGACAGAAACCTAAGCAATATCTAAATATTATACCAAGAGTCAGACCATGTAGCAAGAACGGGGGATCCTCAACCAGTACTTCTACAAATCTCTACATATTTACACGTTTGAGGACACCTTGATAGCGTACGGACTATTGCTTAGAGTGCCACAGAAGTGAATTATGGACAAGTGAAGCTGGCCTTAGCCCAGCTGATATGTGAGACCGCGGTGCTAGGCCACTGTAGGAGAGGTGAGCTAGTAGGTACAGCTGTGGAAATTTAAGACTAAGAGATAATAATAATATCCTGGGACATTATTTACACACGGTCATCAGATCCCAACTGAGCGGAGCTTGTACTCTGGAAACCAGACAACTGATATACTACATATATTACTTTTCCTTTGTAAATACATACTTATATAGATAATTACACCCAGACTCAGGACATACAGACAATACGTATCCATTTACACAAATATCTGTCCTTGGTGGGAATCGAACCCACGACCTCCGGCGTGAAAACAAGCATTTGCCAACTACGCTATCAGGCCCGTCAAGACATTAAAAAATAAGAATATAATAAAAAATTTAAAAAAAAATAATAATATAAATGAAAAATTTAAAAACAGAAATGCTAATGCTCAGTGATGCTCATCCTGAGAAAGCCTTGGACCCAATCAAAAACCTCTCATTCTAGCCCCACACTCCTCATGAATAGCTTTACTATGTTCACCCTGACAAGCCCGCTCATTCTGGACACTAAATTGTTTCTTCTTTGTCGTCAAACTAAATGTCCTCATATATCATCTAAAATGATAGTCGACAGTTTTGGAAGATTTATTAAGAATTTAGGAAGATCAAACCATCTTTTATTTATGTAGGAATAATGTCAAAAATGTTTACCAAGTAACACACTACCTAAAAGTTGTAGAGAGTTAAGTCAAGACGAACTCAAAAGTAACGTTATATTACATATTGAAAATTGAAATATATCAGATAATGCAAATTAATTTTAATGACTATATTATTCATTGAATTTATATAGGTACCTAGACTTCAATTATGTTGGTAATAGATCATTAAAATGGAATTTAAGTTTAGTTCTACCTCTGAAATAATAATGCATATTATTTATAACATCTGTGCCTATATTGTGACTTGTGATAGAATAATATTAAATGCGGTAATTTCGGTTAATCTACGATTGATATTTTTTATTTATAATATAAAACCTACCTTCCGCTTTGTGTATGTCTCTCTGGTAACAATGTACATGAATTGTTGTTGATTCTTAATGAGAATAATAATCTTAAAACTAAATCTTCTCCGAAGGATAATTAATGAACGTTGACCAGTTTGTTAATTTATGTATGTAATGTAAATTAATCTGTCGAATTTTTTAAAATCAATGTTATTAGGTATGCCATGAAAATCAACATACAACATGCAACAAACAATGTTTAATGAGGAAAGGTGCATCCTACTAAGTTTGTGAGTATGGATGTATAGATCTGTGGATGTTTGTTATTCTTAATCGCAATAATTACCGAACGGATTTATAAAGTTTACCGCGGGTAAAACCGCAGGGAACAGCTAGTACTTTATACATCTTGCATGCAAATCACATGTACCCTCATGTTTGAACAGATAACATAATAATATATCTATCTACGATTGTTTATCACAATCAGAAGTGTGCACTAAATGACAAATTAGGTGCAAGAAGAGTAATTAATTAATCTAAGGCGCGTTGGAGAGGTAACTCAAATCAGAGTCAGCCTTAAGATAAAACTAGAAACTGAAGAATTTTATTTTTAATTTGACTATTTGATCACGGCTTCGATCTGAGCTTCATCTCTAAATGATCATCAAAACACGGAGTAATTTTGTGCTCTTGTGAAGTAAATCGTTTACGAAATCACTCCAGTATATAACAAGTTTGTGTTACAATCGAATTGTTAATATTGACACACATTATCACTAAAGCTTTGGAATTCAATCAAGAATCACCCCGTGCACTTTGAGTATCTCGAATTGAAACACTTTAATAATCTAAAATTAAAACACTATCTAGTCTTTTACAAGCTGCATGCGTTACCGACCGCGCTCGTCCATGGCGAGTGAAGCAATACCATCGCATGTATGCGTTCCACGGAAATGCAAAAAATTTAAGAATTGCCACCCCCTGTCAAAAGTTTGAACGAAATAACAACAACCCCCACGGGGTGGTGTCTTTCCCCATGTGGTATAGTGATTTACGATTGTAGTAAACGCCGTGAGAATTTGAAATGGGAATGCCATCTGTACTGTGTACGCGGACCGTCGCGTCGATACATTTCAAAGCAAATAGAGATACACTGTATATAAAAAAAAAAAGAAAATATTTTGCACTATGATGATATTATTCAATAGAAAAAGAAGATCAGTCAGAATCTGCTACATTTATTTCACATAATGGTCTTCATCTAGAGTACGCACGCAGCCTATCTTGACTATATCATGTCGTAGTTGTTCAAGCCGTCCAGGAGGCCCGTGACATGGCTTAACGACTGTTATCGACCGACAACAATCGGGACCGACAGCTTAACGTGTTCTCCGACGCACGGAGACGCTCAGAAATTTAACCACTTTGGTGATCACTATCTATGGACTGACTGCGACCCTAGTTGCTTAATCTCGCCGATCGTTTATGGACTGGGTGAGAGCATCTAGCTATGAGCCTCTCTTGTCTATGGTAGAAGAAATGGGAATCATCATCACCATCATCATCATCATCATCTTGACCCACCAATACGCCAGTGGGTCTGGTTTCCGCACTTAGTCCCGATGTGGACCATTGTACGTAAGCCACGGTGGCCTTTACTCCATCCAGCCCACCTCCTTCCAGAAGCATATTAGGTCTCCCAAACTTCTCAGGGCCTCCGGAAGAGTTCTTGGTGAGCCCAAGGTTTCTCTCCGGATGTTCGCGATGCCTGTGCACTCGAGGAGCACATGCGCGACCGTTTCGTCAGCGTCCATGCACGCTCAACACAGAGGGCTGTCAGTTATGCCAATAGTGTGAAAGTGTTTGTTGAGTGAGCAGTGTCCGGTGATGGTCCCCACCACAACTCGTAGGCTTTTCCTGTTGAGCCGTAGTAGACGCCACTTCAGCTTACCATCCAGGCATGTCATTGCTTCTTTGGATTGTCTACAGCCCGATGCTGAGGACCACCAGATCTCGGACTGTGTGTGTGTGTGTGTTTTTGTAACCATCTACGTATTTGAGTGAAGGGTATGGGCACAGTTGGTTCCGGTCCAATGGCCTCTGTGTTTGAGCCTCTCCTGGCTAGGTCGTCAGCTGCATCATTGCCCAGTGACCCGCTATGTCCTTTGATCCATTGTAGAGTTATTGTGTTGTTGTAGTGTCCCGCAACATGTTCCAGTGCGTTATGGCATTCTAGTATTAATCCTGAGGCAAAGTGGTATCTTTCCAAGGATTGGAGTACTGATGCGCTGTCAGATAGTATGCGTATGCAAGTGTTTCTGATTTTTCTAGCCTTAATTGCACGTGCTGCAAGGATGATGCCAACACACTCAGCCTGGTATACAGTGTTGAGCGTACCTAGGGGCCTTGATATTTTGATGTTCAGGTCATTTGAGAAAACTCCCACTCCTGTTCCGGAGTCGGTTTTTGACCCATCCGTGTAGATTCTTATCTCCGTTGGGTTCGGATGATCACACTGTTTTTCAGTGAGTTGTATATTGTAGTGCTTCTGGAAATGGTGTGTTTTGAGATTTTATCACTAGGTGATGCCATCATGGGTTGTCGTTTGATCGCGTCTTCGTGAATACGAGTATGCTTTATTCTAGGGTCATTGTTTAGGGTGTCGTTCATGCTGAGTCTGAAGATTGCTATGGTTGCATCCTCCTGCACAGTAAGATGTAGGGGTGGCAGTCCCAGCATTGCTTGTAGAGCGGTGGTGGGTGTTGTTCTCATGCTGCCAGTGATTGCTACACATGCCAGTCGCTGCAGCTTTTCTAGTTCTTTTTGATTTGAGCTCAAGTTGGTCCTGGGCCACCAGACCAGCGAGCCGTATGTGACGAGTGGTCTAATAACAGAGGTGTATAGCCAGTAGGTGACCCTAGGGCTAATGCCCCAGTTTTTTCCCAGCAGTTGCTTACACTGCCACATTGATATGCTGGCTTTGGTAGTCAAGTATTCAGTGTGTTTTGGCCAATTCAGTTGTTTGTCCAAATATATGCCCAGATATTTGGTTTCAGTTGAAAGGGTCAGGGTTGTACCGAAATATTTTAGTAACTGAAGTGTTGCCAGCTTCCTTTTTTTCGTGAAGAGTATTAATTGTGTTTTTGTGGGGTTTACCGATAGTTGGTATTCCGTGCACCATTGCTCTACTATTTTTAGGGCTTGGCGCATGAGATTGCATGAGGTGTTTTCATGTTTTCCGTTTATTATTATGGTGATATCGTCAGCATAGCCAACGGTAAAGTAGTCTTTATTGTTTAGTCGTTCGATCAGTTCATTTGCAACAAGGTTCCACAGAAGTGGCGATAGAACACCACCTTGCGGACATCCCTTTGCCTCAATGGCCCTTGTGGTGTCGTTCACTGTAACTTGTACAGCCCTCAAACTGAGCATGTTATTAATCCAGCCAGTTAGGGTTGAGTTGACGCCGTGTTTCTCTAGGGCCATGCTGATGCTCTGGAAGATGGTTTTGTCAAAAGCGCCTTCAATGTCCAGGAAGGCAGCTAGAGAGGAACCTTTGTGGTCCACTGCACATTCGATCTTAGCGACTACGCTGTGCAGAGCAGATTCTGTCGATTTGCCTGTAGAGTAAGCGTGCTGTTGTTTGTGGAGTGGTTTTACTCGGAGAGCTCCGTCCTGAATGTATCTGTCACAGAGCCTCTCAAGGGTTTTCAGTAGGAAAGATGTCAGACTTATGGGTCTGTATGCTTTCGGTTCTGTGTAGTCAGTTTTTCCGAGTTTCGGTATAAATATAACTTTTACCTCGCGCCATGCCAGCGGCACATATCTGTGCGCTGTGCAGTTTCGGTAGATCTCTACTAACCATGGTAAAAGGTGGTCCATCCCCCATTGCAGCAGGGCCGGGAATATGCCATCCAGGCCTGCCAACTTATATGGTTGGAAGGTTCTAATGGCCCATCTTATCCTTTCCTCTGTTACTATGCTCCGGGAGTTCGACCAGTCTTGGTCGGTTGGTGTCCATATTGATTCATCCATCCATGATCTGTTCTCTGAGAGTTTGCAGTCTAGAAAGTGTGTTTCTAAAAGTACCTTGCTGGTTTCGTAGTCTGTTGATGTGTATGTGCGGTCTGGCTTTTTCAACGTGCTAAGGTTACGATCTTTATCAGTTGATAGGATCTTCCTTACACGTGCTGCCTCATCATTTGATTCTATGTTGTCACAGAATTGGCGCCAGAAAGAAATGGGAAATAATAACATATATATTATATTGAATCAAGTAGGTACAATGCATGTTATAAATTGACTGCAGTAAAATGAATATTTGGTTTGGATTAATGAAAATTAAGTAAACCTACAAACGGTCATAACGTATGTGCATAGTGCTTTGGTTTTAGCCCTTATTACAACGTAATAGATTTCAAAATTGGGTGGTAAATATTATACGATACGATGCTCTTCCATACGTCAATGCGATCCCGAGTGCTTAGTATGACCGGCTTACTCCAGTCTTCTATAGCCAAGGAGAGCGGCGTTAGTCCTTAGTCAACAGCGGCGACGTCACGATTCATCCCACACTGAACATGAAGAATACATTCCCTGTGATACAACTTATTGTTGTGTAGGTTCTCATTAGTGATGAGTGGGAATGGTGCATGCTTTGATTCATATTACGGAGGATATTAGGTCAGGCATGGAGGAAGGTGATCTGATGGTGTTAGCATTACTTGATTTCTGTAATGCATTTAACACTGTCGATCACGATATCTTGATAGGTATACTCTGCTCTATTAACATATCTTCAACGGCAATTGACTGGTTTCGTAATTACCTGTCTGGCCGCCGGTAACGTATACGTATTGATGACTGCTACTCTTCGTGGTGCAATACAAATGTTGGTGTGCCTCAGGTGGCGTTCTATCTCCGTTACTTTTTGCAATTTTCATAAATTCCATATCCAATCAACTTATTTCATCCTACCACCTTTACGCAGATGATCTTCAAATTTATTCAAAAGCACCACTTGAAGAGCTTCACGAAGCCATTCATAATATTAAAACCGATTTGTGTCAGATAATTCGCTGGGTTAGGTCTTATGGACTGCAAATAAATACATCTAAAACGCAAGTCATTGTTAGAGGTAGCTCCAGAAAGATTTTTATGGTAGACTAGTCGCTTGTACCACAGGTGCGCTTTAATGGTTCAGTCATACCGCTCTCGAAGACGGTAAAAAACCTTGGTATATATATTGATACCACGTTATCCTGGGGCCCGCAGGTTAAAGTAATTAGTCGAAAAATTTTTGCTTCCGCTGGGTCACTTAGACGACTTCGTAATTTTTTGCCAACCACCACCAAGATTGCGCTAGCCCATTCCCTTCTCCTTCCGGTTTTAGACTACGCTGATGCCAGCTATCTCGATATCACGGAAGACCAATTAAACAAACTTGAGAGGCTCCAAATTTTTTTGTATTCGATTCATATTTGGCTTGCGTAAATATGATCATGTTTCCGAATTTCGTGCAAAACTAAAGTGGTTACCTATACGACTCTTCCGGAATGCTCAGATTGTTTCTCTTCTATATAGTATATTGTTCAATCCAGCTGCTCCCACATACTCCCTACATACTTAAAAGAACGTTTTGAGTTCCTCCACCCAAATGCCTTTTCATTACTCCTGGTCCATTCAACGGTTGCCTGGAAGAGATCGCACCTAACGATAAGCCCGCCATTTGTACAATCTTAACATACTCATAGTTATTTTTATGTATTATTTTTTGGTGTACAATAAAGCGTTACTTACTTACTTACATACGACTTTTTGATCCAGGGCATCTAACTCAGATTGAGTCCACTTTAGTATACCGAAAGTGTAAACCAATAGTAGCATTACCAGCCATTGCGCGCACTTTGTTACCACCTGACAAGAGACTTGCCAAGCGGCTAAATAAGCGTTCGTTCACCGACCGGGAACCATCTAGAATACCTAGACACACACATATACCAAAAGGTATTTGTGGGTTTCGGCTTCAGAAAGAAATCTGAGAGTCATCGCCTCTAAGAGTTGTAGGTTGCAAGCTTATCGGTTTTCTACAGGCTGTTTCATGGAGAATGCGCTCAAGACCTCCATGAACTTATCCCTCCATCTCGGTTTTTTCATCGGACTACAAGGCGTCGTCGTCGGGAGGCTCTCCACCGCTATGTTGTTGACATCCCTTCCGTACGAAGCGTTTTGCTTCCTCTTTCATCATACGCACGGCTAAGCTGTGGAACAACCTCCCATACGACGTGTTTCTAGACTCATATAACATGGGTTTATTCAAGGTTAAAATGAAAAGGCATCTTATGGGTACCCGCGGTCCACCTTCGACGACATCTTCACTTACCATCAGGTGAGATCGTGGTCAAGCGCAAACCCATTTTGCATTAAAAAAAAAATTCAAAATACACAATACTGCCCATCTGTACATGTATGGCTACCGTATAGCTACACAACACACGTGCGAGGCCGTTATAGCTAATTGTGCACCGGAGCAGCATTCCCGAGCTCCCTTAGCAGGCGTCAGGAGAAGTCCATGGCAGGTAAGGTTTAGTCGGTGCGAGTATACCCACCCGCGGACCCATTTTCAGGTGGCGTTGCCCCTACCTAATGAAAAAAACCAGCCAAGTGCGAGTCGGACTTTCGCACGAAGGGCTCTGTTCCATTATCTATAAAAACGAGCACAAAATTCACGTTTGTTGTATGGGAGCCCCCTTAAAGATTAATTTTATTTTGTTTTTTAGTATTTTTTGTTATAGCGGCAACAGAAATACATCATCTGTGAAATTTCAACTGTCTAACTACCACGGTTCATGAGATACAGCCTGGCGACAGACGGACAGCGAAGTCTTAGTAATAGGGTCCCGTTTTACCCTTTGGGTACGGAACCCTAAAAAGGGTCACTAGAGCTAAAGCCACGGCAGCATTCCACCGCCAATCGAGTGAATAGTTTAGCTACACGTGTACCGTAAAAACGCTTATGTATACTAAAGTAAACATTATGCTATATACCACGAAAGGTAGCGTGTTCTAAAGTGCCAAACGAAAGAAGTTTGTAAAAGTTGTTGAGTATTTTGAGGTGAAACCCATGTTGAAAGACATTCTACCATTCCAGTAAAACATTCACATAGCTGAACGCTACATAGAACCAAGAACTTTGCTACTTCTGGAAGCTACTACCTATTTTTAGTTTATTTGACGGTCACCGTAGCCTAGTTGGTAGTGCTCCTGCCTACGAAGCTCGAGGTCCTGGGTTCGAATCCCGGTAAGTGCAAATATTTGTGTGATGAGCACGAATATTTCTTTCTGAGTCATGGATGTTTTCTATGTATATAAGTATTTATCTATCTATATAAGTATGTATATCGTCGCCTGGTACCCATAGTACAAGCTTTGCTTAGTTTGGGGCTAGGATGATCTGTGTGACATTGTCCCGAGATATTATGTTATTATTATTATTATATTTAGGCTTAGCCTTTACTGCTCTACCGGACAACTCTACTATCTATAAATAAATAAATAATAAAGGTTTTTATACTCGTAGACTTTAATAAAAGCGCTTCTAAATAGTCAGAATAGAGATGCTTGTTGTACATAATTATTTCTATATTATAAAGATATTTAGGTACACGGATTGTCAAAACATTGATTAAATTTATTTTATAATAGTAATGATATTTAGTTAGCTTGTATTAAATTGTTGTCAAAGAGACTATGTTTAGGTTTAATTATCGAAATTTATAGTTTAAGCCATATTTACTACATATTGTCTGAATGGTTCTGTCTATATTAAGGTACCAATTTGATACGAGCTAGCTAAATATCGTTGCTATTTTAAAATAAATTTTATATTTTTTTTCATACAATCAATACACTGTGTACCTAAATATCTATGTTACTAGAAATAATAATGTATACAACTATATTACTACAAACATGTTCTGACTATTTACAAGCGTTTTTTTAAAGTCTACGTGAATAAAAACCTTTTTTATTTATTAATTTAATTTATTAAATATTATTGCTACATTGGCGGACCTTGTGTTTCTAACGACGGTCGGGCTTTAATGCTACCACCGGATCCAATGCGCATCTGAGAAGACCCAGCGAAACAAACTCAGCAGGTATATCTACTACCGGTATTATTTTTCCGAAATAAATACTTTTGAATTGAATTGAATTATTATTTTTATATACCATGGCTAATTTCTCAGTATCAGCACGAAGTCAGGGAGTTGGCGGCATCACACCCCCGTGCTTCGGAGAGCCCGTAAAGCCATCGGTCCTGTACCTGACCTAATTCTTGTCATCCCATCGGATCATGTGAGTGGTGGAATAGAAAGTGCCCCTGTGTTTGCGCACACAATAACCACTTTGAGCTGAGGTTCAAACTTCAAAAGGGTTACTTGGTTTATAGTTTAATTTTCTTATCTTGCTCGCCTCTATTATATAGTCAAGCAGTGATAGAAGAAGTTAGTGTTAGGCAACTTAAAAAGTATGCATATGTTAAGAAATATTAGAGCAATAGTTTTTCCATTGAACATAGTTCTGTGTCCCTCGCATGTCTGCTACAAGATACAAAAGTACGAAAAAGAAACATCAAATTTTATTGATTGTGTGGTGATCGCTATCTGGTCGCGAGACATGAAGTAAGCGACCTTTGGCGATCAGACCATTGTACTATAAGTATATCGATCTATGTAAGGCGATTGAAGTTAGTAGATACTTATTATGGGTCTCATAAATAAGCTCAAGGTCACCCAAAGAGCAATGGAGTGGGTTATGCTCCGAGTACGGAGCAAAATCTACATCACAAAGTCAAAGTCAAAGTCAAAGTCAAAAATCATTTATTCCGTAAAAAACGTACATTTATGTGGAATCGTCAAATTTTTTACCCTACCGTGCAGTGCATGACGTGGCAGCTACTGAGAAACACTGCCAGAAAACTCAGTAGGAATCTTAAATATACCTACTTAAGATTAATTACAATCATGTGTGTTGACTCAGAACAACTCAATCCCAAGGACTTTTATTACTTAAATAATCAGAAATTTTGTAATATGCCCTGCTACACAATTTGGCTTTAATAATTCTTTTAAACATATTCGTAGACAATTGTCTAATATCATTGGGAAGTTTGTTATAGAAACATACGCACCAAATAGCTACCGTAATAGCTCGAAGCATTTCTTAACTGAAATGGCAGTGGGCAAGGCACATCCTTCGTAGAACCGACAGCCGCTCTGTAAGAAAGTTCTTGAATGGCGACCACAAACCAAAAAATGCAGTAAGGTAGAATGTGGGAAGGGGGAAGCTGCTAGTTGAGGGTAGTATTATAGAGATTTTAGGGAGAGGCCTTGTTCTTGCAGTGGGTGTCGTTTGCCAATTATCCCGCATACGATTCCGTGGCGTGAGTGTCGTAAAAGGCGACTAAGGGATAGATACCAGGTAGTGGGGCAGCAGCGTCACCCGCGTACTAATTACCACTTAACTGCGGTCACCAGCTCCCATGCCAAGCGCGGTGACCTAGGCAAATCCCCCAAATAGCAACGTTATAGAAACCTTTGGGGGGAGGAGGCCTATCTCCAGCAGGACGATATCAGGCTGTTGATGATGATAGTGATCACGTCCAAAGACTTTACCTCTAGTACACACGTGACCTTTGAGTAGGCTCAACGGAAGCAACATTTAAGTGAGGCAGAGCATAAAATTCTTTTGTTTTATGAGTAGTAAGGCTGGGTTAGTTGTACTTTTAGCTTAGGTATAGACTACATTCCACGAAACAATAGTTGTGGTCCTGGGCGGGTAAGGCTGACAGAGCTGATCTACCCAAAATTAAGCCTCAAAGATTGTATTTTCATATTCGTATATTTCCCTCTTTGGCACAATAATTGAAACGCATTGTGTTCTTCGTTACCTAATGCTTTTCTTAGTTTTAACGGGAACAGTACCGCCATCTATCGCAAATACTATTATTACTGCCATCTATGAAATTTTGGGTGTACTAGTCTGGATATATTTTCCTTTGTACGTAACAACGCTCTCTATCGCCAATTTATTGAACTCTACGCTTTTACGGCTCCCACACAGAAACCAGGTTCTTTTTAGCGCTCTTTCATGAAGAAGATTTCTTCAGTCAGATGGCGTCCATAGACGCTTGAAACGAAGTTTTCAGTTTTTACTAGCGCCATCTAAGTTTACTTTTAGTAATCAAGAGGGTTTAAAAAAAATAGCGTTCAGACCACTTATCGATTTTGGAATATTCGTTATATCTGATTAAGGTAAAATGAGGTTTATTAGAAAATTTAATTTTGCAACACGTTTAAGTTAACGTTTTAGACACGCACTAGCAACCTATTTAAAATCTTATCGATCCTCCCATCAACTTACCACTAAGTGCTACTACGAAACACCAAGATAATAATAATATATCTGAACTGCTTACCTAGACCCTTTTTCATTTTTTTTTGTTAAGGCAGGGGGAATGTCTACGCATTGCACCCGCAAAAAGTGTCTAAGGGTGGGTAACTCGGACTAATTAAGCTAACCTGCCGTGGACTTCTCTTGACGCGCGATGGGGGGAACTCCGGGAAGCTCAGCTAGACCCTATATATTATTATATTGGAAGTAGAACTAAATGTTATTGTTATAAATTGATATTGTATCCATCTTAGTAGTAATTGTTATCTACAATAACTTAAATATTTGACTAAGATATAAGAATAAGTATGTAATAATAACATTTGTCCACCAAATATTGATTAAATATGGATCTGGACTATTTATTTTTCTAATTTGATTGTACACATAGAAGGATATAATGACAGTAATCGAGGCAAAAGGGAAATCCGTTCTCTCTGCCTACCCCTCTGGGAAACAGGCGTGAGTTTATGTATGTACAGACACCAGCACATCAAGCTACCCCAATCTGTCAAATTTCCCCAATTGAAAGTGAACCTTATGCTTTTGTGATAAAGTTGAAAATCTATAAAAGAAATTTGACAGATTGGAGTAACTGGATGTGCTGGCGTCTGTACATAGTAGTAAAACAAATTAAATAAAAACAAATCATATTGAATTTGAACAAATTAGTTTTAATACACACTTATCTACTTCAACGTTTTTATATTTATAATCGATTATTGCACAGTTCACTTACTTTGATTAATTTAACATTCCTAATAAATCAGAATTCTCTCTAAATCATGTCACCAGAGAAATCCTAACCATTACAATGCTAAGACGCGACGAAGGCCTCGCTCCCTTTAAAAGTAAAACCAGAATGTCGACAAGTAATTACTTGCGAGTAGTAATGTCAGCCCGTGTAATGGATTACCGCGCGGCACATAAGCGACGGCCTCTGTAATCTTATAACCCGCCGCCCTTCAGATAAAGTAATAATACGGGAATTTATTCTAATTTATCGTTTCTACGATGGAAATGTTGAATCACGAATTTAATTTTTTCTTGAGGGATAATTAAATTTCCTTGTTTATTTATTGGTTACTAGCTTTTGCTTCGCTCGCGTTAAGAAGTATTATTATTAATTACAACCCCCTTTTCGCAATAAAAAGCAGCCTATGTCCTTTCTCAGGGTCTAGACCATCTGTATACCAAATTTAATTCAAATCCGTTCTGTAGTTTTGGCGTGAAAGAGTAACAGACAGACAGACAGACAGAGTTACTTTCGCATTTATAATATTAGTCCGGATTTTCTAAACAGGTTTATATTGTTGACTTCATTTCTTTGTAAACTGTTAGATTTCGCTAGTATCACACTAATATCATAAAGGCGAAAGTTTGTGAGTGTGGTGTATGTTTGTTTCTTCTTCACGTAGAAACGTTTTTAAGCGATTTTAATAAAATTTGGTATGGAGTTAGCTGATACCCTGAATTAACACATAGGCTATAATTTTATAAAGTTTATCGAGGGTAAAACCGCGGGGCACAGCTAGTAGAATATATAGCGGAGCGAGTGAATTCTGAAATGTTATATTGCCAGCGTTTACGTTGTTAAAATAATCCTACTAATATTATAAATGCGAAGGTTTGTGAGTATGGATGGATGTATGGATGTTTGTTACTCTTTCACGCAAACACTACCGAACGGATTTAAATGAAACTTTGTAGTATTATAGTTTACATAGCTGAATAACACATAGGCCATAATTTATAAAGTTTATCGAGGGTAAAACCACGGCGCACAGTTAGTTTAAGATATTTGTTACTTGTATATACACTAACTGTTAAACAGATTTGGGTGATACTTGGAATGGAAATAGGAAATATTGTGAATAACCTGTCTAAATCGCGGGAAACACCGCGGGGCGCAGTTCTTCAACCATAATATATAGACAACCATTCGTGCAAAATTTCATTCACTCATTGGATTTAACCTAGAATAATCTATTTCTGTAACAAGAATTATAAGTTTTTTATAGATATGCTATCAAAAGCTGAAGGTCTGCGGATTATTTTGGTAAAAATCCGATTTTATTGCTCTAATAAATCAATAGTTGTTGTGGAATGATTGAGTTGTTGTAGTTTATGGAAGGCTCATACATTTGCAGAAAAATAAGCTTCATTTGTGTATTCAAGGACATAACAAACATAACGAAACATATTTCATTTGTTTTAGACAAATTGTACAATTGAATTCTACGACTTTACCTTTGATTGATTCATATTAAGTATTGACGATCACGATATTAAATTAGTCCATTAGATGGATATTTTGAGAGCAGATTCTTTAACTTCTGACCTTTCAAAATTTATATAAATAAAATTTGTATAATGTGTTGACGGTCACCGTAGCCTAGTTGGTAGTGCTCCTGCCTACGAAGCTGGTGGTCCTGGGTTCGAATCCCGGTAAGTGCAAATATTTGTGTGATGAGCACGAATATTTGTTTCTGAGTCATGGATGTTTTCTATGTATTTTAGTATTTATCTATCTATATAAGTATGTATATCGTCGCCTGGTACCCATAGTACAAGCTTTGCTTAGTTTGGGGCTAGGATGATCTATGTGACATTGTCCCTAGATATTATAGGATATTATTATAGATATTATAATAATAATTTCGTGGGACATCATGCACACACGGCCATCTGATCAGAAACTAAGCAGAGGTTGTGCTTACTATGGACAACTGATATACTACTTTTCGTATGAAAATGCATACTTTATAGATAATTACACCGACTCTGCACAAACAGACATGTTCATACACATGAAAATCTGTCCTGGGTGGGAATCCAACCCCCGACCTGCGCTGTGAAAAGCAATTATCTACCAACTGAGCCACCAATATATTTTTGTTTTTTTCTATAATGAGTTCTCACATTAAATCAACATTGGAAGAAGGTATAAATTAAGATATTTTAGGGTAATTAATTTTTACAGTACAAGTTGGATGTTTAGAATTTTGTCATTTTATATCAAGGGAAACATAAAACATACTGAATAGTGTTATAACACTTATTTCCATTACGTAGAACGCAAAAAAAACACAGCTACTACGGATGGGGATGAATCAACGTAGCCGACTACGAAACTCAACTACGAAGTAGAAAAACCTTTTTGCTACGAACCACTCGTAGCTGGCTACGAAAAGTCTATACCGTGGGTACGAACGTGTTAGCTTGGAATCGATATAATAAGTATATAACTATATATATATTACATGTTGGTAGATAAAATAATAGTAGATTTATAATTAAATACGGTAGGCTAACATTTTTGTGGCGACGGGCGGGTGTACGTCATACTTGTTTGTCGCATAAACACGTTTCAGACTTGTTTGTCGTCTATTATAAAACGTGTGTCCCGATCGGTTTGAGCATCATTCTTGTTCGAAACGTTGACCGGAGCGGAGCTCTCGGTGGTTGGAGCGACGATTTAGTTTGAACAAATTTAAATTAACAGTTTTGCTATTTGTGTCGATTCTATTGGAATTGCCGTACTGAACAGACAGAGTGATTCAAAGCTAAGTAAACTTTGTATTACATTTATGTCACAATGTGGTTTGTTTTATTAAATAATATGTTCACCTTGTATTTCTTATGTTTAAATTATTATTTGCCTATATGGTTAATAAATATACCTTATAATAGATTACCTGACTTTTCATTATATTTAACACCTCCATCATACATAAAGTATGATGCTTTATTGTTGGTTAACGATATAAAGTAATCTTATTTATTACAATTTATATTTTAGAGCTTGGCATATCTGGCTATATCTATACTTATCTACACATTTATTTAGTATTACCTAACAAACGCGTAGATAACTATATAGCTTGCTCACCTATTTATGAAATGAAATCTACTATACTGTATTCATATTACGAATAAATGCTAAGTTGCTTTAGCTTAAAAATTCAAGTTCACCTGTAGGTCATAACTTAATACAAGCTAGCTAAATATCATTACTAAGATAAAATAAATTTTATAAATGTTTTCATACAAACCGTGTACCTAAATATATGGATATTTAGGTACACGAATTGTATGAAAACATTTATAAAATTTTACTAGAATTAATTATGTATACTTAATTATATTACTAAAAACACTTAGTTAATTATAATACTACAAACATGTTCTGACTAAATAGACTTTAAAAACGCTTGTAAATACAAGCGCTTTTTTAGTCTTCGTGAATAAAAATCTTTTTTGAAGTTATACTTCTTTTGGCGCGATGGAGAAAAATGATGAGAGTGAATTTTTACGATGCGCGCGCACACCGACACCAAAAAATTTTACAGCATGCCGTTAGTTCTAGGTGGTATGAAAATTGATCACTATGTTCAAGTTGTATATTAAGAAGTATAACTTCTAACGCGTGTACATAAGTACACACAAGTTTTTTTAATTTTATTTTATTCGTCTGCAATGTGTTTATTTATTTTTTGAATAAAGTAAAATAAAATCCCGCGTATATGGCGAGTCTCCATTTAGAATAGCCTCTTTAGCTGAAATTTGGCCATGAAGGCATTGTGGCCTGGGAAGGTCAAGGGCATTGCCACAAAAAATATAACTAGGAGGTCAAAATTTTATCAAGTCAGTGGAATGACGTTCACTGCTGGAAAAAGGCCTCCCCAAAAGATTTCATCAATGGGGTAGTGCCCATCATTGGGGTATGCCATAATCGCCACGCTTAGCAGATCGGTTGGCAATCGTAATACGAGACACTGCTGCCTGTTCTTTACTTACTTTACTTCTACGCCTCCCACTGGATGAGATGGGGTGATGATATTATTTTCCATCAGCAATACAGCCATATTTATATATTTCAATTTAAAGTGTAAATGGAAAAACCACAATATAATAACATAATAGATAAACATAATAGATTCTATTTAAAGTGAAAAACATTATGAAAAATAGACAAAAATGAATTATTCTTCGAGTTCCAACTGCCGTAAATAATATTTCATGGAGAAATATTATTGCTCTCACGGTCATTAACTTTATCCACAAATAAAACCTAAGTTTGAGTTTGTCAAGTTGGTTTTGTAACAGTTTCCAATAGCAGTATATCATAGTAAACCATTAATTCTAGCTGTGACAGATACCTTACAATTATTTATGAGCTAGCAAGTAGGTAAGTCATGCGATCTGTACATTTTAGACTCGATTCATTTGCTTCAACTTGACCTTCAAGATTCAAATCTTTATTCAAGTTATGATTTGTGGATTTACAAAATACGGAGTCACTTTTGTACTGTTGTAATTATAGAAATAAAGAACGGCCAAGTGTGAGTCGGACTCGCCCATGAAGCGTTCCGTAGCAGCAAGTATTTCAGTTGATTAAATGAAAGGAAAATTGCGGTTTACGATTTATGACGTATTAAAAAGAAACTAATTACTAGATCTCGTTGAAACCAACTTTCGGCAGAAGTTTGCATGGTAATGTACATCATATATTTTTTTTAGTTTTATCATTTTCTTATTTTAGAAGTTAGAGGTGGGGGACACTCATATTACCACACAAAATCATTTTACCAAAAAATAGATATTAGAAACCTCAATATCATTTTTAAAGACCGATCCATAGATATCCCACACGTATGGGATCAATGAAAAAAAAATGAGTTTCAGTTCTATGTATAGGGAATCCCCAAAATTATTGTTCTTTTTCTATTTTTGTGTAAAACCAACCAACTTACCAAGTTTCAACAGTACAGCTCTTATAGTTTTGGTAAAAAATGGCTGTGACATACGGATGGACAGACAGACAGACATGACGAGTCTTTAAGGTTCCGTTTTTTGCCATTTGGCTACGGAACCCTAAAAAGAGAACGCACGCAATAGAGAGCCAGATTTGCAGAGAGCTCTACATGCAAGCACTTCACGGACACGCATTATCAGAATTTGTAAGAAATTATGCTCTTTAAATCTCTCTGAATACATTTTAATAATTACCTCATGATATGCCGGGTCGACCCAAGGTTAGATAAGATTGGAGACATCGACCCTAATTCGTCATAAGCTTACAAATAGCAGTCGCATGTTCCAATTCCAGCTCAAAATAAAAGAAATGCACTAACCACTATCAACCAATATAAAAATGTTTCACGACAATTTTTTTGTCCATAAATCATCGCTGCGGTTCGACGAAAGAACTTGTTTAATTTTATGTATTTACATTTGATTGGTGGTGGGTTCCGCACGCGACGTCCACGTGGAGGTGTTTATGTTTCTAAGGAACCATTTGGCTGGTTTTAAAAAGAAGGAGATTTTGTATTATTTCGAGAAAGTTATTGTTTTCTTCAATAAATGTACAGACGCCAGCATATCCTGTAACTACCTGTGACAACAATATACTTACAAATAAATATTTCTATTCTATTCTATTCCATAATGAGAGACAGCATATTTTTAAGACTTTAAGTTTTATTATTCCCGTTTGCAGTTATACTATAGATCCAAATCGAATTCCGAATCTAATTGGAAAAAGAAATGTTATGAATAGAAATCCCACAAAATTATAAAAGTGAATATATCCGAACGATCATTGACCCCAGTACCGACCAGGCAGGCAATGACTTCGACCTAAATTAATGCAATTTTCTTTGGCACGTAACTTAGTTCGTTTTGCGGACATGGCATTAAAGAAAGACGATTTTTGAATAAAATTGCCAACGTCAAGGAACGAACGGGTATCAACTATTGACGACTCGTAATCAGGTCAACATAGGGGGGTGACAACTTACTCATTGTGGTATAACCCCTAGTGAAATATATAGGCGAGTATCGCCCACGGCGGCCAAATTCAACGGATATAAAATATTTCTATGAATGAGGTGTGTCCATCATTTGGTAGGATATGCCACAATCGTCAAGCTTGGCAGACGGGTTGGCGATCGCAGTATGATGGTCATAGTACACAGAGAGACGCTGCTGGCCGTTCTCTGGTAGATATTCGCATGCAAAAACGTGCCGTACGAGCTATTGCGCGAATACCGCAGGATGAATCTGCAAGACCATACTTTACAAAGTTTGGGATTCTTACCTTACCAGCAATAGTGATATATCAGGTAGCGGTGTATGTAAGGGTAAACCTGGAACTATACACGAAGCAAAGCGATGTACACTCGTACTACACTCGCCGGAGGGATAAACTGTCATTAGTGAATAGAACACTAACTAAGTCAGCAAAATCGACCCATGTTATGGGCCCGGCAGTTTATAATCAGCTCCCAGAGAGTATAGTAACCGCCCTAACTGTCGCAGGTTTCAAGTATCGGTTAAGACGCTGGTTAGTCGAACAAGAGTGTTCTACACTTACGATGATTTTTTTTAATTTAAATAATATTCACTTTATATTGACTTATTTAATCTGTATTATAATTTTAATTCTATAGTTGGACAAATTGACAATTTATTAATTATTTTTGATATAAATAATCTATGTGAACATTTTTGACATGTAATTAACATTACCAATAAATTACTATTGACTACTATTGACTATTGACTACTATTCCCTCGGTAAGACATGCTACACATCCCCACGGAATGAGATGAGGTGGTGGTATTCTTTGCCGTCAGCCACACAGCAAAAATGGGTATTTTGACTTATAATTTTACACATACCTATTCTTATTATACTTGCTGTGCCCCGCAGTTTTGCCCGCGGTTAACTTTATAGATTATAACAGCTCCTCCCCCGTAGGTGATAGCATGATAATATGTAGCCTATATGTTGACCCGACCTCTTAGTAATATTCATGCAAAATTTGAAGTAAATCCATGCCGTACTTTTTGAGTTTAGCCCGGACATATATACAGATAAACAGACAAACATTCTAAAAACTATATTTTTGGCTTCGATATCCATTGTATATCACGCCCCAAGTATCCCTATTAAAAATATTCAATGCGCAGTTTTGACTTTCCTACGATTTTATTATATGTATAGATATTTATTTACAATACAGGTAAAATATGTAGAAAAGCATGACTCGGTCAACTAGCTAAAACTTATACATCCAAAATATGTGAGCTTTGGGGCAGCATGTAAAGTGGGTTTCCTCTGGGGATCATTTCGGCTTTGCGTACTGCGGGACTCATCAGGAGACTAATGCGCGTTTTAATTATGTACGACCGGGATGAAGCGATCCCAACATTCATATTGTACAGTGGAAAACTATGCAGCCCGACAGCGATGAGGGATTAACAAAAATTTTAAACTTATTTCTCTTTACTCTTAGTCTTTCGTTTATGCCTACATGTCTATGTTTAATTTACTAGTAACTTAATTACACAAAGAGTTAATTAATAGTGGACGTAACTTAAGAAGTGTAACTTGCCTACGAAACTGAACAGCTAATAGCGTATTAACATGTAAAAGACACAAAAAACATATTAACTCACTATAGAAGAATAGCAATGCATTTTGTATGTGGGGCACTAATTTTCTCTATCTTAATCTATATTTGTTTAATTAGTTATTTTCATTAGTGGATAGTGTTCAGTAAGTTACGTCAACTATTTATGTTACACTTTGTATAATATCACTGTTGTCATTCCGATAATCTATTTTCAATTATACAAATATTTGTGTGCATGAACATGTCTATTTCTTTGGGTCTGGATGTTGTTTGTGTATGTATGTATATATTAATAACAACAAAAAAGTAAATAAGTATTTCTACCCGTTGTCTAACATCTAAATTATTTAAAAGTAATAAGTACAGTATAATATCTAAGTTAATTAATAAAAAGTTGTTTTTCAAGGGCTGTCGGAAGATCAGCGTGACAGTAATAATTATTATTTATTATTATTAAATGTTACACATTTGCTGAGGTAGACGCCTTTCCTAGCTAGTACTTATAATGTTGCATGCTTCATAAGTATTATGTTAACTAAACGCAATTAGTTATATACTCTTAGATGTAAACTAAGTTAAGGATTATCTGTGCTTGTTGGGAATAAACCTTTTTTATATAAAGTACAAGCTTTGCGTAGTTTGAGCTAGATGGCTCTGTTAGATTTGTTCCTGACATTTATTTATTTACGTCTTTTAACGGCAGCGTATAAACTTTATACACATGTTTAATTGCTACTTTTTCGCGATTTGCTGAATTATTTCAGCAGATGCCCTGTAATGATAGTTAAAAGAGGGGCTTTACTGTACATATTGTAGATATGTATGATTATACAAAGTCAATAACACAGATATCACATGATTTTAACATCTAATATCTGCGCCTGCGTATGTGTGGCGCAGCGGTTAAGACAGTCGCCTCGCCGCCTCGTGTCGCGGGTTTGAGTCCCGCGCCGGACAACTATTTGCGTGACAATGAATAGCTGTTCCGAATCTTGATGTAATATGTGTCCGTCTATTATATGTTTGTAAAGTACCCCGCCACACAGGTATTTGATGCAATAGTACGGGCGTTGTCTTAAAAAAAACATTGTAAGCCTACATTTTCAAGTTGTTAAGGCAGCTCTGGCCATAAAACGTATACAACCGTTTGCCTAACAAGTCTAATCTTCTACTATATAAAAATAAGTCGGGTTTTCCTTCCTGACGCTATAACTCCAGAACGCACGAACCGATTTCCACGGTTTTGCATTCGTTGGAAAGGTCTCGGGCTCCGTGAGGTTTATAGCAAAGAAAATTTATAAAATTTAACGTGAGTAACACCGCGGGGCACAGCTAGTCTACTATATTAAAATAAGTCGGGTTTTCCTTCCGAACGCTATAACTCCAGAACGCACGAACCGATTTCCACGGTTTTGCATTCGTTGGAAAGGTCTCGGGCTCCGTGAGGTTTATAGCAAAGAAAATTTATAAAATTCAACGCGGGTAATATCGCGGGGCACAGCTAGTCTTCTACTATATAAAAATAAGTCGGGTTTTCCTTCCGAACGCTATAACTCCAGAACGCACGAACCGATTTCCACGGTTTTGCATTCGTTGGAAAGGTCTCGGGCTCCGTGAGGTTTATAGCAAAGAAAATTTATAAAATTTAACGTGAGTAACACCGCGGGGCACAGCTAGTCTACTATATAAAAATAAGTCGGGTTTTCCTTCCGAACGCTATAACTCCAGAACGCACGAACCGATTTCCACGGTTTTGCATTCGTTGGAAAGGTCTCGGGCTCCGTGAGGTTTATAGCAAAGAAAATTTATAAAATTCAACGCGGGTAATATCGCGGGGCACAGCTAGTCTTCTACTATATAAAAATAAGTCGGGTTTTCCTTCCTGACGCTATAACTTCAGAACGCACGAACCGATTTCCACGGTTTTGCATTCGTTTGAAAGGTTTCGGGCTCCGTAAGGTTTATAGCAAAAAAAAATTATTAAATTTAACGCGGGTAATACCGCGGGGCACAGCTAGTGATTTTATAAATTAATTGGTAGAAGTTAGATATCAACTTGTTACTGATACTGTACTTAACATAACGGAGCTCCTTTTGTAAGGCTAGTAGTTTTTAGACTGTGTCGCTCAATTTTCATATTCGGAGCTCGGTTACTTCCGCCTTTTTTGTGAGTTACTTAGTTGTGAGTGCGTTGTCACAAAGCTACAATTTGTCTGGTGTGTAGCCTTTTGTACAATTCCATCAAATTCATTTAACATAGACAATCTTGTTACAGTTTTGTGATGAATCGTCCCACATCGGCCAGTCTTTTGTCTGTGACAATGTCATTAAACTGCCGGAGGTCGTGGCTTGGATTCCCACCCAGGACAGATATTTGTGTGCATGAACATGTCTGTTTGTCCTGTCTGGGTGTAATTAGCTATATAACTATGTATTTACAAAAGAAAAGTAGTATATCAGCTATCTGGTTTCCATAGCACATGCTCTGCTTAGTTTGGGATCAGATGGCCGTGTGTAAATAATGTACCAGGATAGTATTACAATTTAATCCGCCTAAAATATCAGCCAAGTTCTGGATGTCGAGATAGCTATCTTATGGATTTATAATAATTATGTATGAATATGGAGTATGGATGGATATTATGGTTGTATGATTTTCTATTGTCACTAAATTAAATATTACATCACTCCTTATAATCTCCTCGTTGGTCTAGCGGTAGCGTGTTCACCCGCAGTTAATGAGGTCCTGGATTCAAATCCTGGGTCGGGCATTTTGGGACTTTTCTGTAAAAAGAAAAATTTCTCAGCATCAGCCCGAAATCTGGCAGTTGGCGGTATTATTCCCCCGTGCCTCGGAGAGCACGTAAAGCCGTCGGTCTTGTGCCTGACCTCTTCCCGGTCGTGTCGCTAAGGCGTCCCATCGGATCATGAGAGTGATGGATTAGAAAGTCCTCCTGTGTTTGCGCACACACTTGACCACTATAATATGTACCTCGCAGGTGGCCAAGCTCTGTTGACTGGCCGCCGTGGCCAAATTCGGCTAGGAGGACATTATTATAATCTTATATCAGCCATTTGCATTTGAATGACTGATTGTTGATGTTATAAGGAGTAATGTTATATTATGTGACCCAGACAATGCACAAAATTGTATAATGACTGGTTGATGAGTTAAGGGGTGATAGTGGAACAAACTTGTCTTTTAGTCTAGTGGTTAGTGACTCTGACGGCTAACCCAGAGGTTGTGGATTCGATCCCCACCTAGGACAAATCTCTGAGTGATCATCACGATTATTTGTTCTGTTTCTGGATGTATTTTATCTATAACTAGCTGTGCCCCGTGGTTTTACCCGCGTTAAATTTTATAAATTATCACAGCTCCTCCCCCGTAGGTGTTAGCGTGATAATATGTAGTCTATATGTTGACCCGACCTCTTAGTAATTTTCATGCAAAATGTCAAGTAAATTCATGCAGTACTTTTTGAGTTTAGCCCGGACATACATACAGACAAACAGATAAACAGACAAAAATTTTAAAAAAGGTATATTTTTAGCTTCGATTTCGAATGTAGATCACGCCCAAGTATCCCTTTTGAAAAATATTCAATGTACAGTTTTGACTTTCCTACGATTTTATTACATGTATATAGATTGTATGTATTTTTATCAGGTGTCCAGTTGCCATAGTACCAGCTTTGTTACAGATAGATATAAAATATTTATTTGTTCATTATTTGCGTTTATAATATCGAGCTGACTAACTTAACCACTGCACCATACGTGCAATCAAGTACATATATCTACCCTTCATCTCTAGTCTTGACTTGACCTCTTTCCGGTCGTGCCGCTAGTCGGCCCATCGGATCATGAGAGTGATGGAATAGAAAGTCCTGTGTTTGTGCAACACTTTTGCACTATAATATATCCTGTGCAATTGGCTAGACTTCATTGAGACTGGCCGCCGTGGCCGAAATTCGGTCGGGACAGGTGGAGGACATATCAACCCTTCATCTCTAGTACCCAATTGCTCAATTCAAGGTACAAGGCTGAACTTCGCCTGCATGTGTACTCCACTCGACATATATTGTTAGCATCCTTCCGAGATCCAAACCGCCCCATTAGCTACAATATCGATATCCGCCACCCCATAACCCATAAAAAATCATTGACAAGTACAACGGTACGAAAAAGCCAAAGATAGATGTCTTGCTATTTAATAGCCTGTCGATTCGAACCCGGGAGCTCCCCAATCGTATGTTACGTTAAGGGTATATTATCGGTGTTTAGTAGAGATTGGTGTTATGGTACAGTCAACAGCAAAAGTAGATGATCAAAGTCGGATATTCAATACTAATTATCATAAATTGCGACAAAATAGTGTAATGGTGAAGAGTATCTAGTTGAAGGTGTGCGTGAGTGTTAAGTGTAAAAAATATTAACTAGTGAAAACTGCCGCCCAATAGCATCATAAACTCAAAACTCAGGTCTGATTTTGATCATCTACTTATGCTGTTGACTGTACCTAGATGGAAATATGTCAAAATCTATGTCTTTCTTTGCCATTGAGTGACTACGTGAGCTTGACAAATGGAAGTGCGACAAAACTGTTCTGCGACTCACCATAGCTCGAATGCTCATTTGTGCGACACATTGGAGCTCGACATCACACTGGTCAGACTCAATGGACACTAGCAATTTGCGCGCAAGAGTGTGCGCAAACACAGGGGAACTTTCTCATGCTCCGATGGGATGTCTAGCGAAACGACCGGAAAGAGGTCAGGTACAGGACCGACGGCATGACGTGCTCTCCAACTCCAAACCGCCAACTCTACGACTTAGGGCTGATACTGAGAGATTTTCTGAACAGAGTAATCCCAAAATCACTTAGCACGACCCGGGATTTGTACTCAGGAACTCATATTCTGCGGTTGAACCTTATATGTGCTCGGGAATGTGCGAGAATACAAATGCATTCTCAATCCCTCATTCACATGAGCGGGTGGGACGACATCCGACACGACTACGGAGAGTTCAGGCACAGATCCTTACGTGTATTCCGAGATACGGGTGTATAAAGCAACCAACTACCAGACTTGAGGCTGCTGCTGCATGTTTTCTCTTGCCAGAAAAAAACGCAATAACACATTGACTTGAACCCAGGACATTATTATCTGCGACTAATGACGTTAATGCAGTGTAGCTGACAGCAAAAAGTATCTTCCTATCTCATCCCGTGAGCGGAAAAGACGTCATCCTGAGGAAATATCTACCAGAGATGTGGTAGAGGCGCGGCGTCTTTCCGAGTAGGTACTATGACCATCATATATTCCATTTGACGGGCCAGTTGGCGTGGTTTTTTTTTGTGGTTTTGCTTGCCTTTCACGCCGAAGGTCGCTGGTTCGATATCCAGCCACGTGCATTGACATGTCTGTTTGTCCTGAGCCTGTGTGTAATTATCTATATACGTATGTATTTACAAAAGAAAAATAGTATATGTAATATATCAGTTATCTGGTCTCAGTAGTACAACCTGTGCTTAGTTTGGGATCAGATCGCCGTGCGTGAATAACGTTGCAGGATATTTTTATTATTATGAAGATCTATGAGGAGGCCTTTGACCAGCTGTGTACGATTCGCCTGATATAATAATAATATCTGGGGACAATGTCACACAGATCATCCTAGCCCCAAACTAAACAAAGCTTGTACTATGGGTACCAGGCGACGATATACATACTTATATAGATAGATCAATACATAGAAAACATCCATGACTCAGAAACAAATATTCGTGCTCATCACACAAATATTTTCACTTACCGGGATTCCAACCCAGGACCACCAGCTTCGTAGGCAGGAGCACTACCAACTAGGCTACGGTGACCGACATAAAATATAATGACGATGATATGAATACGAATAGGAGTAGGGTTTTTATATTGGAACAAAACCATAAGTATGTTTAGTATAACCTTTAAAATGGCCTGTTTTTGTATCCCAATGTATAACAATACTCCCATACATTAGTTATTCACAGAAAATAGCAACATTCATTCAAAATGTTCAAAGCAGATTGTGAAGCATAATTTTGTAATGTCGGCGCTAATCTTTCCGGTGCGGTTGTTATTAATATTGGAGTGGTTCCGGGCTTACACGGGCCCTGGGACCTGCCTTTTATTTTTAATACGCTATGTGTTTTTGGGGAATGTATTCTCTATGGCGTTGGGCTTTGAATGGGCACGCACTTGTAGTATGGGTCAAGCGTTAAAACAATATAGCTTTTGGAAGTTATGTTGGTAGAGGCATATTATAAATTCAAAAACATACAACGGCTATAACAAAAGCTTTTCTTTATAACAAGCCAGTATCTAAATAACGTTTAAAATAAAAAAACCAGCCAAGTGCGAGTCGGACTCGCACATGGAGGGTTCCGTAGCAGCAAGTATTTCAGTTGATTAAATGAAAGCAAATTGCGGTTTATAACGTATTAGAAAAAAAACTACTTGCTAGATCTCGTTCAAACCAATTTTCGGAAGTGTCTCTCGCGCAAAGTATTCAGTTTAGACAAAAATGATATTTGAAACATCAATATCATTTTTGAAGACCTATCCATAGTCACCCCACATGCATGGGTACGATGAAAAAAAAATTTTTAGATTCAGTTCTATGTATGGTGACCCCCCAAAATTATTGTTCTTTTTCTATTTTTGTGTAAAAAATCTTAATGCGGTTCACAGAATACACCTACTTACCAAGTTTCAGCAGTACAGCTCTTATAGTTTCGGAAAAAAGTGGCTGTGACATACGGACGGACAGACAGACATGACGAATCTATAAGGGTTCCGTTTTTGCCATTTGGCTACGGAACCCTAAAAATGGTTCATTTCAAATGGTGAAATTGCGAACATACACTAAAAACATAACAAAGCGATTATATTTCTTTTAAATAATCTAAATGACATCGAAAACTATTTTTGGTATTTCATTATTTCTGCCGAATGACGTCCACTGCTGGACAAAGGCCTGCGCAAAAGTCTGTGATGGTCAGAGTGCACAAAGAGACGCTGCTCGTTCTCTAGGACACACTCCCTCGGAGCAACTTCTACCCCCCTACGGGGTATAGTAGCGTGGTGATATTCTTCGTCGTCAACTACAGAAACCTTAAGATAATAATAATAATAAATAAATAATAAATAAGTGCTTAAACAATGTTTTTAACATAACACCACGATGTATGCGCCTTTGAGAGAGAAATAAACCATTATTTTATTTATTATTTAATATAATAATATCTAGGGACAATGTCACACAGATCATCCTAGCCCCAAACTAAGCAAAGCTTGTACTATGGGTACCAGGCGACGATATACATACTTATATAGATAGATAAATACTTATATACATAGAAAACATCCATGACTCAGAAACAAATATTCGTGCTCATCACACAAATATTTGCACTTACCGGGATTCGAACCCAGGACCACCAGCTTCGTAGGCAGGAGCACTACCAACTAGGCTACGGTGACCGTCAGATTTATGCTCTTAATTTATATATTTTAAAAGGATACTTGGGGCGTGATCTACAATCGACATCGAAGCCAAAAATATAGTTATTAGAATTTTGTCTGTTTGTCTGTATGTATGTCCGGGCTAAACTCTAAAAGTACTGCATGGATTTACGTCAAATTGCATTGCATGAATATTACTAAGAGGCCGGGTGAACATATAGGCTACATATTCTCACGCTAATTCTACCTCGTTGGTCTAGCGGTAGCGTGTTCAACCGCAGATATTGAGGTCCTGGGTTCAAATCCCGGGTCAGGCCAAAAAGTGATTTTTGGGATTTTTCCGTAAAAAGAAATTTCTCAGTATCAGCCCGAAGTCTGGAAGTTGGCGGTATTACACCCCCGTGCCTCGGAGAGCACGTAAAGCCGTCGGTCCTGTACGTGAACTCTTTCCGGTCGTGTCACTAGGCGTCCCATCGGATCATAGAGTGATGGAATAGAAAGTGCCCCAGTGTTTCGCACACACTTGTGCACTATAATATGTCCTGCGCAATTGGCTAGTCTCCATTAAGACTGGCCGCCATGGCCGAAATTCCGTCGGGAGGACCTCACATTATCACGGTAATTACGGCGGAGGAGCTGTGATAATTTATAAAGTTTAACACGGGTAAAACCGCGGGGCACAGCTAGTTAAATCTAATTACTAATGCATTGAATAATATTTGCATATAGGTATTAAAGTGTTATAGCATTAATCAAATTTAATGCATTGCATAAATTTTAACTCTGCACTTAAAACTAAGAAATCATAAATTTAATCGTCCGCCATTTAGCAATGGGGTAGATTTCCTCGCTAACACCTTTATTACTTACTACTAGCTGTGTCCCGCAGTTTCACCCGCGTTAAAGTTTATAAATCATAGCCTATGTGTTATTCGGATGTATAGGCTATATTACGTTAAAATCAGTTCCGTAGTTTTTGCGTGAAAGAGTAACAAACATCCATACTTCCATTCTTACAAACTTTCGCATTTATAATATTTTAGTATGAAACTGTTATCTATACGGGTGTACTATGCCAAATCGAATGACAAATAATCAAATGTCTAAATACTCGAACGTTCATAATATCGAATGGTTAATAAATTAAACATATGTACTCGAATATGTCCTTTGGATAGTAATATTTTTTAAAAAGGATACTTGGGGCGTGATCTACAATAGATATCGATGCCAAAAATATAGTTTTTAGAATTTTTGTCTGTATGTATGTCCGGGCTGAACTCAAAAAGTAATGCATGGATTCCCTTCAAATTTTGCATGAATATTACTAAGAGGTCGGGTCAATATATAGGCTACATATTATCACGTTATCCCCTACGGGGGATAGCTGTGATAATTTATAAAACGTAACGCGGATAAAACCGCGGGGCACAGCTAGATGTTTTATAAAAAGTGTACCTAGTATAACAATAAACTTTTATCAACACCCGTTCCGTAGTATTTTTGTAAAAGAGTAACTAACAACCATACATCGATTCTTACAAACTTTCGCTTTTATACACATAGTTTTTACGTTAAACGTGGCTAAAGTGAAGGTGAAGACTTTTAGTTAGTTAGTTACTTCAAGCTGTCCAAATTCAACATCTTTAAATTCATGTCAGCTGTACATCTTAAAACTGTACACTTTAAGCATGAGAAATATTAAGTAACAAAGCAACACAAAGTGCTTCAATGTATCTCACTGAATTATGATATTCTTGAGTTAAGGCGAGACTAATGGCGCGCTCTTCATTCAATTAGCAGTATAGTTCGGTGCATCAGGCTTGTAGTGCAGTACACTGCATCAGTGTGCCGTGTCTTGCTTAAATATAGAGCTTATTTACTACATATATCGAGTTTAAGTTAGTTACGGCAAACCTCTCAACTAGGTAGGAATATAAAAAGCTTTTTTTATCTGAACAAGCCACCAACTAACCTTATATATTTTCTTCTTTGAAGAAAGAAGAAAATATATTATATGCTATGAGAAGGTGAAATTTGCTCTGTAGCCCACTGCTACTGTTTAACTCTTAGTTCTTTATTCATTAAGAAATTACATGAATACATTTTATGCTATAATAAACTATTACATTACATTATTACTACATTACATACATACTCTAGTCTGTTGGGTAGTGTTAAACAAGGAATGAATAGAGAAGAGGACAATATATATATGTATATATATATATATATATATATTGTTTAAAGAGCAGCCCCACAGCGGTTATCCCAGATATATTTTTTAGTTTTTGTCTTTAGTAATATCTTGAGACATTATTCACACACGGCCATCTGACCCCAAATTAAGCGGCTTGCACTACGGTAATCAGATAAATGATAAATAAATAAAATAAAAAAGGTTTTTATTCACGTAGACTTTAAAAAAGCGCTTGTAAATAGTCAGAACATATTCGTAGTAATATATAATTAATTTATAATTATTTCTAGGTACATATAGATATTTAGGTATACGGATTGTAGGAAATAATTTACAATAAGATTTATTTTATAACAGTAACGATATTTAACTAACTTAAAGTTAGTTATTGTCAAGGATTTTTTTACTACATATTGACGAATGGTTCTGTCTATATTAAGGTACGAATTAAATGTTATCATTATGGCGGACCTTGTGTTTATAACGACGGTCGCGCTTTAATGCTTCCACCGGATCCAATGCGCCCCAACTGAGAAGACCCAGCGAAACAAACTCAGCGGGTGTCTCTACTACCGGTTTCAACACGGCGCAGTTGAGGCGCTCCGGCGAAACATACTCAATGGGGCATGATATACTACATGTACTACTTTTCTTTTGCAAATACATATTTATACAGATAATTACACCCAGACACAGGACAAACAGACATATATATTCATCCACACAAATGTCTGCCCTGGGTGGGAATCAAACCCACCACCTCTGGTTTAACAGTCAGGGTCTTATGACTAGACCAACAGGCCAGTTAAATATTTTGTGTTTTTTAAACGAAATTGGCAAACTTTGTCAGCTGAAGAATAAAAAAGATATTCACGTAACTTTTTTGAAAACTGAGGATTTTTTTATTGTATGCTTAGTTTAAATTAAAGGGTATATAACTATGGTCCTGAAGTCATTCAGTATCTACCATAAGCTTACCAGTTCAGAAATTTTCTACATATTCCCTAAATCCTTATAGAGGAAGCCGGGAATAGATTTTCCAACTGAAATGGTTTCGGTTTACATCGGAGGTATCTATCTCAGAGCACCGCGCAACGTTTGAACAGAAGTAGGTATACTCTATGATTCAAGCATCGATACGTACATCTATACAAATAAATAAAATTGGAGTGTCTGTTTGTAATATTGAAATAACCGGTTTTTACTACATAAATATGACTATATATACGGTACATACACCAAAATAACATTTTTTTAAATTTTTGTCTGTCTGTCTGTCTGTTTGTTCCGGCTAATCTCTGAAACGGCTGGACCGTTTTTGACGGGACTTTTATTGGTAAGTAGCTGATGTAATAAGGAGTAACTTAGGCTACTTTTATTTTAGACAAAGTCATTTTTTTTACTAAAAAACAAAAAAAACTAATTAACACGCGGACGAAGTCGCGGGCACAGCTAGTTCAATATATAACACAAATGGATGTACTAAGGGAGCTCAATTTAGAAATAACAGTAATAAACTTGTGGATAAAAAGTATGTAAATTCGCTCTTCCATGGGTAGTGGTTGTTCAAGACGCCCAGTAGTCCTAGTAGACATGGCTTAACGACTGTTGTCAGATGACAATAACAGATGTACGTGCCCTCCTATTGAGACTACCAATAGCCTCTTTGTCAATGTCACTTTTTGACCCAAACCGTGATTTGAACCCAGGACTGCCGCATATAATGAGCGAGGCAGACAACCATCAAAGCTACCGCTTATGGCTTACATGATTATACAATATACATATATGAATCGCTAATGATATTTGTTAGGGAATGATATTTATTAGGGAATGTCATTAGCCCAAGATCAAATGATTAGGACTTAGTGCAGTATTTGGAAATTGGAC
The DNA here is from genome assembly GCA_951640165.1 of Pseudoips prasinana. NCBI lineage: Eukaryota > Metazoa > Arthropoda > Insecta > Lepidoptera > Nolidae > Pseudoips > Pseudoips prasinana. Next base: position 39,684,716 of record OX621237.1, on the reverse strand, counting down.
GGAAAACATATCAAAAGCGAGATATATTGCTCTTGTAGCGTAGAGGTTAATACAGTCGCTCTACCATATTCCGTCCCGGGTTCGATTATCACACACGACAACTATTTGTGCGACTTAAAAGTAGTTTTTCTGAGTCTGGGTATGCTGTCCGTTTATATCTATATATGCTATATCATAGTGAGGTCGGTATCTTAAAAACATAATGACGACCAAACTATGCTATACCAGTAGTATAGCGTTTCTATTCGAATCGTTGATTATATTTTTGTATTTATATACTACACATATTTTCACCAAATGAATGAATGAATGTAATTCAATTGTGCAGTAGTTATTTGGCAATTTTTGAAGTTATACTTCTTTTGCCGCGATGGAGAAAAATGATGAGAGTGAATTTTTACGATGCGCGCGCACACCGACACCAAAAAATTTAACAGCATGAAGTTAGTTCTAGGTGGTATGAAAATTGATAACTATGTTCAAGTTGTATATTAAGAAGTATAACTTCTAACGCGTGTACATAAGTACACACAAGTTTTTTTTTATAAATATAAGCTACACCCAGATATTTTAATATAATATCGAGGGAAAATCTCACACAATGTCACACGTCGTGCTCATCACACAAATATTTGCAATTACCGGGATTCGAACCCAGGACCACCAGCTTCGTGGGCAGGAGTACTACCAACTAGGCTACGGTGACCGTCTTTTTGGACGGAAAAATATCGAAAGCAGGAAATATTGTGAAAGCATGATAATGTGCAATTAAAGATTGTTGAGTGATAATTTCCTATGACTCCTAAGGTAATGAGGTGGGTGCAACAGTGCAAAATTGTGACGGTACTGACGGGACAGCCGCATCTTGTGTTACGATCCACCCCACTTCAAGTTTGCACTGACACACACACGGATCACCACAACCACAATGTTACCGGATTTAGTCATTCACTTCTGAGTTCATATTATATTTTAATTATCCCCGTTTGTATTACAACTAGGAGTTCAAAAGTTTTTACATGTGTTCCAAGATTAGGTTAAGTTAAACTTTTTAAACATAATCAAACTTAACTTAACTATCACAAAGATATAAAAACACTATTAATCTCAACATAAAAATATATCGAAATTTCAAACACAATTTTTCACTTTATATTTTTTTAATATATCTTTCAGTTACCAATACCAATTGTCTGTTAAAATGTCCGTGGTATAATAGTGGTGTAACTGTGGTGGCGCCGTGGGGCATACTGAGGCCCATAGCACAGCGAACCACCCCAATTATAACCTGACTAAACACGCGATATTTACATAAGTAATTTAAACTCGGTTTGGCGTAATTTGAAAATAATATGGTTGTATAAAGTTTTACGTCTTCTGGATTGCAAACGTTTCGGTACGGGGTTGGTATGGCGGATTAATTGGAACTTTATAGCTGGGACGTTGTAAAGGCTCCTTATAATTTTTATGTTACTCATGAGGTCTGTTTTTGTTTTTGTTATGTACAAGTTGTAACAGTAATGGCGTACGTAAGTTAATCCTAACAATATTATAAATGCGTAAGTTTGATAGATTGGATGTATGGATGTTTTGCTAAAACTGGAACGAATATTGATGAAACTTTAGAGTAATGTAGCTTATATGTACATCCGTATAATACGTAGGCTAAAATGTATTAAGTTTAACGCGGGGCATAGCGTTGTGTTTAAAAAAAATATGCTACATAGTGTCTATTTTTACTTAAGAACTCAATATTATTATGGTGGTGTATATGTTTAACGACAGTCGCTCGTTAATGCTCCCACTGGGTCTAATAGACCCTAACGGAGAATACCTAGCGAAGCAAACCCAGCACCTTATCTATTCTTTATATACTCTGAAGAAGAGATCACGGATGACACCGCTCTTTGTACAGACGCCAGCACATCAAGCTACCCCAATCTGTCAAATTTCCCCAATTGATAGAGAACCTTATACTTATGTGATAAAGTTGATAACCTTAAAAGTAATTTGACAGATTGGGGTAGCTGGATGTGCTGACATCTGTACATCTTGATATTTCATGTCATATGTATTCTTATGGTGTACAATAAAGAGTATTCTATTCTAACGAAACAGGAAAAACCATTGGGCACAATTAAAATAATTTTCTACAAGACGCAGTCTTATTGCATTAAGCGATTTCTTCCAGATATGCCATAGATCCTGGCATGGACCTTACCTGCCTCGTTGGTCTAGCGGAAGCGTTTGTGGATCAGTAAGGTCACTAAAACCAGCTATGACTGATAGTACCAGTATTCACGGGCCACTACTGCACCTACTATCACCTACACAAACTGGGACTGTCGAATAGCCGGATCTGCAGGATGCATTGGCACGACACAGAATGGCCATCCTGGGGGTGGCATATCCAGAACCAGGAGGCTACAAGGATCTACCCCTAAGAAGCGTACTGGTCTATGTGCAGACTTCATTCAAGGCTCTAGGGATAGCATAAAAACCAGTGGGGGATAGTACAAAAGATCCTGAAGGGTCGAAGTGCTGTACGCAAGTACACCCCATCAAAGATTAGATAAGAAGGTCACTAAAACTCATTAGAGAGGAGTGTGAATCAGGAACGGGTGATTTTTGCCATATGTTTTGCAAGTACATCAGGCTACGGTGGGCACTTTTCATCAAGTAGACCGTATCGTTATGCCTACTTGATAGAAGGTGAAATGCCTCGTCAGTCTAGCTGTATCGTGGTTAGTCGCAAGTAATGAGTTTCGAGTCCGGCAAAAATATCCCTGCCTGCCTGGAGCCTGGAGTCTGGAAATAACGGTGTTGAACCCGCGTGGCTCGAAGGGTACGTAAGCAATAAATATTGTCAACTTACATTAGTATTGCACCTAATTACTCCCGATCTTGTCGGCTAGACTGTCCTAACGGACATTGACGGAATACAGAGTGCAAACGTGTTGGCACACTCATGGCTTTCTACTGCCTATGAATGTATCATAAACATTGTGTTGATGAATGCTGTTGGTCTTCCTAAGAAAATAAATAATTATACTGGAAATACGACCAGAAGAACATATAATAGGTATAAATAATAAAAAATAGTTTTGGTTACGGACCTATTTACACACGCAACAAACATCTTAATCTTTGCAATTAAAATTATAACTACTAAAATGTTCGCTATTAAAACATAGCAATATTAACCTCTAGTATAACTTAAGTCGACCCAAACCGTCATAGTGAAACCGTCACCATTGAAAAATTGCTGCATAATACTCGTTCACGAGTAATTAGTTCGGAGCCGCGGTGCCGAGGCCTGGGCTCATCCCGACCCCACGTCACACTGTCACGGACAGAGATTACCCCTCACACCCTATTCCACAGATAATTACAGCCAGAAAGAAACTCCTATTGACTACATTACTACTCAAATGTACCATGCAAACAGAATAAAATACAACCTTACTTAAAAAGCAGTAAAGATCAGGGAGGCCAAATCAGGAGTCGAAAACATTTTACCGCTATTATTTGCGTAGCGATATAAAAGCGACCAACCAACACCCACCTTATAAAGGGAAAATCACAACAATTACTGGTAAGTCACATTTGCAAAAAGTAATTAGGATTAAATATGTACAGACGCCAGCACATAAAGCTACCTTAATCCGTCTAATTTCTTTTATAGATTTTTAACTTTATCACTTAAGCATAAGGTTCACTTTCAATTGGTGAGATTTGACAGATTGGGGTACATTGTACCCCAATCTGTCAAATCTAACCAAATGTCAGTACATTGTTTGATGTACTGGCGTCTGATTATTATTATTTATATACAAGTAATTATACTATACACAATAATAAATAATATAATATCTAGGGACAATGTCACACAGATCATCCTAGCCCCAAACTAAGCAAAGCTTGTACTATGGGTACCAGGCGACGATATACATACTTATAAATATAGATAAATACTTATATACATAGAAAACATCCATGAGTCAGAAACAAATATTCGTGCTCATCACACAAATATTTGCACTTACCGGGATTCGGGCCGATATTTGCAGATTACCCAGGACCACCAGCTTCGTAGGCAGGAGCACTACCAACTAGGCTACGGTGACCGTCGAATGTCGAATATGCAGTGTATATTCGACATTCGACGGTCACGTATACGTTGTCAGTATACGTTGTTGTGGTCCAGTGTTCGTGTTGTCGGCCCGCTAGTAGGAAGACCTTCCCGGATGTGATAGCAGAGGTATGATAACGGTAGCTGTTGTATCTTATTTTGTTGTTTTTTATGAAAAGGACAGGGCTCACTTAAGGGAAATAAAACCCCATCATCATCATTATCATCATATCAGCCGAAAGACGTCCAATGCTGGGCAAAGGCCTCCCCGAAGACCTGCACAATTGCCGGGCTTGCGCTGTTCACATCCAGCAGTTTCCCGCGATCCGCACAAGATCACCGGTCCATCTTGTAGGAGGCCTGCCCGCGCTGCGTCTTCCGGTTCGTGATCGCCACACGAGAACCTTTCTGCCCCAACGGCCGTCGGTTCTACGAGCTATGTGCCCCGCCCACTGCCACTTGAGTTTAGCGATTCTTCGGGCTATGTCGGTGACTTTACAATATAACCCCATATAGCAATGAAATTACAAATATTTTTAATACAGCTAATAATTTAGAGAAATTATATAGCTAATCTTTTTAAGAATAATAAGAATAAGAATAATATTTATTTGACAACAAACACAGGTACATTAAAGGTGTTATAAATTAATCATGGCCCACTATGTTTTGCTCTTACGAGCATACAAATATTTTATGAAGCTAAATACATTACTATTTTTCAAAAGCACAATCTAACAATATAATGTCAATTTATAATTTAAATTCAAAGAAATCATGAATGCTATAAAAACATTTTTCAGAAAGCCACCGCGTTAACTCTTTTTTAAATTTAGGAAATGTCATTGATTTATAATTATTAGGAATCTTATTGAATATTTTAATACACATTATATAACTATTATTACATGTCAAAGTCAGCTTAGTAAAAGGTCTACATAATTTATGCTGATGACGCGCCCGTCTACTATAAGAACTAGAGGCTTCCTGAAATAGGTTCTTATGCTTAAATACAAATATAAATGCATCCAAAATATACAAGCATGGAACAGTTAAAATTTTATATTGCCTGTAGAATGGCCGGCAAGAATCTATTTGTTGCAGCCCAAATATGGCTCTTAGGCATTTTTTTTGCATTATAAACACATCGTCTATGTCTACACTTCTGCCCCAAATGATAATACCATAACGTAGTATGGAACCAACATACCCATAATATGCCGTCATTGCGGCTTCTTTAGAAACCACTTGACTCGTCTCAACGGATATACAAAACTATTTAATCTTGAACAGATATCTGCTATGTGACTTTTCCAATTACAAAAACGATCGATTGTGATGCCGAGAAACTTATAAATCCCTGAAGGCTTAGGTAACAGGAGGCATTGCCAATGCCATAAATTCAATGAAATATAAAAAATGAATTAACTTTTTTGTGATGTTTAATAGTATATATTATGTAGAAATCAAAACTTTTGATAAATATTTGTATAAGTATTTATCAGTTTTATCATCTAAGTCTAAAGTTTTTATATAGACTAAATAAATTAAATATATTGCGCGAGCGGGACTTCCTTTCTAGATTTTTGTTTGTATATATTGAAAGGTATGTAAAGACGCACATTAGCGCTAGATAATCATATTAGTAACTATATAACATTATGATTTAGTTAAGATGGACCGATTCCTCTCTTTGTGCCCCGTTCGCTGTGGCAGGGCCGGGCGGTGTTGCCAACTTATGACCATTTGGCAACGCAGCGTTAGTAAATGACTGTGATAAATAATAACACAAGCATACATTAAAACGGTGGTTAGTTAATTGTATATAATTATTATGTGTTGTCCTAATTTGGAAGAGTTCTATATTGATGTATAAGTTTATTAGATTTATCCTTTTTGGGTTCCGTGCCAAATAGTAAAGTTAGATACGATATTTACTTGTTAAAAAATGTTTTATAATAATACATGAAATGATCCACGTTAGAGATGGAAAATAACAATTTGAATCACCACGCTTTACCGAGAAATATAATAATAAGAAAATTGGTTCAGTAGAGAATTACACCATACATACATAAGTATAATAAATTTTAAAGAAAGTATTATTTTTTAAGGCTTAGGTACAGGAGGCACTGCCAATGCCATCAAATGAATGTACATATGAATTTACTTTTTTGTGATGTTTCATATAATATATGTTCTTATATATCTAAAAATCTAAACTGTATAGGTTTTTATTGGAATTTAAAAAAAAATTATCATCTAAATCGTATGCTCCCTAAACATAAAAATTGTTCTATGATTCAAAATATTTATATACATATTTCGGAAGTTCCTCAGGTTGAAAAAGCTTTAAAACTAAAGGCCTATAAATGGCCTTCTCTATTTAATATTATTATATTTATTTAATTTTATTATCTATAGCACGAGTGCGACTGATGTCAAAAACTACGCAATTATAAATGTTTTACAGTATTATTGCGTTAACCTCGTCGCCCCTTAGTCCGGACTATGCCTAACTACTATTTATTAAATTAAAATGATGTTTTATTTCAGTAAACTTTCTTAACGGGTGTATGTCACTTCACGGTAATTCGCGAAAATGAGGGCCGCTTATCGCTTGTGTCGAGCGCAAAAAGAACATTTTGTCTGTGCGATTTTCGGGCTGGAATAAAACAATCGAGTTAAAAAGTCGCTCTATTGGGGAATTTGGAAATCATATATGGTATTTATAGTTCTATTCCCGCGTGTGGCTTACTTATAGTTTATAGTATCAACTGAACTTACGGTAGTCCAGATCGATGCTAGATATAAGGATTCCCATAACTTTAACAAAACTATAAAATCATAATAATAGACGAAGCATATTAATATTCGAACCGAACGGAATACCTTGCTGACATTCCCCTTGAATCTATTCCGCGGCTCATCGTGCCTGTCATATCGCTGGCATTGTATCATATTTCAGCTGGCTACCCCAGTGTATAAATCACTGAGCCTTCAGTGGGACAGTGAATCATTTGGTTCACTGAAAGGGCATGCAGACCCGATAGATTAGATCCATACTTCATTATTTAACAACGGGCTGCCTGGTAAGTATTGGGGTTAAGTGGTCAACCATGGTTAATGACGCTATAAAAACGATTCTCAAATTCTATGAGGACTTTTCTGACATCCTTTCAAGTCTTCGCGAGGTAACGTAGAGCCACAGTTGCATAGGTGGTGCCATAATATTTGCGCTTTTCTAAAAATTATGTATGATTGGGTATTAAAATCAATATTTTAGTTCGCTTATTAATATTTTAAATGATTGTGGTTATAATTATTCTTTAATTACTGTAATTAGTGTTCTAATTAAAGTAAAAGTGCCGTTTTTATTAAATAAATAAGAATTGCATTGTCGTTCGAGAGTATTACTACGAACGCACTTCAGTTACCTACTACAAGTGCAAAATTATGGTCATGGAGGGCGTCTCCATGACCATTAGGGTCATGGAGATGCATGTCTATCTATAAACTGCTGTCCCAGCTCGTAATTTGGATTGCTTAGTGTCTTGTCGTATTAACGTAGAGCAACAGTTGCACAGAACGCCCGATCCCTAATGCATCTCACAAAGGTCTAAATCTAAACTATCAATTTGTAACTATGTTTAAGATTCTATGTACCTAAAATGAGAGAAATAAATGTTCTATTATTATTATTATCTCCCCGTAAGTATATAAGCTAAGGTCCGTTGGTCCTGTAGTCCTGGGCAAGAAAGAATTTCTCTAGGGTACTTACTTACTTATAGAAAGAAAGAAAGAAAAGAAAAAATCATTTATTCATTACCAGGACGGACATAACAATGAAATTATACAATAACAGAAAAAAACTTATCGTATGGGCAGTGGTCACCCTAGTGTCAGTGTTGTTAAAGCCGACCAGTAGGCCTCTGACATGGTTTAACGACTGTTGCCTAATGGCTACAGCCGGGACCGACAGCTTAACGTGCCCTCCGAAGCAACTCATATTATCAATTCATCGTCTAGGATTTACACGGCCAAAGGAATTAATCCTTACCTATCCCAGACCATCACATTCCTGCCAATATGAAGCTAGAGAACCAGAATTAACCGTTATTGAATTGTTAAATGATTACTAAGAAGTCCACATCAACATTATACTGTACACCGTTTGATATCTTACACACTTGAGTGCATTTCCAAACCACTGGTTTTTACATCTGCCATATTGAATTTCTAAATAATATTCTGATTGCTCTCGTTAGTGAGACATTCACACGCTCACTACGGGTTTTTATTATAAGTATTGATTTCATCAGGGTTCCGTACCTAGAAAGGAAAAACAGAACCCTTATAGGATCACTTTGTTGTCCGTCCGTCCATCTAGCTGTCTGTCAAGACCCCTTTTCTCAGGAACACGTGGAGGTATCAAGCTGGAATATATATCAAATACTCAGGTCCATTGTCCCTTGGAGGTGTGAGAAATCAAATTTCCGTTTATGCCGCAAAGGAGACGGGGATTTCTGGGCCTGATTGTAGTAAGTTGAGATATGGTTTAAAAAAACCTTTATTTTTCTATTTCAAACTGTAAAAAATTGACCCAATTTACAATCTGGGGAACGAGAAATCTCAAAATAAGTTTAAGTCACGAATTAAATTGGTTGTTGATTACTATAATCGATTAACGTTAATGAGTTCAAACAATGTAATATAAATCCTCTTGCACCAGACACCAGGTAACCGATTTAATTATAATAATTATTAAATACATTAACATAATGACAACAGTAAAAAATAAAATATCAACAAAATAAATAGATATCATAATATCGGTTATCGTTCAAATCCATTTATTAGTTATTGTTATTATTGGCAACTATATTTTTAATCTATGACTAAATCTTTTATAACTCTGCTCATATATTGAATGAATCCATGGAATTTTTAGTGATTGGCTGATAATTTATAGACCCATTAATTGACACCACTTTTATCTTTGTACATCCGAGCCCAATATTGTATGAAAACGCATCCGTCTCCTTTTAGACACTCGCAAGGGAATCAAACCTACAGGGTCTTCCCGTGAACTTAGAATCTTGAAATTTGGTATTTATAATAATCGGAATATTGATGTTTTTTACTGTGCGATTCACAGAGCAATATCACAATAAATAAATATCCTGCGGCAGCTAACACGCTGCCATCTCATCCCAAATACTGCACATGTGGCGCAGCGGCTATGACAGTCGCCTCGCCGCTTCGTGTCGCAAGTTCAAGTCACACGCCGGGCAACTATTTGTGTGACGCATAAATAGTTTTTCTGAGTCTGGATGTAATTTGTGTCCGTCTATTATATGTTTGCAAAGTACCCCGCGACACAGGGATTAAATTCGTTAGTGCGGGCGATGCCTTTAAAAAAAAAAAACTAGGCAGAGCTTGTACTATGGAAAGCAGATAACTGATATATTACATAAGAGTATACCTACTACTTTTCTTTTTTAAAACACACTTATATAGATAATTATCTATATAAGTATGTATTTACAAAAGAAAAGTAGTATATGTAGTATATCAGTGATGTCGTTTCCATAGTACCAGCTCTGCCTAGTTTGGGATGAGATGGCCGTGTTTAAATAATGTCCCAGGATATATTATTATATTAATTACAACCAGACTCAGCACAAAAAGACAAGTCCATGTACATAAATATTTGTCCTGGGTGGGAATCGAACCCACGACTTGCGGCGTGAAAGGCAAGCATTTACCAACCACGCCAACCAGCCTATCACATTTTGATCATTTTCTGTTAGTTAAATTTCTCAGTATCAGCCTGAAGTCTAGGAGTTGGCAGTAAAGTAAATAAAATTAAAAAGTTAAAATGTTTATTTGAACAGAATAATAGTTACCAACTAATGATTACAGAATAGTGAATGCACAACTTTACAAAAAGTACTAGTACTGTCTCCCAAACTGAGCGAATGCCTGTATTTCGGGAAACAGTGCTCATTCTAATAGGTTTTTACAATAAAACAGTGGTGGACGTGGTATTATTGGTAATTTACATATGTGTAAGTTTTAAAGAAAATTTATTCTAGGTAGGTAAGCGGCATATATTTGTGCTATATAAGAATGTGTGTGTGTGTGTGTGTGTGTGTTTGTGTGTGTGTGGCTTTTACTCAATGTACTTTAGCAGCGCTTCAAGCCAACTGGTGATCGACTTAACTTCATGGATGTTGAGGCCTCTAATGTTGTGATTTTTGTTAACCATGTTGTATAGCTTACATGAGACACTCCTATATTGACGTCTGGCAAAGGCGGTTCTGCAACGAGCACTTGAGAAGACACACTGCTTTACGTTTTTTGGGATCATGAGGTGGCACAGCTCTATGCATTCCTAAGATAATCCGTTGCACAAAGAGCTGTCTAACAGATAAAACTTTGTTCTCAGTGTACAAGTGCTTAGTAGGGTATCTAATCGGCGTTTTGTTCATTACTTTTAGTACAGCTCTTTGCCCACGCTCGAATTGAAGTAATTGTGTCTTGCCGGAACTACCCCATACTGGGATGCAGTATTGGACAATGGATTGACATAAGGCAAGATAAACCATTCGTACGTGGTCTGGTGTGGTAACTTCACGTAGGGTTTTAAAAAGATGTATAAGCTTTTTCACCCTGTTTTTAACAGTTTCAACTTGCAGATACCAAGTCAATCCACTGTCCAGCTGGAAACCAAGATACTTCGCATTCGTTACTTTAGACAACTTATGGCAAGTACAATTATTATTAGAAGCACAGGTGTGGGCTTTAATAGAGAAATCATGAGGTGGTGAGTTTAGTTTAGATAAGTAGAAAGGCAGAAAAAGGGTTTTGTTCAAATTTAATGTATAAATTATTAGATAGCCAGACCATTATTTGTTTTAGGGAAAATTCCGCTCTGTTTTGCACTACATTCCAGTCAGGGCATTGCAGTGTTTTCTGTATATGGTAGAGACATAGTACAAAGGTCGTTTACATACAGCTGAAACAGAGTTGGACCCAGAATGCTCCCCTGGAGCATCACTCCACCGTGCTTGGGAGAGCATGTAAAGCGGTCGGTCGTGTAGCTGACGTTTTCACGGGCGTGTCGTTAGTCTTCCTATTAAATCATGAGAGAGATGGAATAGAAAGTCGGGCGCACTTTAACTTTAACTTTTAACTTTATTTATTTCACTTAAAAATAGAGTACAATGGTGGTCTTAGTATAAGGTTAGTCACATCTATTTTACTGATGAACAGCATGCGAAATGTTTGATTGTTATATGTCAAATTTTACACAAATAATATAATTAATTAAATAATTCGCCGATGGAATAGAATGATTTTTCCAGGAGCCACAGTCTGAGATGGTTTTTGAACTCTGTTTGCGTATACATATGTCCCGCGCAGATGGCTAATCTCCATTCTGATTGCCTGCCTTGGTCGAAATTCGACGGGAGGACATTATTACATACATATATTCCGAGGCTGTGGATGAACTCCCTGCCTATAGTTTTCAAAGAGACTACAGCATGAGGCTTGTTATGGTTGACAATACAGCTACAGTAACCGCTTACTATAAAGGCGAAAGTATGTAAGTGTGTGAGTGTGTATGTTTGTTGCTTCTTCACGTCTAAACGGCTGTAGCGATTTTAATAAAATGGTATGGAGTTAGTTGACACCCTGGATTAACACATAGACTATAATTTACAAAATTTAACGCGGGTAAAACCTCGGGGCACATCTAGTAGTTTATATAATCGACGGGGATGTTGGCGTGGTTGGTAGATACACTGCCTTTCACGCCGCAGGTCGTGGGTTCGATTCCCATCCGGGACAGATATAATTGTGCATGAACATGTCTGTTTATCTTGAGTCTGGGTGTGAATTATCTATATAAGTATGTATTTACAAAAGTTAAAATAATATATGTAGTAAATCAGCTATCTAGTTTCCATAGTACAAGCTCTGCTTAGTATGGGATCAGGTGGTTATGTGTAAATAAAATCCCAGGATATTATTATTATTATATTATTCCGAGGCTATGGATGAACTCCCTGCCTATAGCTTCCAAAGAGACTACAGCAACATGGTTGACGATACAGCTACAGTAACCGCTTATCAGTAGTTATTATACTTTTTTGCACACTAAGGTGTTTAAAAAATGCAATTTTTCTCTACAATTTTAAGCCCTTAGCAATATAAAATAGGTAAAAGAAAATGTTGGTACATTCTCTCCACTGCGGTCTCGTCCATCTCGCTGAGTAAATAGAGAGTCGCTGTTTTAATCTAGTTTTTATTTAGCTTACTAACCGTAATTGCTTGTGTCTGGACAAACTTATTTAGCTGAAGAATAATATCGACCAGTTTTTGGCTACCTCTAGTTACCGTGGACGTCCTAAATATCTTTGGTCATATAATGTTTAAAATCTAAAGCTGAACTATAATAAATGCCTGCACATGTGACGCTGAGGTTAAGACACTTGCTTCGTCACTTCGTGTCCCGGGTTCGATTCCCGCGCAGGAAAAACGTCAAAAAGTCTGCGTGTACTTATAGTCTGTTAATTATCTATTTGTGGAAAGTACCCCGCTACGAGTATACAGAAATTAATTTCCGTAGTTGGGCATTGCCTTAAAAAACAATGTTATTTCTAAGTTTTGATAATATAATAATAAAAATAATATCTAGGGACAATTTCACACAAATCATCCTAGCCCCGAACTAAGCAAAGCTTGTACTATGGGTACCAGGCGACGATATACATACTTATACAATATGTAACAATATGTAATTAACGCACACCCTCAAACACCCAATTACAATATTATGTTTTAATCATAATACATACACTGCATTTTTAATTTAAAATGTATATGCATTGTTATTTACATGATTACAAGCGGAGATCTAAATATATGTATGTACCTAGAAATAATTATGTATGGTTAATTATTTTATTTTATTAGGGAAGCTAACAGCTACATACAATTGGTTACAAATTTTGGTAAGTAAATGCCAATAACAAGCTTCCACAACTAGTTAACTAAATGGATGCATCTCCGGTCTACTTAATTAATTACAGTAATGACAAATTCTACAAATGGTTTTAAAAGATTGAGCCAATAGTGCTATACAAAGATTTATACATTATCAATGAAATATCTAGTTAATTTGGATCTGGTAGATTTTTTGCTAGTAGTAAACAGATCAATAAAATCAAAACGACTGTCACCATTTAACTTGTTAAATTCGTTGAATACTCTAGGCAGAAAGCTGTTTGATTCTAATGTTATTTTTGTTTGTTTATGTAACTACTTGATATGTTCTGTCTTTTTAAAAGCGTTTAGTTGAAGTCTACGTGTATAAAAACATTTTTTATTCATTTATTTATTTATTTATTTTCCAATTTATGTACACACTAAGACTATGAAGAAAGAAAGAATAAACAAGAGAAGACATTGTACAAAGGTACTACTTATTTCTAAAGAAATCTCTTCCAGTAGACCTGCAAGAGGAGATTTTGGAAGAGAGGAAGATATGAGTGTGTAGGCTGATATACATACATACGATAAAAATACACATATACATAAATAAATACATAATTTTAAATAATAAACTACATAAAATACATATATCTATGGCAAAGAGGAAAGGTAGTGTTCTTTTAACTTTTTTTTAAACGTGGTGATTGTGTTACAGTTTCGAATGTTAGGCGGAAGAGAGTTCCACAGCCTAACCGCCTGAACAGTGAAGGAGTTGGAGAAGAAATCAGTTTTATGGGATGGGAATTTTAAAATGCTTTTTAGGTGTGACCTACATTGGGCGTTGGGAGAATGTTTAAAGGAAAAGCGCTCGTGTAGGTAAGAGGGATATGCGGGATTATTTAGGATATCGAAGAGGAGACATAATATTCGAGTATTCCTGCGAAGGCGGATTGGGAGCCACTTGAGATTGTTGCGGAATTCTGAGACATGGTCGTACTTTCGGAGATTAAAAATGAAACGTATACATAAATTTTGCAAACGCTCAAGTTTGTTTAATAGCTCTTCGGTAGCATCCAGATAGCAGACATCAGCATAGTCCAGAATGGGCTGGATAAGAGTTTGAGCAAGAGTGATTTTGGTTTCAAAGGGCAAAAAGTACTGGAGGCACCTAAGTGAGTGAAAGGTGAAATAGACCTTTTTGCTGACTTCATTGATGTGAGCATTCCAGGATAAGTTCCGATCTATAATTACCCCAAGATTCTTAGCGGTATCCGAGTACGCAATATGCACATTGTCAAGTAAAACAGGAGGAAAAGAGCCGACGTCAAAACCAGCACGCATTTGCCTACTGCCAATAATCATGGCCTGGGACTTGATGGGATTTAATTGAAGACCGAAGGATCTAGCCCATTGACTGATCGCGCCCAGGTCCTGATTCATGGCAGCAATCGCGGTTCTTGCTTCATTTAATGTAAAATGACGGTATAACTACATGTCGTCTGCGTAGAGATGAAAATTGGAGGAAATAACTCGTGTAGCAAAGTTGATGAAGATGGAGAAAAGTAAAGGAGATAACATTTCATTTGTGAAAGGCCAAGATGCCATTGATTAAAAAGTATCTGTGATGTTTGCTTCTTAATATATTATCATATATAGCACTCGGCTACGACAAAGTCTATTATCTCATGTGCCCAATTAGATCACTTTTAAAATCACTATTGGCTTATATATTTATAGTGTGTTCAGCACTCAGCCGTAATACCTAGGTCATAGGTCCAAATTCCGGATTGGGGCAAAAAGTGTTATTGGCATAATTCTCAATAACAACACAGCGTTACGATTTAGGTGGTACGACATTGGTTGTTCCTCGAAGAGCACGTAAATCCGTAATTTATGTACCTTACCTCTTTCCAGTCATGTCAGCTAGCCAGCCTATCATATCACATCATAAGAGTTTGGGTGATAGAGATTTAAATATGCACTACACACAGAGAGTGGACCTGTGTTTGCAGATATTACATAGTGCACAAGTACATACTTGTGCACTATGTAATGTCTGGGATCAGGGGGACATTATTGATGTTATTATTTCAAACTCAAATATTTATTTCGCTTAAATATGGGTTATAAAAGATCTTAAAAATAATACAGCGTACGATCCATATTAGCCTCTCGGCGTGCAAATATTGACAATTATTGTATTTACCAATTTTATAACTAATTAAATTTAATAAATTATTTGATTTGCCCATTTTATAATATATATTTATATAATTACATATTAATTCGTTTACATTATTCATTATCTATTAATATCATTATTTATTAATAAAAAGTGAAATATTAATAGTATATTGTTTGTAAACAGTGACTCATGTAAGGCAGTAGGTAAATTACTCATTGTTTGCGACGAGATAGTGCAAGGAACTGATATCAGGTTATCGCCAGTCTGCACTGTTTATTATTTTAATACTTTTTTAATTAATTTTTTTTTACTTTATCGTATGGGCAGTGGTTTGACTAGTGTCGGGTTTTTTAAACCTCTTTATAGACCTCTGACATGTCTACAGCTTAACGTGCCCTCCGAAGCTCATAAATTAAATCTAATACCTAACCTAGCCGATCGCTAATAGACCAGGGGCTCTACCGGCTAAGTCGCCGAACATCGTTTTCTTAAATGGCGTTCAAATAAATAAGGATTAAAAATGACTTAATCAATCGTTAAATCGGCTGCCATGAGCACACGTGACGTCATAAATGGTCCGGAATGGATTGTCAACGTTGAAGCCGATTGAACGATTGATTAAGTCATTTTTAACCTTTATTTATTTGAACGTCATTTATGAAATCGATGTTCAGCGACTTAGCCGGTAGAGCCTCTGGCTATGAGCGCAAACATATACATACATACATCTAAACATAATAACTATATTAAAATTAAAATAAAGTTTCAAGGCAAAAAAAGCATTGATGAAATAGAATAATTACTTTTAGAATGTGACATAAAGTTTACTATGTCAAATAAAATAAGAGAAATATCTTGGGACACCTAACACACTTCAAACCCAAACTAGGCAGAGCCTGTACTATGCCAATATCATACTGGTAAAAATACTAATACATTTGCAAATACATGCATATTATAAATAAATTACACCCAGACTCAGAACAAATAATTGTACTTATCACACAAATATTTGTCCTGGGTATCGAACCCACGAGCACATGCTTATCAGCGAGGGTCACTAACCATTAGACCAACATTAAGCAATGTGTTAGTTGTCCTAAGATATTTATTTAAAAAAATGTACATTGTAAACGATTTTATACGTATAAGTAAGACAAAATGGGATGGCCATGAGTCGCTCATAGCCAATTGTTCTTACCGGTTGGCAAGTGATTGGTGAAGTTAAGCAGGCGGCGGGTACATTCCACTTAATTTTAGGGTAAAGTCGACAGTCGGCACCGACCACTTAACATGACCTTTAAACTTCGAGGACCCTCAAAATCGAATGGCATTGACGATCACCCGTATTGTACTCGTATTAGTTATGCTCTGAGCCAATTGTAAAACTTCTACTATTAAATAACTAACATCAGTTAAAACCATTAAAATGTCAACTATTCATAAAGGTAAAATAGTAACTTAACACTAAAATGAAACAAAGAATCGCTCTGCATTATATTATATTCATTTTGTGACACTTGTATCACATTACTGTGGTTTGGTCTGTTCCGTATGTTTTATTACATTATTATAAGTTACCACACCGAATGTCGTGAATTTTTGTTAGTAGCTATGTGACTCTATATAATGGCAAAAGTATTTATGTTGGCCTTTTGAAGACATAATTACTCGTATAGGGGCTAAACCATAGAGGTACATCTAAGTTTTCTACAACAGATTCAGCCGTCTCACGATGGATATCGACTATTATATTTATTATAGATGATAGATAGATGTCAACTATTATATTTTAGTTTTATTTTTGTCGGCAGTCCCCAAAGACTGATAGGTTTTTTCTGCTATCTTCAGTGGTTATTGCTAAATTATATGTTGTCTCTTCTTAGTTGAACATAGCTGACCGCGCAATAATTTGCCGGTATACCTCACAAGGTATACATGAAGAATTGTGGCGTAGAGTCCTCGCAATGGGAACAGCGGGCAGCTAGACGGTTAGAATGGCGGACATTAGTCCAAGCCAAAGTCGACTGTTTCGAGTCTGGAAGGCGCGCTGAGCTGGATACCAAGCGGGATGAATTGAAAGCCAGACCACCTGCGGCGATCAATTACAATTATGACAATGGTGTGCTCACATGCCCGCAATGTGCGAGGTTTTTTTCAAATAAAATTGTCTACATAAGTCACATGCGAACACACGAACGTCGGCTACAGTACGAAGCTACGTACAGAAGCCGTCGCCGTGGCCGAAATCGGTCGGGACCACATCATCATACCGGGTAAATCACTGCGATGAAAGAATCTGAAGAGGTTGATATTTTTAACACATTTATAAACATATTATCGTAGTGATAGTAACAAAATGTAAGATGCTGATTCCGGAGGTTTGTGCACTCTGCCGGAAAGCGAATGCTATGAAATGCAGCACTAATAACAATGACTATGTTTAATTACAAACTTTACAATAATAACATACGCAGTATTTAAATAGATCTACTCAATAACCATTAGGAATAACCCGATTATCGAAGTCTTAAGGCAAAATAATATCATGTTTAAGTGCTAAGCTATACTTATAATTTAACTTTTTCGACAACAAGTACTCAATTTCTACGATAACACTTACGAAAAATAATTTCTAGCTTAAAACTACGTAGATCAATCACTAACCGTCACAGATCCAGTCGAAGAGATCCAAATAAGAGTATTACGTATACAGTATACCTATTAATGTATGACGAATCATATGTACAGAGGGATACAATATTTTCGTTATGTTAAATGATGATACTCGCTTAAATGTTATGGTATTACGTATTACAATATTATTAATATTGTAAATACAATAATATTAATATTGTAAAGTACAAGTAGAGAGGTGTATTTTTTATTTATTTATTTATTAACCAACTTACATTAACGGTTAGACCAAACATATAAGTTATAGGTTACATATTAAGCAAATGTTACTAACATTTTAATAAAATAATTTTGTATTTTGGGTGTCATAATATATTTGCCTCGTTGGTCTAGCGGTAACTTGTTCAACCGCAGATATATAGAGGTCCTGGATTCAAATCCCGATCGGACCAGAAGTGATTTTAGAATATCCAAAAAAAAAAAAAAACATGGAAATTGAAAAGTATGTTTGTTATTGTAAAAAAGCGTGGGTTACAAAAAATTACATGTTATTTAATTTCCATTTTAGGGTTCCGTAGCCAAATGGCGAAAAACGGAACCCTTATAGATTCGTCATGTCTGACTGTCTGTCTGTCCGTCCGTCCGTATGTCACAGCCACTTTTTTCCGAAACTATAAGAGCTGTACTGTTGAAACTTGGTAAGTAGATGTATTCTGTGATCCGCATTAAGATTTTCACAAAATATATATGATGTACATTACCATGTAAACTAACAACGAAATTGGTTTGAACGAGATCCAGTAAGTAGTTTTTTTTAATGCGTTATAAATCGTAAACCGCAATTTACCTTTCATTTAATCAACTGAAATACTTGCTGCTACGGAACCCTTCATGGGCGAGTCGCGACTCGCACTTGGCCGGTTTTTTTTAAATTTGTTTTACTGTAAAATTATTTATTTTAATTTTATTTAACTATTTTTTATTTTTAATCTTATGGATAGAAATATGTAGTATTTTAAATTAGTACCATTTCAACAAATAAACGATCAAAGTGCGAAGTATGGTGACTCTTATGAGAAAATTTATGATATTTTTATATAAAATTGGTTATATTATAAATTCTTAGGGAATACCATCCATGTTACTTGCTTATAGTGTAGCTTACTGAAGGTGAAAAAATATATAATAATAATAATATCTAGGGACAATGTCACACAGATCATCCTAGCCCCAAACTAAGCAAAGCTTGTACTATGGGTACCGGGCGACGATATACATACTTATATAGATAGATAAATACTTAAATACATAGAAAACATCCATGACTCAGAAGCTAATATTCGTGCTCATCACACAAATATTTGCACTTACCGGGATTCGAACCCAGGACCACCAGCTTCGTAGGCAGGAGCACTACCAACTAGGCTACGGTGACCGTCACCGTAATCGATCGATAAAGAAGTTCATAACAAACATAATATCTATGTACATACAAAATCAGATCTTTTCTCTTTATGGTTTTATTTATTATAGATAATATAGGTATACATATACTTTCTCTTAGTTTATTTTTATTGAAAAATAAATAAGAAAATTGTTAAGTAACTTTCTGAAATAATTTTTCAGCACGAGATTGCGATATTGGTGTTGACCGACATTCCAGCCAACGAGAAAGCGTGTCGAGAATTATGTTATTTTTACGTTGTAGTTTAAATAACATTATTAATACTTGACTCCAAAATATAAATTTAATTGACACGGTAGGCAAGCAATTTACCTAATATTAAATAAATGCCTCGTTGGTCTAGCGGTAGCGTGTTCAACCGCAGATAATGAGGTCGTGAGTTCAAATCCCGGGTCGGGCCATAAAGTTATGTTGGTATTTATCTGTTAATAAAACATTCTCAGTGTCATCTCGGAAGTCTGGAAGTTGGCGGCATTACATCTCCGTGCCCGATCCCTTTCCGGTCGTGTTGCTAGTCGACCCATCGGATCATGACAGTGATGTAATAGAAAAAGCCACTGTACCTGTGTTCTATCATATATCCCGCGTAGATGGCTAGACTTTATTAAGACTGGCCGCCGTGGCCGAAATTCAGCCAGGAGGACACTAATATAGAATAAATAACGATTTAGGTACATGCCATAACAAAATTATAACATTAGAAACTTGTTCAAGAAAAAGTGTTCGAAAAACTTTTCGAATTTCGGCCCAACTCTGACCCGATTTTGGCACTTAAGTAAGTTTGTATTGGAATAGAAGTTTCTGCCATCTCCGATGTTCAGTAGATCAATCGGGAGGCGAATAGTACCCGCATATGTATATCTACATACAGCCCCCAAGGGAATTCATTTCTTATATTTATTATATATGGAACAGTATGTTATATTATCTGAAAATGTTATAAAAGACTTCAAAAATGGAGGTTAAAAACTCAAGTATGATTTTTGCGAAAGTTACTGCAACGCAGCGGTAACACTACTGCAGATGGTAGTAGCGAAAAATTTTAACATAAGTTTGACTCGTTTCCAATTTCCGAAATTGGGCATACTTATCAAGGACCGATGACAATTCAATATTTTAAAGAGTTAGACCCGTTAGGATAATCAGGATTAGTGATTTTTGTTTTCAGTAAACTGATAGCGTCGTTGTGACAAGCAAGTTCTTGATGATGAATTAAAAAATATGTAAAAAAACTTATTTTTTATAGAAAATACCAAAAAAAAAACTTGTGTGTACTTATGTACACGCGTTAGAAGTTATACTTCTTAATATACAACTTGAACATAGTTATCAATTTTCATACCACCTAGAACTAACGTCATGCTGTTATTTTTACGATGCGCGCCCATCGTAAAAATTCACTCTGATATATTTTCATACCACCTAGAACCAACTTCATGCTATTATTTTTATTGCGCGCGCACGATGCGCGCGCATCGTAAAAATTCACTCTCATCATTTTTCTCCATCGCGCCAAAAGAAGTATAACTTCAAAAGGTAAAAAAAATAATAATTTATAAGCGTGGTACACCCACCTTATAACTATTGACACCACACACCCCACGCTTTATTACAATAACATACAATTTTAACGCAACACAGCGTTAACACTTGCAGATAATTTTTTTTTATTCAGATTTACGGCTCTGGCTTCTTCGGCCTTATGAGCCTTCAGTATGATATATTTTTATTTCATCATTGGTCAATGTCAAGTAAAGCCCGTCACAGTCAAGTCATACATAGTCCTTGTCCTACCCCAGTAAAGCAGTGGAGACTTTACTAGAGGCTTATATGGAGCTTTAGATTCAACACAGAAAATCGCAATTCACGGCAATATGGCACTTTCCTCCACTTGCGTGCGTTGTCCATGATGTTATGTCTAAATATCCACCATATTTACACATAAAAACTTGAATTTACACCAGTTTTTGAAAATGAAACAATGCCCCGATGCGACTTTTTCCGCGTTGGCGCCAAAACTCCTTGCAGATAACAACTTCATTAGTGTTTCCACTAGCTATTGTATGTAGTAGGTATCTGTTTTATTTTTGAATGAGTTATCTATACAAATAAATAAAATTGGAGTGTCTGTTTGTAATATTGAAATAACCGTTTTTTTCTACATAAATATGAATATATATACGGTACCTACACCAAAATATTTTTTTTTACAATTTTTGTCTGTCTGTCTGTATGTTTGTTCAAAACAAAATAAACTAATTAACACGCGGACGAAGTCGCGGGCACAGCTAGTCATTAATATAACATAAATATTTTAAGGCAAGTAACACACTGTTATCTGATTCCAAACTAGTTATAGCAGACTGAGACAAATTTTCAAGTTCATGAAACAAATATATGTGTCTTGATCAAGGATTAGGTGGCAGAGATTCCGACTCGCACGTGGCCTGTTTGTTATAATAATGTGTTAATAACAAAGATTGTTAACAAAGAATAATAACAGTGTATGAATAATGTTCTAATAAAGATTCTGACCAACCAATTTTGTAGATGAGAGTGATACAAATTTATAATTGGTCTTAAAGCTCGGTAAATAACCACGATAATACAAATGTTTAACCCGCCAGTTACTAAATAACTTTACAAAAGACTTCGGATTAGTTATAACAAAGTTCATGTTATCCGTAATATCAGGGGCAAGATAGAGGATATTATATTTTGACATAGATACCTAGCTTAAGTAATCATGTATCTTTCCAATTTAATATACAAAACGTAAACAGTTTAAATATTACTCTTCACAATTAGGTACTTACACAACTAAAAGTTTATAAAAATAGATTTCTTTTACAACTACATTTCCATGCATACAATTATGTGTCATCATTGAGCAAATAAGCGGTGTACCTACATACTAACATATTATATACTCAATGGTACTTAGTTAACTTATCATTATAATCATAGACAAGGATGCAGACTACAAAAATGATACTATAAATTCAGTACATGACTCTGAACCCTTCAGTGATGCAATTTTACTAATAAATAGATTATAGATTTAATTTTCTTTTACTTTTATGGTTGGTGGTAGATTGAAAGTCTTTCAAAACGTAGTGATTTATTTTACCAGTAACGGTCATAAAAATATCTGATATCAATCTGTTTTTTTTTTATATCAGCGGGCGACAAACGAGCAAGTGGGTCACCTGATGGTAAGTGATCACCGCCGCCCATGGACACTCGCTACACCAGAGGAGTCGCGGGTGCGTTGCCGGCCTTTAAGAGTCAGCAAACAAGTGTTACTGACCCTTCCACCCACCCCAATGAGCTCTGGCGACCTTACTCACACTCGGAAACGCAACATTTAAATTATTAATGTTATTATTAAGGAGTGTCTTCTGTAAGGTCAGTTTCAGCTGTGATTAGTAAGGTTGAACTGTATGGGTTTGCGCTTGACCACGATGTCATCTGATGGTAAGTGAAGACGTGGTCGAAGGTGCACCTCGCGTACCCATAAGATGCCTGTTCACTCTAACCTTGAATAAACCCATGTTATATGGAGTCTGGAAACACGTCGTTCGGGAGGGTGTTCCACTGCTTAGCCGTGCGTATGATGAAAGAGGAAGCAAAGCTCTTCGTACTGCATAATGGGCCTGTTATATCTTTACAGAAGATAAAAACGTAAAAGAAATCACATATTTAATGAACAATTGATGAGAATCTGGAAGGTTGAGAAGCATGTTCTGAACACCTGGTTTGATGTTCCTATGCCCTGCTTCTTCACATCTTCACTACTATAATATGTCACTTCTATACTATTTGTCTATTCATAACATTTAAACATAAGCAATATTTTTTTAACACATTAATGTATGATCTTTATAATATCGTAAATTTTCGACAGTTCCAACAATATCGTTATAATTCTCGTAAAGTCTATTTAAGTAAAGCCGATAAATTGTATCCTTTACCGAAGACTAATTCCCCCTACATTTAGGAAACAGCAGCCGAAGGTAGCCAGGTCGAAAGTACTTCAAGCAGCGATGTCTCCGTCCTGGAACAGAAATTTTTATGTTAATTTGTAATCAAAGTCAAAAGTAAAAATCTTAATATCTTGTCGTCACGATGTTCTTTCGTTCATTTATTGCATTAGGGCTAGCGCAAACGGGCTACTGACCACAGCCACTGGTGGCCAGCGACAGCCACATAACATACTTTTTCATATATTTTGTATAGACGCGCCGCACACGTGTAGCCGGTGGCGGCCACTCGCTACAGCAATGTCCACGACGCGCCACTAGTGGTCGCTACAGGCCACACAAAACAAAAAGTGATTTATCGTGTGTGAATTGGAACAGAATCCAAGGTTTGGATAGCGTGGACGAAATGGTAAATGACTTGACCATTACATTACGTTATTTATTTGATCTTCATGTACCAGTTGTAACACGTATAATAAGGGATTTGCCTACACCTTGGATTACATGTAATATCAGACGCATTATGAGAATTAGGGATGCAGCACTCCAAAGGTACAGATGTAGCCGCTTAGATAAACATAAGTACTATTATAAACAATTAAAAAAACAGACCGAGATAATGCTATACAACGATAAGAAATGCTACTTTGAAATAAATATCAATAGACATATAAAAAACCCAAGAGTGTTATGGAAAAACTTAAAGTCTAAAATAATTGCGCCCAAATTTAACGAAATTCCACCGCATCTAAGTAATACTAATCTCATTAACCAACATTTTTTAAATATTCCTGGCAATACGAACGTTCCTTTATCGTCCTTAACATATTTTGAATTTAACAGAAAGTGCTCTACCACGTTCAAACTTAATACTGTAGACAACTTGGATGTATGGAATATCATTAAGACCCTGAAGTCCAATGCCATGGGGTTTGATGGATTATCACTGGATATGCTAACTTTATCTTTACCGCAAAGCTTCGAAGTAATTACAACTTTAGTAAATAGATCAATACTTAACTCGAAGTTTCCCTCAGAATGGAAAACGGCAATTGTACGCCCAATACCGAAAATACCTAATCCTACCGAGGTTAAAGATTTGCGCCCCATCAGTATTCTTCCATGTCTTTCTAAAGTGTTGGAGAGGGCAGTTAGTTTGCAACTAACTAAATACATAGAAAATAATAATATTTTACCTGATCTGCAGTCTGGATTCAGGAAGGGACGGAGTACTGCCACCGCGCTGCTTGACGTTACTGATAACATCTTAGCTGCGCAAGATGAGGGTATGGGGACACTACTAGTCTTGCTAGACTTTTCTAGAGCATTTGATTGCATTAACATTCCACTATTGCTATCAAAACTTTCATATTATGGATTTCATTCGACCGCAGTTAAATGGTTTGACTCGTATCTCAGTAATCGCATGCAACTGGTAGAGGTACAAGGTGCCGACGGCTCCGTATCCCGCTCCCATCTTACTCCTGTTAATAGGGGTGTACCCCAGGGATCCATTTTAGGGCCTCTGTTGTTTATTTTGTACAGCGCAGACATTGTGGATCATATCCAGCATTGTAACTATCATATCTATGCGGATGATGTCCAGATTTACTTATCTGCTAAGCCAGGTGGGGTGGATGAGGCAGTCCAAAAAATTAATGAAGACCTTGAAAGCATAAACAGCTGGGCAAAACGTAACTGTTTGGTACTCAATGCCTCTAAAACCAAATATATGATACTTGGTGCCAAGACTACAGTTGACAGAATAGTGTCCTTAGCCCCTCAGGTTCGTATTGATACTGACAGCATCGAACGTGCAACTGTGGCTCGAAATCTGGGTTTGCTCATGGACGAAAACCTACGTTTCGAACAACATATAGCTTGTATTGCTAAAAACTGTTTTTATCGCCTCAAGGTACTCTATAATATACGCGATCACCTTAGTATCAACATGAGAATACAATTAGTAGAATCACTCATCCTTTCCAAATTCAATTATCTTGACGTAGTATTTGGTCCAAAAACATTAGCCAAAACTTCTAACCTTATACAAAGGGTTCAAAATGCTTGCGCAAGGTACTGCTTCAAGATACCTCCACGACACCATGTAACACCCTATCTTAACCTGTGGAAAGTTTTAAAGATGAAATACAGACGGGAGGTTCATCTGGCTACACTTTTATTTGGTATAGTCAAGACTGGCAAGCCAATATACCTTTCTTCGAAGCTCTCTTGGCGTAGTGTGGACAGTAGGTATCCCTCCCGTGCATCAGTTTCTGTGTTAAAGATTCCGCGTCATAAAACATCGGCTTTTAGGGGCAGTTTTAGGTATTGCGCTTCTAAGTGTTGGAACAATTTACCACCACCGGTAAGAAATATTAACAATCCTGTTAATTTCAAATCAAAAATAAAATCGTTGGCTTTGGAAATTCAGCTTTCCAACACTTAGTAGTTAACATGTGAAATCGAGTGTTTTGGTAAACAATTCTGTGACAATAGTGTACGTTTTAATTTTAATTAAAATTTTAATTTATATTCCTATTAATTCATATATTTTGTAACAAAATCAATTATTACCACCTGTTTTTATTTCCTGGATGTATTTATTTTATTTTTCAACTGCCTGCATTATTTAGTATGTTCTATTACACCGTCGTATTTATATTTATTTTTATATGGATGGCCGTTGGCCACAGTTGAAAATCAGCGCTACAGTCATCTGTGGCAGAATGCTGAACTGTGGCCTTTTAGTCACAAAGGTGCTTAGTATGGGTACCACATCGAATAGGTGCGTAAAATTATGTTATAGAAAAATTTATTAATTGTTATTTATAAGTATCAATTCTTTTTTTTTATGTATTTTTCTGTGTGTTGTACCCTTATTATTATTACTATTACTATTACTTAATTTATACTGATGTACTTTGTGTCTAATAAATATATATTCTTTCTTTCTTCTTCTAAAACGCCCACAGCCGCCGCTCTCGTACTGCTCCACCCCCCGTGCAGTTAACCGTTATACGTTCTACGTATCACACGCGACACCATGGAGCACGACGCCTAAATGGACACCAAACACCGGTGGTGACTTCCAAACACCGGTGGCTGTCGCTCGCCTCTGATATTGTTACAAATGAGGCGGTAGCGCGCGACAGCCACCGGTGGCTGTGGTCGGTGGCCCGTTTGCGCGGAGCCTTAAGCTTTTACCTTAAGGGTAAGGTTACAGTCTTAACTATAAGGGAAAATGCGTAATGCGCGATTAGCGTAAGTGTGAATTATATCCGGTATTCGTATGTTTCTATGTATTTTGTTATTCAGAAAATCGCCTGCGTGTCGGTACAGTACAATACAATATTCTTTACTGTACACTAAATGAATTACAAAAATATAACTTAAATAGTAGCATAATAATGTACAGATGCCAGCACATCCAGCTACCCCAATCTGTCAAATTTCTTTTATAGATTTTCAACTTTATCACAAAAGAATAAGGTTCACTTTCTATTGGGGAAATTTGACAGATTGGGGTAGCTTGATGTGCTGGCGTCTGTACAAAGGGCGGTCTTATCGCTAGCTGCGATTTCTTACAGACAACCTTAGGATGGACAAGAGTTGTATGAAATGAAAACGGGTAAAAGGTGTAATAAGTTCAGTAAAAGGAGAAAGATTAAAAGAAACAGAAAAAGTAGGTATCAAATATTAAGTAGGAGTACCCCCTACACTTTGTAGGTAAATAAATATATGAAATAAAATTAAAAAAAAGATATTCATATTTTTGTCATCAGAACATGTTTGTAGTATTTTTACTACGTATTGTCAATGGTTCTGTCTATATTAAGGTATTATTATTATGACGGACCTTGTGTTAAAAACGGCGGTCGTGCTTTAATGCTACCACCGGATCCCATGCGCCCCAACTGAGAAGACCCAGCGAAACAAACTCAGTGGGTTCATCTACTACCGGTTTCAACACGGCCCAGTTGAGACGGTCCGGCGAAACATACTCAAGCGGGCATGAACACGTCATTTGCTCCAAAATACTATGTATGTCAGTAGTGTGGTAGAAAAAACCTATCAGCAAATACTTCTGGTCTCAAGCTGCTAAGAGTGGTTTTTAGAATAATAGGCATAGTTATTGACTGGCCTGTTGGTCTAGTGGTTAGTGACTGCTAAGCCAGAGGTCGTGGGTTCGATCCCCACCCAGGACAAATATTTGTGTGATGAACACTATGAATGACTTATTTTTCTTTTTTTTTCTTATAAAAGACCGCACTAGTGAATCTTTAGAGCAAGCAAAACTAATAAATCATTTTTAGGAAATTGTATTAGGTTTTATAACAAGCTTCCTACTCAAATTACTGATCTGCCTGACACAAGTTTTAAAACACATATTAAACGTATACTTATGGCTAGGGGTTATTACACCACTAAAGAGTACATCGATGACAAAGACGTCTGGCTCTCACTTCCTACCTGCACATTGCTCGCTGGAGATCTTGTAGCCATATAGACATGACTGATCTGCTGTGTTACGTGAACTATCTGTAAATGATTGCTATCATATACTTAATTTAAAATTATTGACTCTGTCTCAAAATGAATAATGTTATTGTTTCGAAGTTTTTCTTTTGTATACCTAAACATAATCTACTAAATAAATAAACAGACAACCGATCGAGCATATATTGTGTTTGCCTACTAAATAATTACTCTAATTGGACCAAATCCCGTGTTCATGCCCGCTTGAGTATGTTTCGCCGGACCGTCTCAACTGGGTCGTGTTGAAACCGGTAGTAGATGAACCCACTGAGTTTGTTTCGCTGGGTCTTCTCAGTTGGGGCGCATTGGATCCGGTGGTAGCATTAAAGCGCGACCGTCGTTATTAACACAAGGTCCGTCATAATAATAATACCTTTAATATAGACAGAACCATTGACAATATGTAGTAAAAATATTAGACTTAAACTAGATAATTAAACATAATCTCTTGACAATAACTTGATACGAGCTAGCTAAATATCATTTCTGTAATAAAATAAATTTTAAAAATGTTTTCATACAAGATGTAGCTAAATATCTATGTTACTAGAAATAATATCTAATGTATACAACTATATTACTACAAACATGTTCTGACTATTTACAAGCGCTTTTTTAAAGTCTACGTGAATAAAACCTTTTTTATTTATTATTTTATATTTATTTAACCCCTGTGTCGTGAGGTACTTTACAAACATATGTATATTTAGACGGACACAAATTATATGAAGACTCAGAAAAAATATTTATGGGCCACTCAAATAGTTGTCCGGCGCGGGATTTGAACCCGGGCACGAAGCGGCTAGGCGACTGCCTTAACCGCTGCACCACACATGCAGTCGAAGTTCTGCCGTTTCCATATTTCCCGGCAATTTTGAATTTGGAACTGTTCTACATTCGAATGTGTTTAAATTTTGAATCTCAAAACAGTTGAAAGTATTAGTATTAATGCTATTGTTTAGTCACAGCGTCAATTGGAATCTGTCAGTTTACGTACGAAAATGAATCTTTCTAAGGAAAATCTTTCAATAATTTTCTACAACTTGAGAAGAGGCCTGACACGGCTTCAGTATTTTGAAGAGCTGACAACTTTGTTCAGTGATGAAGCCTACTACTTACGAAGCAAGAGAAATTGAAGGCATTATCTTAGTAATAATAATAATTATAACAAGCTTGCAATAAAATTGCGGACTAATACACGAAATAAACACGTATACAATCGAAGTAAACACGTAACAATAGACCGTCTACTTATTTAAATAAAAGTGCGAATTTTTTTTAGATCGAAAATTGATGTGCTTGTAGCCAGATGCTCTCACCGATTGGCGAGGTTCAGCAACTAGGCTCGTGGGCAGTCCATAGATTGGTGACCGCCATAGTGGTTTAATTTTTGAGCGTCTCCGTGCTTTGAAGGGTACGTTAAGCTGTCGGTCCCGGTTTTAGCCATTAGGCCACAGTCGTTAAGCCATGTCAGAGGCGTAACGGACTGCTTGCACAACTCTGACACTAGGGTAACCACTGCCCATACGATAAGTTTATGATAGACTATACGTTTAGAGCTTTCGTGCTCTAATTGTATTGCATCTACTTCTACTACTCTAGTGTATTGTTTCAACTCAATAAAAAATTATAAAAAAGCCAATGTAAAGCCAAATTTTTCCAACCACAAACCATGATTAATTATTTGTCAATTTCCTGGACCAATATAATCGTTTATCGACTGGATTCAAATAATATGTTTGTATTCAACACTCGCACACAGGCATGACAAAAGTGTGAGGTATTCCGTTCACCAAAACAACGTATTAATATTTTAATTAAACGGAAATGCACCACAAATTCACAAAAGCGTAAACACATAACATTTAGTGAAATTCAATATGAATTTCCATCGTTAATTGTGGTTAACAATTGTTTTGGAAACAATCGGCGTGATGTGACAATCGCTAATTCGTATCGTTGTGGATAGTTCTCGTTAGAAATAGTGCTGTTCCCGGGAATCCCCGGGACTGGGGACAAATTAGTGCCGAAAGACAGGACTGGTATTATCTTATGTAGAGTATCGCACCAACGTCTATTTCTTAAAACACAACACAACTATTCTACTCGTATATCCATATCGCGTATTTCTTGAAAACTAAAATTGATTCGGCTTATTATTGAAATTAATTAATGAAAAGTACCTATCACAAATTAAAACCTACATCCTAGTAAATAAGAATTGTAATAAATTTCAAAATACGCTCCAAAAAATGGGTATACGTATAATTACGTATAAATTACAGAATAGGGAAGTTTTAGTACGTAATCTCATGTCGAGTATTATTTGATTGTATTTAAAAGAAACACTTTAATGTTGCCTACGGAATTAAAGGTCGGAAAGGTCAGATATTTAGTCTATCTGTCTGTCCGTCCGTATGTCACAGCCATTTTTTTCGACACTATAAGAGCTTGGTAAGTAGATGTAACACAATTGACTGACATTTTACGTATTAAAAATTATTACAAATTAAAAGATTACCTAGAAGATAAGTTGACATAGTATTAATAAGAATTTAATTTAATTCCAATAAATAATTATTTTTTTATGATTAAGCATGTATTAAAAACGTCATACATTGATGACAGTATATGTAGAGTAAAATTATGTAACACCAATATTACCATGTTCTAGCAAATAAATAATGCTGATTCTGATTCTGTATTCTGTGAAAAAAACTAAGATTTTCACACAAAAATAGAAAAAGAACAATAATTGAGAGAATAAAAAAATGAGTTTGTATTTATGAGGATACATAGAACTGAAACTCAATTTTTTTTTTCATCGTACCCATACATATTCTACGGATATACATAGATAGACATATATCTATGGATAGGTCTTCAAAGATGATATTGAGGTTTTTATATATTTATTTTCTAAACATAATAGTTTGCCCGAGAGACACTATCAAAGTGGTAAAATAAGTTTCCGAGATCTAGTAAGTAGTTTTTTTAAATACGTCATAAACCGTAAACCGCAATTTACTTTTCATTTAATCAACTGAAGTACTTGAACCGAACTGAAGACTCGCACTTAGCCGGACTTTTTTGATTAACTTTCTAATTCATATTATATATAAATTGAATGACGCAAACATAAACTCTTTAGAGTTTATCATGTATATTAATTATTAAAAATAAATGTAACAATAGTCAAAATCTGTTCACAAATAATAAAAGTCCTTGACTTTGACTGAGAATGATTCAGAGAATTAATTGTTTTGGGGCACGGAATCTGTTAAACTGGTTTTGGAATCCAGTGTTACGTAATATTTATAGGAATTAAAAAAGGAGTCGAATTTTTTTGAACGATCATTATTACGGGCCCGTGGTTCTAAACTTCCGAGGTCTCCCGGTACCCTGTAGCTCAGAAACTTACTACTCTAGTGCTGAGTCCTACCATCGATGGGTAACGATTGTGTCTGAATCGACTAAATTGCCGATTGTTAGAGCCTGTTTTGTTGTTAATTATTGTGGCGCAATTCGGTTGAAATCTACATAATTATGTATTGTTATGAAACAGGTGTTCTGAATATTATGCATGTTTTTAAATGAGGTTCCTAAAACTTAGCCTTCATTCACTTTATATGAGCAATTTAGCTGGGAAAGCTTATAATTGATTGAGAATAAACGTCGCCGGAGCTCAGCAGGGTGGGTGAAGTCGGAAATGCTTCGGCAGAGCCTCAGAGGCTACTGTAGCCCTTGCTCGTCGGTCAACCTAGTGGGGGGTTATCCCACACCGCGTCTTCCGGTTCGTTAAAAAATAACGCAAATTATAAGTAAACTGACACAGTGTAAGTGACCGCCATAATAACAATACCTTAATATAGACATAACCATTCAGCCAATATGTAGTAAAAATATAGATAAAGTTATAAATTTTGATAATTAAACTTAAACATAATCTCTTTGACAATAACTTAATACAAGCTAGCTAAATATCATTGCTATTATAAAATAAATTTTATAAATGTTTTCATACAATCCGTGTACCTAAATATCTATGTAACTAGAAATAATTGGAACGAAGTTCCTTATCGCGCGTTGTGAAAGGGGGCTAGACGGAAAAAAATCTTACGAAAGGTTGTCACGACACTTTTTGCTGCTGTGCGGCGTGCGCATGTTTCTCTGTCTCTCTCTCTCTCTTATAGAAAGCAAGCCAGATATTTTCATTTCTATCTCGCATTGAACAGTGTGGTGTCGCGACGATTATTTTTGTTGAGTGTATACAGGTTTTTTGTACATAATAAATAATAAGAAATAACTTCGTTCCAGATATGTACAGACGTCAGCATATCAAGCTACTGCGCTAAGCTACTAGATTTTCAACTTTATCACATAAGCATAAGGTTCACGTTCAATTGGGGAAATTTGACAGATTGGGGTAGCTTAATATGCTGGCGTCTGTACTACGTGTCCATAGATATTAGTAATCAAAATTGTATTTTAATCCAAACTAATATTATAAATGCGAAAGTAACTCTGTCTGTCTGTCTTTCTGTCTGTCTGTCTGTCAGTCTGTCTTTACTTCACGCCTAAACTACTGAACCGATTTGTGTGAAATTTAGTACAGGCATAGTTTGGAACTTGAGAAAGGACATAGGATAGTTTTTATTATAATAAATAAAATAAAAAATAAAATAGCGCCATCTATTGGTCAAGAGTCGGCATCACTTCAGTACTGAAAATTCATCGGAAAAATGTAAATAAATAGTAAAAAGGTATGAAAATGCTCTAACGGAGTATAGGTAAACTAGCTTTTGCCCGCGACTTCGTTCGCGTGGAATAGTAACTTCCGGCAGATTTTTGGTTTTACCTACATAGTTCCCGATCTCGCGGATCTCTTCAAAAATGAAATGTGGAAGATATTCTAGGGAACTCTTCAAAAATCAACATAATGAGCTCTGCGTTTGAATTGAAGATATGTATCCTCACTTAGGGCATTAAAGCCGTTATTGCCGGAAGTCACTATTCCACGCGAACGAAATCGCGGGCAAAAGCTAGTTCATTTTAATTTCTTAAATGTTATATAGACTAGACAATAGACTAAACAAGAAACATACCACTTTGTAAAGAGCAATTTTATTATAATTGTTGCTATTTTCCCCACTGCAATGAAGAGTACCTAAGTTTATTACTGTCTACCATGAATATCATTTAACTTGTAGATCTAACTCAATAGGTACCTATTAAATTACAAGCTGTTTAAACGTCAAGAACGACGAACGAACAAATTCATATCTGAAAAAGTTTACCAGCATTTGTGGAGATCTTTTGGGGAGGCCTATGTCCAGTAGTGGACGTGTTTCGGCCGATATGATGATGACTTGCAGCAACTGTTGTCATTCATTCAACCTAATATAATAGCCTATTCAGCAACCAAAAATCGAGTCAAGAGGATAGATAATTTTGAGAGTTTAGGTTTCCCATATCTCTAGTAATTAAGCTCATTGTCAATTGTTCTCGTCGGTCCGTAAGGGATCGGTGAGGTAAATCACCTAGGCCCGCGGTCAGTCTATAGATGGGTGACCGCCAAGTGGTTTAATTTCTAGGAAAGGTTACGCGTTGTCAGAGGCCTACTAGGCGGCATGAACAACTCTGATACCCGGGTCACCACTGCCCATACAAAAAAGAAGAAAGAAAGAATTAATCGATATTGGGGTTGTATAGAACAGTGGGTGAGTCTATAATTATTAAGTACTTCCTACGGTATTTTGTTTCTTTTTTCTTTGGAAAAGACAACAGGTACTTTACAAACATATTATAGACGGACACAAATTACATCCAGACTCTGAACACCTCGCCCATAGTGAGCAACCACGTCTCTGTTCCGTAAATATAATCATCCACCATCGGCTAAACTTGCTGAAGGATCCTAAGTTAAAGCAGGAGGAATTGAAGCACTTAAGCGGTTTCTAGCGCGATACTAAAGTGGTTGAGTAACCACATAAAGAAACCTGCTATGGTCAAACAGGAGGCTAAGTGTGAAAACTTACCGCTCAACTATCTACCTATACTAGTGAACTTTGTCTTGGGAATACGAGGGAACAACACGTGTGTTTAACGAATGATGCGTAACCATGCAGCTCTTGTGTTCACTGCACGAGGCACCACTACGCAAGTTAGACGCGCTTGACTGCCTTGCAACCGGATCACGTTGTTCACGGCACAATTAAATGGATCATAACTAGATAGCACATTAGTAAGTAAGTAACTCTTTATTGTACACCAAACAAAACTACTCATATTATAAAGGTGAAAGTTTGTAAGTATGGATGGATGGATGTTTGTTACTCTTTCACGTAAAAACAACTGAATGGATTTTAGAAATAGAAATACATTTATTCAACACGAACACACAATAAATTAGTAATTACAAGGTATCAGCATGATACAAACACAAAAAATAATAAATATCGAAAAAATAATCAACAAAATAAAGAAAGTACAATAGCTCCTGTATGTTATGTTATGTTATTTTGATGAAACTTTACAATAATATATCTTTTACATCGGAATAACATATAGGCTACAATATATAAAGATATTGTGGGAATTGTCCAAAATATGACGATAAGTGTCAAGTAAGTAGGAAAAATCTACCATTTGCGAACTATTCCGGCGTACACTGCCAAAACCGCTTGAGGTATACACATCCTACTAATATTAAAAATGCGACAGTTTGTGAGTATAGATCTATGGATGTATGTTAGTTACTCTTTTACGCCAAAACTACTTTAACACGGTTGAAACCGCGGGGCCTAGCTGGTATTACATAAAAAGAACTATGAGCATGTTATAAAGATTGTAGAAATGGCGGCCTTATCACTAGGTGCGATCTCTTTCAATACAACCGTTGTATGGATCAGGAGTAAGTAATGTTATATACCTAAAAGAATACGGTGTTGCGATTCAATTCAAAATGTAATCTAATCTACAGTAGTCGCATATGATGTGTAACATATAATGTCATCATTATCCTACTAATATTATAAATGCAAAAGTTTGTGAGTATGGATGTTTGTTACTCTTTCACGCAAAAACTACGGAACAGCTTATATTTCCGAATAACACATAGGCCATAATTTATGAAGATTAATGCGTGTGAAACCACGGGGCTCAGCTAGCATATAATAAAATTGAGATGAAATGTATGTGAAGCCAATTTATTCATAATATATCATCGCGTACACTATGATGGGCTACCTTACACAAAATGAAACCTTACGACAAATCAGAAACGATTATAGTAGAAAAATATATACGTAAATATTCTACAAAAAATAGAACGAAGCTCCTAATCATTACATGTTTTTTGTAACAAAACCCTTCACAATCATAATTACTTATTCGTTCCGGTTACAGTGGCACATTAATAACTAATAGGTACTCTTTATACGTCCGAGAGAGGAAGGGAACACAGGGAATGCAGGGAGGCTCAATCGAACTTGGTTGGTATGAAAATTGATCTTTGTTTAATTTAAATAACGTGAGGAAAATATAATATGCATTTTTATTTATATATTAATATTAATTAATACATATACTTGTCAAATAATTGCTCATATGGGCAACATTTTTGATACGTTGGGTTACATTATAGTATTTTTTTTAATATAATGCGCGTATTACACGCCGATAATGTATAATGTAATTATATTGCATTATGTTACTAATAATAAATAATAATAATATCTGGGGACAATGTCACACAGATCATCCTAACCCCAAACTAAGCAAAGCTTGTACTATGGGTACCAGGCGACGATATACATACTTATATAGATAGATAAATACTTAAATACATAGAAAACATCCATGACTCAGAAACAAATATTCGTGCTCATCACACAAATATTTGCACTTACCGGGATTCGAACCCAGGACCACTAGCTTCGTAGGCAGGATCACTACCAACTAGGCTACGGTGACCGTCATTGACATTTTAAAATCATTCCCTATCGAATACCAAAGAAATAATTATGAATTCGGTTAACAAACCACGTGGCAATCGCTTAACATAAATAATAATAGTGACTTATTATAATGCAGGCTAACTGTCCCACTGCCGAAGGCCCTCGCATTGGAGGCCAAAGCCTAATACGCGGGCTTAGTGCACATAAATCGTCAGATAAACCATAAAAACCATTTGAACCCTTTTTCCTAGGGGTCGGCCATGGGGCAAGACTTGAAAATATGCCCTGTTGATATGTATAAAAAATAAAATTGCGTCCCCAACACAAATGTAACTTTTGAATGGACTATATGCAATTATTTGGAACTCCACAATTTGGCACCAATCGAGGCTACGAAAGAGAAGATTTAAAATGTTCGTTGTAGAGTACTATTATATTATATTAGTACACAATATAATATAATAGTACAATAAAATCTATACATATAATAAAATCGTAGGAAAGTCAAAACTGTTCATTAAATTTTTTTTAAAGGATGCTTGGGGCGTGATCTACAATAGATATCGAAGCCAAAAATATATTTTTTTAAATTTTTGTCGGTTTGTCTGTATGTAGGTCCGGGCTAAACTCAAAAAAAACTACATGGATTTACTTAAAATTTTGCGTGAATATTACTAAGAGGTCGGGTCAACATATAGGCTACATATTATAACGCTTTTACCTACGGGAGCTGTGATGATTTATAAAATTTAACGCGGGTAAAACCGCGGGGTACAGCTAGTATAGTATTATAGTATATAGTATAAAATAGAATGTAAGGTAGGATCAACACTCCATGGTAGTTAATAGCGTAGCAAGGCGTTGTACCTAATTAGCAAACATGGTGCGAGCTCAGAATCTTATGTCCTTCATGCTCTACATGTTATGGATTAATATTTATGGGCCGGTTGGCGTGGTTGGTAAATGCTTGCCCTTTACGACGCAGGTCGTGGGTTCGATTCCCACCTAGTACAGATATTTGTGCGCATGAACATGTTTGTTTGTCACAGATATTTGTGTGCATGAACATGTCTGTTTGTCATGAGTCGGGTGTAATCATATACAACATGTAACTTAATTAACGCACATCCTGAAAATAGTTTGTTCAGCATCGTTTCCTGAATCGATTTATATCATTTTTAATAAAGGTAATTTTTTATTCCAAAATAATTAAAACTACGGAAATTATTGTCATATTAACCCTGTACAGTCAAAACAAATTGAAATGGACCGTTAATCAAAGCAATAAGACTTTTACAATCACAGTTTTATTTGTATTCATACAGATTCCATCATTCAATACAAAATAAAGAAAAATAAACTTTATTCCAAGCAACAAATTTAGTAATTAACTATGCATGTACATGTTATATAAAAAATTCAGTGTATGTATTATGATTACAACATACCTAATATTCTAATTGGGGGGTTTGAGGGTGTGCGTTAATTACGTTACATGTAGGTAGTATATAAGAATGTATTTTTAAAAGAAAAGCAGTATTATAATATGCAATATATCAGTTATCTGGTTTCCATAGTATAAGCTCTGTTTAGTTTGGGATCAGATGGCCGTTTGTGAATAATGTCCCAGGATATTTATCGGGTTTATGATATTTATTTTCTCAAAATAAACAATTTCACTTATATCAGAAACAGGTATTAAAATAAGATAGATTCTTAAGTTCTACATCGGAGGGTTGCTTAATACTAATTTCTATATCTAAGTAATCAATTTATTATAATTTTAAGTTCTATCACCGTCTAATGGTAAAAATACGACACTTACGTAATTAGTATCCGCAAATACCGTTACGCTACAACATTAATACTACGTAACTATAGTTAATGTAGCAGGTACAGACGCCAGCACATCAAGCCACCACAATCTGTGAAATTTCCCCAATTGAAAGTAAATCTTATGCTTAAGTGATAAAGTTGAAAATCTATAGAAGAAATTTGACAGATTGGGGTAGCTGGATGTGCTGGCGTCTGTACATAGTTGGCACAGCGGTGCCGGTACCGCACGGCGCGGGTAATTAGTTCAATGACGGTGTTGCCAGCGCACAAAACATAAATTGTATTTTTTTGCAATAACTTCCACGTTCAACGTTTCGTGTGATTTATAAACGTAACTGTTTATATTTATGAAGAGGAACTATGTTTTAATTAGGAACACTTGAATACTTAACGGTTTATTAAATCAATTACCTTATTAGCTATAAGTGACTATAAAGATTACACTCCATTAAATATAATAGTTAAAATGTCCTTTACTCATAGTATCTTTTGAAACAGCTTAGATATAAATAAATAAATAAACTGTTTTTATAATTTAAACTTGAAAGATGATGAAGGAGTTCAATAAGCTATTCATATTGACTATAATAAATATTATTCACTAGCATATTATACAAATGTTATTAATAAATAAATATTTATTTATTTTATTAATTACTGTTTTACAAAAAGGCATTAAAATTATAAATATCTACCTAATTTGATGTCAATATTTTACTATATAATTAAATAGTTTATAGATTTTTCATTCCTAAACAGGTCAATGTTTATACAAATGTATAAACATTGACATTTGGATGTCAATGTTGATTGATGTTTGATATTTATAATTTTAATGCCTTTTTGTAAAACAGTAATTTATAAAATAAATAAATATTAAACATCAATATTAAATCAATATTCGACAAGCTGCCAAATCCAACAAAATAAAATAAAAAAAAAAGTCAACTACACACATATCGATAAAAACGTGGTCATATTACAATTACTAAATATACACCGCTTTTTGTTTCTTGTTAATAATTACAAAATTGATGTTCCAGATCAATCTACGAACGCGGAAGTGACAAAAACACGCAACTGTTTTGAAACCTATCATTATTATTATACACGAGTTATTCCTGATATCATAAACAATCATCATACTTAATCATTTACAATTTAATATTTTGATTCCGACGTAATTTACTTTTTATACCGAAACCATAAATGTATAGTATGCCGTTTATTTTGAGCTAGTGTTGTTACGCCATGATCTATTGAGTTTAATCATCATTATGTTTTTATATTGAATACTCCAGACAGACATATTAGCTGGTCAATTAAGCCACTTATCTACATATAAAATAGATGGCCTCTCAACGATGTAATATAATAATAAGTAGTATTATGTTATATACCCATTAAATTCACAATTAATTAAAAGTTTAAGACCGCAATAGGAAAATGTGGAATAATTTTCCTCGTGTGTCTTGGGGTACTTTACAAACATATAATTGACGGACAAAAGGTACACCCAGACTCGGAACAACTATTTGTGTGTCACACAAATAGTTTTCTTGTGTGGTAATCGATCCCAGGACACGAAGTGGCGAGGTGACTGTCTTTAGCTTATCATTTTAAACGGTTTTACTTACCTGTACAAGCATGACATTTCCGACTTTTAACCAAATACTAAACTTCAAAATTCTCTTAATAAAGTTAATATTTATTACTACAATCTTTATATCATACTAGAGGCCCGGTACGTGCTTCGCTACGTATAAGGCATAGTAATCAAAAAAAATATTATAAAGTTCATTTATTAAAACAAAAAAATATTTTATATTGCTATTAGATGTTGATTTTACACTTTTTCAAGACTTTTTTTAAATTTTCTCTACGTGCAAACCTTCGCCAAATTCGCCAAAAATTAGCCAAATCAGTAAAGGCGTTTTTGAGTTATAATAACATTACAACGAAAAGTGGCATTGATTTTTATATATATAGATTTTATTTACCCGCAGTTTACTGGCTTATGGTCTAATAGTTAGTGACCCTGACTATTAAGCTAGAATTGTAGGTTCGATCCCCACCTATAAAAAATCTTTGTTGGATGAGGATGATTTTTATTCTGTGCCTGGGTGTAATTTAATTATAATATGTATGTATTTAGAAATTTATAAGTATGTTATCTAGTTTCCATAGTACATGCTCTGCCTAGTTTGGAATCAGGCGCCAGTGTTAGTTGTACCAAGCTATTTATAACTTGAACTAAGTTATTAAAACTGACGTGAGAAGCTAACACAGTGAAAACTATTACGG
The DNA here is from genome assembly GCA_951640165.1 of Pseudoips prasinana. Lineage (NCBI taxonomy): Eukaryota > Metazoa > Arthropoda > Insecta > Lepidoptera > Nolidae > Pseudoips > Pseudoips prasinana. Next base: position 39,644,674 of record OX621237.1, on the reverse strand, counting down.
GTAACTCACGTAATAAATTTTATGTATATGATCTCTCCAAGAGCTTGAAACTGTTGGCGAAGGCCAATATAAAATTAATTACTAGAATTGCCCCTTTACAGCTTCCACTATGTCAAACTATCTCCTTTCCAAATTGAATCCAAATCCGTCTGTGTCACCGTAATGGATTAGCATTAGCAACCATACTAACTCACACACACATACTTTCTCATTAACAGCAACACAACTGTTTATTTATATTTTACAACAAGAAAACATTCTTTATAATTATTATTAATTTATTTCTCACCACAATCCACAAAAACAGCAAATAAAAACAAACTTATGCTATCTAAGCTATGCAGACATTATGGATTGTGCATTGCTGGTGCCTGTGATAGGAAGTAAAAGCTGTAGTGCAGGTCACCAGGCCTCCTCACCACTAATAGCAACGTTGAGTTAACATTATGGGGCACCGGAGCAACATACCGTTCCCGGGGCTCCCCCAACAGGCACCAAGAGAAGTCCATGGTCGGTTAGGTTTAGTCGATGCAGGTCTGAATACGGGTCAGGCGCTGGGAGCTAATCTCAGCGCGAGAGAGTATGTGGCACCCGGCTGGCTTCTTCCCGGCTGGGCGCCGCCCCTGGGATCGCTGGCGTTTGGCGGAAGGGCACTCCACTCGTCTTGTATAAGCGGTCCCGGGAAGAGGTAACCTGCTGTAGCTCAGGTTGCCTAAACGCGCTTGTACGTGATGGGGAGGAGGGGAGGCATTCGGGCCCCTCCCCTCCCCGGGGATAGTCTCGCGAATGCTCAGTGTACAGTACACCCGGTACTGGCGAGATCGTTCACGAGTACCCAGAGCCCCCGCTACAGGCACTGTGAGGCTGGCTACCGTGGTGGTTTTAGTGGGTCGGCCCTACACAACGTGCGAATGGCAGTTCCATCAATAAATAAATAAAATAAATAAAATAAAAAAGGTTTTTATTCACGTAGACTTCAAAAAAGCGCTTGTAAATAGTCAGAACATGTTTGTAGTATTATAGTTGTATACATTATTATTTCTAGTAACATAGATATTAGGTACACATGTATTGATAGTATTAAAACATTAATAAAATTTATTTTATAACAGCAATGATATTTAGCTAGCTCGAATCAAGTTATTGTCAAGAGATTATGTTTAAGTTTAATTGTCTAGTTTAAGTCTAATTATCTAGTTTAAGTCTAATATTTGTGATACATATTGGCAATGGTTCTGTCTATATTAAGGTGATATTATTATGACGGACCTTGTGTTAATAACGACGGTCGCGCTTTAATGCTACCACCGGATCCAATGCGCCCCAACTGAGAAGACCCAGCGAAACAAACTCAGCGGGTGTCTCTACTACCGGTTTCAACACGGCCCAGTTGAGACGCTCCGGCGAAACATACTCAATGGGGCATATACACGAGATTTGGTCCACTTACTGCAATTATTTAGTAGGCAAACACAATATATGCTCGATCGGTTGTCTGTTTATTTATTTATTTTAGGTTTAATTTATTAGAAAGAGAAAATAAAAACGTCAAAATAAAAGTAACATTAATCATTTTGTGACACAACCAACAGTTCTGAAATTCGTAGAATATTTAAATAATAGATAGTTTTATTACAGATAGTTCATGTAACATAAAAGATTACTCATGTCTATATGGCTATAAGATCTCCAGCGGACTATGTGCAGGTAGATGCCGACCGCCAAATGTCTTTATCGTCAATGTAATCCTTAGTAGTGTAGTAACCCTTAGCCATAAGTTCATGTTTAATGTGTGACTTAAACTTTTACTTTTTAAAAAAAAAAAGGTTTGAATACGGGTAGACACTTTTTGCGGGTAGCATTTCTGCCTTAACAAATAAACTAGAGGTCGACTTAACATTTTATTTTATTTACTACATTTACTTACTAAAAACATAAATTTTGCTAGGTTTGTTTGCAATTTAAAAAGGACTTAAAATATGAAATAAAATTTAGCAAGGGAATAAGATGGGAGTAATACATTGTAATTCGAGCCAAATTTTAACATTTTTGTTAGGAAATCGACCTGCACAAAGATAATGTTAAATAATTGAGCACTTCCCACCCAAGTAAGTTCTCAAGTTTAATATTTAATAATTTTAACTTAGAGTATTATTATTTATCGGAGCATATTACTAGTTTTACTAGCTAGGGATTTAGTTGCTGAATTCAATACAATTAGAAAACATTAAGCAAAGTAAAAAACTATTGTAAACTTCAATTCCCAAAAATATTCCTAAATTCGGGCAAATTTTTTATAGTGGCAACACAGCCATTACGTATCCAGTACCGCGATTACAGATATTGTTTCGCGTGTCCGCCATTTTAGCATCAGCTTTTAAAAAGTTAAATTTGTGTTCACTCAGCTATTTTCTACACGATGTTTCTCTTTGGCTTTGATGAGATTAATAAAGCTGTCGATTTTGTTTGAAGATGTTACATGATAAGATGCTTACTTTTAGGCGCGCAATTGCGTAAATGTATCATTAACAACATGTCTAATTTTAGAGAATTTTCAAATTTAAACTATTTCATTGTTTATAGGGTCACATTTATAAAACAGAAACGCCTTGGGCTTATTTTTAAAGATTTATTAAAAATAATTATACAATTAGTGTTGAATCTTAACACACCATTTTCTCTATATATCACCCTTTTTGGCGCGCGACTAACTTCTGGTAATCTATCATCTATTCCTGGGTCCCATCTATGTTTATACCAACATTAATTCATAAAAATCTGAATATAGACAGACCCACCAACAGTGGCTCTACCGGCTAAGTCGCCGAACATCGTTTTCGTGAATGGCGTTCAAATAAATAAAGGTTAAAAATGACTTAATCAATCGTTAAATGGACTTCCATGAGCACATGTGACGTCATAAATTGTCCGGAATCGATTGTCAACGTTGAAGCCGGTTTAACGATTGATTTAGTCATTTTAAACCTTAATTTATTTGAACGCCATTCACGAAAACGATGTTCGGCGACTTAGCCGGTAGTGCCCCAGGTCTGCTGGCGTTGGGATCGGACACTCGGCTATGATCAATCATTTGGTACCCCATACTTGATTCCAAAATTCACACAATATATTTATAAATTATAGCTTATGTTCTATTCTGATCTATGAGCTATATTATTGAAAACTTTGATTACAATCCATTCCATACCTTTTGCGTGAAAGAATAATAAACATACATCCATTTATACAAACTTTGACGTTTATTATATTAATAAGCATATATCTACAGTTCGTTGTACAAGTTCGTTTTGTATGACCGCTGGTTTTATCGCATCAAACAAATATTTGTTTAAACACTAAAATTTTGAACCGACTTTAAAAAGCGAGGATATCTATTCAACTGTATTCGTTGCTTTGTTTGTATGTTACCTGATTTTAATAATAAAGATATAATCTCTCGATAAATCGAGAATACTTTTGGAATGGTATCTATCATATTATTATTTTATTGAATCGGTCGGTTGTTAAAAAGTTGTAGTTGGTCCTACGCTTTTTAAAATTGTGATTATATGTTTTGAAGTGTAAACTTCTTTGGGCTTGTTTCGATATATAAGCTATATTACTACAGATGCATCAAATTCCGTTCGGTAGTTTTTGTGTGAAAAAGTAACAAACTTCCACACGTCTATACAAACTTTCGCATTTAGAGATATAATATTATTTGGATACTACGATTAATTGCACCCAGACAAAGAACAAATAATAGCTCATCACACAAATATTTGTCCTGGGTGGGCATCGAACCCACGACCTCTACTTTAAAAGTTACGCCAGTCTGACTTGTGACGTGCTATGTCTGTGTATATAACTGACAAATTTCAACCACTATTCACACCTTTGGACAGAATTCCGAAAAATGCCTACTTATATTTTTGATCAGAAATCTAGAGTATTGAATGTCATCTACTTAAAAGTTGACAGAATACCGACCAGCCGTTCACCCGTTTAGGGGTACACATCGACAGCGTGGCATCGCCCACTACTGGACATAGGCCTCCCCCAAAGTCTCCCACACGTCGGCTTTCTCCTACAACGTCACCGCGTTCAGTGCCTCTAGCACGAGTTCCTGCAGTTTACTTACTCGATCACACGTACAGTTTCCTCTCTTACATTGAGCACCAGCGCCTCTCGCGGAAACTATTAAGAACTAAAACTCTGGTGCTCAATGTATGGGACGAAACTGTACGTGTGATCGAGTTAGTAAACTGCAGGAACTCGTGCTAGAGGCACAGGCCACCCAGTCACAACTAGTCGCGCTTGGGTAGTGATAACTAATAATATAGAGATATGATGCTACTATACTATAAGTACAGACGCCAGCATATCAAGTTACCCCAATCTGTCAAATCTCCCCAATTGAAAGCGAACCTTATGCTTATCTGTTAAAGTTGAAAATCTATAAAAGATATTTGACAGATTGGGTTAGCTGGAGGTGCTGGCGTCTGTAATATACTTTGTTGTGAGCTAAACTCTGGGTCATTGTTTCAAAACATTAAGTCAACAGTTGGTTTATCAACGAACGTGTTTACGTACTTCTATATCCATTCATATATGTATATTATGTAGAAGTGAATGACATCAAGATTAATTATTGTCCTGTCCTTGGTGCAGCAAGTATTTTTATTGTAAGTACATAAACGAAGCACTCATAGCCAGTTGTACTCACCTAGCTAGAGAAAGCCGCAGGCTAGCTAGGGTAGGATCCTCAGCGGCGAGGATCTAGTTGCCCCCTTAACACGTGATCGGTAATCCCGTGCAAGTGATCTGACCCCCATTTCGAATTCCATCTTTTTACTTCAGCGGCCGCCTGAGATGTGGCCCGAAACCCATAAGGGTGCCCTCAGGTATTAGTCGCTTAAATTAATCTACTGGTTGAGAGCCTTTTGCGCTAGCCAACTGCTCGTTGTTTTCAATTCTTTAATTTGATATACTATTGCTAAATGTAACAATAATAGCTTAGTAACTTGCTATTAATTATTTATTTAAGGATATTAAAAATATATGTGACGAAACAGACCGCACGGACGGACTAATTCTAATAAAATTGTTGCTTTAATTACTGTGTTTATGTAATACATTGTGAGCTTGACAAGTACAAGTGGATGTAAATACCCAAGTGCTGAATAAATTTCATTATTTCATTATTATTTCACCGGTCCGTGAGTTATCGGCGAGGTAAATGGGTTCTAATACCGGGTGGCCAAAAAGTGATTTTTCCGTTAAAGAAAAATTACTCAGTATCATACCGAAGTCTGGGAATTGGCGGTAATATACACCCGTGCCTCGGAGAGCACGTAAAGTCGTCGATCGTATGCATGACCTCTTTCCGGTATTATAGCTAGTCGAGCCATCGGATCATGAGACTATTGGAATAGAAAGTGCCCCTATGTTTGCGCACACTCTTGAGAACTATATTATGTCCCGCACACAGGGCTCGATCTAATTGAAACTGACCGCCGTGGCCAAAATTCGGTCAGGAGGACATTAACATTGTTCTCTAATCAAAGTAAATTGAAGTAATAGCATGATAAGTGTCCAGGGTTATGTAGGTATAACCTACATGTCACGTGAAATGTTTATCGAACTAAATAATGTTTATATTATTACATTACGTACTTAGAATCAAGTCGTTATCAGCGCCTAACAACCTAGACACTCCAGTTTATAAGTGGGGAAGTGATTTGAGCGATGATACTGATGATACATATATTATAATCCTTATCTATTTCATGAATTATTTATACTTTGTATTCGATTATTGTTTACTAGCTGTGCCCCGCGGTTTTACCCGCGTTAAACTTTATAAATTATAACAGCTCCTCCCTCGTAGGTGATAGCGTGATAATATGTAGCCTATATGTTGACCCGGCGACCTCTTATTGATGTTCATGCATAATTTGAAGTAAATCCATGGAGTACTTTTTGAGTTTAGCCCGGACATACATACAGATAAACAGACAAAAATTCTAAAAACTATATTTTTGGCTTCGATATCGATTGTAGATCACGCCCCTTGTATCCTTTTAAAAAAATATTTAATGTACAGTTTTGACTTTCCTACGATTTTATTATATGTATATAAATAAAGATTATGTCCACCACTATTTATGTATATTGGACTAATTTTATATGATATTATATGACAGTTTGACGGTCATAGTAGACACAGAGACGCTGCTGCCCGCTTTGTGGTAGATATTCCCTCAAGACGAAGAATATTGCCACCCCATCTCACCTCGTGGGGACGTACCCCACGGGGTGAGATGGGGTGGCAATATTCTTTGTCGTAAGCGACACATATAAATAACAATATAAACATTATTTAGTTCGATAAACATTTCACGTGACATGTAGGTTATACCTACATAACCCTGGACACTTATCATGCTATTACTTCAATTTACTTTGATTAGAGAACAATGTTAATGTCCTCCTGACCGAATTTTGGCCACGGCGGTCAGTTTCAATTAGATCGAGCCCTGTGTGCGGGACATAATATAGTTCTCAAGAGTGTGCGCAAACATAGGGGCACTTTCTATTCCAATAGTCTGCTGTGTGGTGACGGCGACAAATATCAGAATCAGAATATCATCACCCCATCTCATCCCGTGGGGGGCGTAGAAGTCGACCCGAGGGAATATCTACCAGAGGATGGGCAGCAGCTTCCTTCTGATTACTATGACCATCTTACTGCGATCGCCAACCCGCCTGCCAAGCGTGGCGATTATGGCATATCCCCTCAAGACGATTCTTGAGGGAGGCTTGTCCAGCAGTGGACTTATTTAGCTGTAATGATGAAGCGACACATTACATTTAATCTGATGAGTTATTATTAATATGATTGATTCTTAACGAATTATCTGAAGGGGTTTTCAAAACCCAGAACAAATTAAATTAACTTTAGTTCTACGATATATTTTTTTCTTAAATAGTATCATCACACTAATATTATAAAGGCGAAAGTTTGTTTGTTAGTGTGTATGTTTGTTACTTCTTCACATCTAAACGGCTGGAGCGATTTTAATAAAATTTGGTATGGAGTTAACTGACACCCGGGATTAACACATAGGCTATAATTTATAAAGTTTAACGTGGGTAAAACCGTGGGGCACAGCTCTATGTATATATTTATATATTTTCATTTTATTTATTTCTTTATTGATGTACCCATAGGTACTATTTGTAATGTACCTGTACACCGACAACTGCCCCTCTCAATAACTCCATTCTACGATCTTTACTATGGTTGTCTGGAAGAGATCACATTTTGTGATAAGACCGCCCATTGTGTACTTTTAAGGTTTTAATTGTTTTTTATTTTGTTATTTCTTTGGTGTACAATAAAGAGTTTATCTATCTATCTATCTAATTTATAAAGTTTAACGCGGGTAAAATCGCGGGGAAACAGCTAGTATAATATAATCCTTTGTCAGTATTGTATATTATAGAACTTATGTTACAAAGTTTACTAATTAGAAATGTAGGAGCCGATTTTAATATTTGTGTGGTCCTGAGCATGAGTAAGGTAGCCAGAACTTATCGTGGAGCAAGGGTTGGCAGCGTGTGTATGATGGGTCTTATCCATCCATCAGTGGACGTCAAACAGTTGACACGAGGTAATACCATTGATTTTCTCTCTAACTCTTCGTAGTTTTATGAAAACGAAAGGACATTTATAGTTCCATGAATTTTATTGCGATTGTTTTAAAAACAAATATAGTGTTACTAGCTATGCTCCGCGGTTTCCCCGCGTAATATTTATAAATTATACATACATTATGTGTTATTGTGATCTATAAAGTTACATCATAATACGTTCGGTATTTTTGTGTGAAAAAGTAATAAAGTCCTTATTCTCGCAAGCTTTTGCATTTATAATATTAGTCGGATTTTCATAATTTGACTTTATTATAACCTTTAAGATTAGGTATATAAAATAAACTTGGTCAAGCTAATCTTTTATCTGTGACAAAATTATAATAATTCTATCATTATAAGAGATTATCATAATGTGTAATACCGAAATAGCTTCACCATCAATTTAATACATGGCGTTAACCTTTCACATATGTATATCTATAACATGGACGTTGGAATTTATGCTAATTTAAGTAATAATAATTAGTACGTAGTTCTGTGAGACACGCATTATGTAAATGTGTGTCAATGGTATCCAATAACGTAGAAGTGATGTCGCACTAACGCTACGTCCTACGTAGGCGGTTCAAAGCGAACGCGATTATAAAGCGGTGACACGCGAGTTCAATGCGATGCGGTGCGACGCGGCGGCTATGGCTTCGTGCACGCGAATCGTATCGCGCAGCCGCCACGACGCCGAAAAAACACGACGGCAGCGGCACCGCATCCTATTCGCGCGAAAATATCAAGCCAACTGATCGCGTTCGCTTCATTTCGCGCCGCTCCGCACCGCACCCCACGAGCGTTTGGTCACGTAGGCCACTTCAATAGGTTTCGACTGTTTGTTGTTTTCGCGCCGCGCCGCTTTGCGTTCGTGTCAAGATCGCTCACGTAAGACGTCGCGTTATGTAGACCTTTCCCAGACTTTTCCTTTCACTTTTTGAACTTTGAATACTGCTGGATAAATGCTTACCTTCCACGCCGCAGGTCGTGGTATCGATTCCGAACCAGTACAGATGTTCGTGTGTATGGACATGTATTTTTGTCCTGAGTCTGGGTGTAATTATCTATATAGGTACGTATTTCCAAAAGAAAAGTATATGTAATTTATCAGTTATCTGGTTTCCATAGGACAAGTTTTGCTAAGTTTGGGATCAGATGGCCGTGTGTAAATTATCCCAGGATATTATTAAAGCCTAAAATTACCAAAAATCGGAATAAAGATATGGCTCAGAATCTTTCTACTATTAATTTGTTGAGAATAGAGAGGTAGAGAATCTAAATTTTACCCATCAAAAACAAAAAAAAATGCTAATGACGCGATCGTTACCAAACATTACAGGATCACCTTCTGGGCTAATATGAAGTTAGAAAATTTCATCATAACCGCTCCAGGCGTTTTACGTATACAAACGTCTCTTTTATAAATATATACTATAGATAATAATATCTCAGAACTAACCAGTTAAGTTTTTTGTTGGTATCAGCGTTTATACTTTTAGTAACTCGTTTATGTCAGTCTCACCTGATTGAATGTGGGTGGGCATGTAACTAAATTTAAGCATGCAAATTTCATTGACCTTAGTTGTCATATCTATTTGAAATTGTGCAGTGTAAGTTCTATGGAAATAGCATCTTACGGTACCATTCAGCTGGTGTGATGTAGAAGACGGCAGGTGAACAGGTCATGGAGTCCTGCTACCAATTACTGATGTCTAACTTTTTTTCACTGGAAATTCCCTCATGGATATCTACAACCTAACTATTAATTATATTGAACTAACTGCACCATGGCCTCTCGATTGAACCATTTCCACGCGGAAACGTAAGCGACTTTAAAAGCATAGTTGATTACTTCCTCCAGCGTCCACAACGTGCGTCAACCTCTGTGCAAGGACCTGTCTGTGACGCCAATCTTGAAGATGTGTTTGTTTAGTGTGCAGTGAAAATTATAAAGCTATAAATATGCGCAGATACTTCCTGTACAGATGTAATATACTTCGCGTTAGACATTTGTTTAGAGACGTTAGAATTCCTGCCTCTCGTACGTATCGATGTGACATTCTTAGTAACTTTACTTATACCACCAAATCAGCAAATGCCTTGCCATTTGCTGATTTGGTGGAATAAGTAAAGTTACTTCCTAACGAACGTTTTCACACTCCGACCCATAACATAAAATGTCATACAATTAATTTATTCGAAAGGTACCCTAAAGTAAAATTTGTTCAAGCCGCCAAGTAGGCTTCTGAAATGGCTTATCGTCTGTTACCGAAAGACAACAATGGGGACCGACAATTTCCGAACCACGAAGATGCTCAGAAGACCACGCGCCATGTTGCTCTACCTTATCTATCTATGATCGGGGAGGGCAAGTGTATAAGAGTGCCTCATCATGGCAGCCGAATGAAGTCCACTGCTGGACAAAGGTCTTCCCAAAAGATTTACACAATGGTATTGTGCCATCACTTGGAGAGATATGCCCTAATCGCCACGCTTGGCAGACGCGTTGGCAATCACAGTAGGATGGTCACAGAGATACATAGAAAGGGTTCTCTGGGAGATATTCCCATGGGTCGAAATGGGGTGGGGATATTCTTTGCACACAGAGTGCCTAAGTAATGCCAACCTGCCGCAAATATTGCTTTCCAGAAGAAATCTTACTTAAATGGTACTTACAGTTTAGCTTTATCCAAGAATACCATGGGGCTTCTAAACGTCGACATTATAAAAGCGGTAGCATTCGACCTACACGCAAATTCGACTGTAGTCCAAATTTGGCCTAAATACAAGGAAATCGTCTTCGACCATGGGTTGTAGCTATTCTTCTCAGAAGGCTCTTTATGTAAACTTAATCATCTCATAAAAAATGTGATAGTTCTAGATGCAGATTTCTAAGCAGTAAGTGCAGCTGACAGGGATGGATCCGCAGGTTTATGTCATATCTAGAAACATGTTTGCAATAATTGCTCTTTGATAACGCAATTTGCCCCATCACTTAGCTTCTATAAATCAATATTTGCCGCTTTCGAGTTTGGTCCGCATTAGTATGCCCTAACGAGCCTCATTAATTTCACTAATAGCAAATCTTATTTTTATAATTATTTTACGACGTGGGTAATTATTTCTGCTTCAAATGATGTTATTCATAGTTTTCAATAGAACCCCATTACCTTCCAATAGAGCGTAAGCAGGCAAAAAAAGACAAAATTATCCAATCATGATTTAATGTTAACAAAAAACTGTTTAGCACAAGATAGGTATCGGTTATTAAAGTTTATTTGACTTATTTTTACATGGAAATACTTTCACAGGCTCTGATTACAAAAGGTTTTATATTAAGATGCCTTTTTAGATTGATTTTTTTATTTGGTTATTACTCTGAGTCGATTGGTCAACATTTTAAGAGTGCAAAATGCTACGCTGTTTCGCTTACCACGCGAACGTGTGGAAAGAAAAATCGACAAAGTCAAGGTCTCGTATGGTATAGACCTCAATTTTAGTTTAAGTTTAAATTACTGTCATTTCCTCCTTCAGAACCGGATTGATTTAGAACACACGTAAGTAATAAGCAGTTAATTTTTTTTGTTTCTTATCGCCACCTTTGTCGTCGTTTAGACAGTATTATAGATTTAGGGAGGGGGGAGGGGTATCATTTAAACATTAATAACAATTGGTATCCATCTAAAACGAATATATTCGTAGATCCAGCACCGATTTATTTCGTTTCGTCATTTTAATGCAAATGGGACATCCCAGGTCCCTAATTTTAAGATTTCATAGCTGTTAACCCTTTCCCGGGCAGTGGGAATTTAGTTACCACCACATTTTGAACTCTATTAGCTTACAATAAATAAAATAAAATAAATAAAAAAGGTTTTTATTCACGTAGACTTTAAAAAAGCGCTTATAAATAGTCAGAACATGTTTGTAGTAATATAGTTGTATACATTATTATTTCTAGTAACATAGATATATAATAAGGCCCAAAACCAATAAATTAGAAATATACCTACTGCCTCGTAAAAGGTTAAATGAAATTGGAATCGCATAAGATCACTATTCTCTACGCTGTCCCTCATAGTGAGTTTTCTCAAAAAGGATCCCTTCTACTGCAGTCATGCTAAAATATGACAGAAACAAATATTTAACTTATGTTGAGAATGTGTGCCGCTAGACGGAGTAAGTAATTTAACTCCTAAACTTACGACTCATAACATTTTTGTTGACATTAGAAGAGGCACTGTGTCTATGGGTAGGAAATGTTTTTTTATGGGTAGGAATCATTTTATCGACATACCTGAGATCATATAATATAGTTCCGTTCTGGCTGCCGTCTGCCGATGGCGAAGGGCCAGTCCTTCGCCCTTGCGGCAGCTGCCACGTTTCCTTTCAACAGTGCCACTATATCGTCCAAGTACCGCAGAGCCCGCGCCTCCGCTCCCAGCGCCCGCGCAGCCGCGCAACACCGCCGCGCGCGCTGAGATTGTGCCTAGACAATAAAAGGTTCAAGTTCAAAATAAATCAAGTTGTCAATCAATTTTATTGGACTAATTCCTGATTTACACTTTGTTAAGTTCAAAGAACATTTATTAAGTGATTACTTATGTATATCAACGTTGCTAAGTGATAAGCGTTAGTGCACTGCAAAACACTTAACTCAATAGTGATACGCTAACTTAGCACTTCACACTAACTTGTAATTTGACAAAATGTAAATCAAGTATTATGCTAGAAGAAACATCCTCCCAATGAACTCGTTATTTGATTTTAAAAGAGAGCGCCCGCACTTGTGGATATAATCCCCATGTCTCCGGTTACTTAACAACCTTAATTGAAGAGCGCATAACACTCCCACACTCAGAACAACTACTTATACGTCACACAGATAGTTGTCTTGTGAGGGAACTGAACCCAGGACACGAAATGGCGAGGCGAGGCGAGGTATCTTAACCGCTGCGCTACACGTTCAGTCGTTTATAGGCGCTATTTATGTAGTTTATCTACCTACTCATTATCCAAAACAAAAGAACATCTTTTAATGTCGCAACGTAAGAGTTACAATTTTTTGCATTTTTATATACTGTGGACACGGGTCTCATCGCGATAAATATTTAGGTAAATCATTATCGGGTTTCGTAAAGGAAAATGAAAAATATCAAGACCAGGCGAGGGTAGATACCGAAACCCGAGCTTCACGGAGACGACGCTGCCGAGCCACGCCAGTCGACCCGTGACCACGGCTGGTGCAATCCATGCCGAAACGTCGCGTCGGGTAACCAAGGTAATGATTTACCTAAATATTTATCGCGATGAGACCCGTGTCCACAGTATATAAAAATGTGTACAAATCGCGAAAGTTTAAAAACATTAATTTTTTGCATGTTTTAGTTTATGTAGAATATAACGCACAAAATACTATGCTGTTCCATCCATTGTAATTGCACGAATAACTGAGTAAATAACCGATTCTGTTTCTAACTCTTATTCTACTTTATCATATAAGCCAAAAGAGAGGCATTCCCCAAAGATATCTTGTTTTAAGGGGTTTTGCCACAATCGCAATCGTATCGCATTGTATGGACATTAGTCGTGCCGCGTAATACTAAGGGAAAATAGGTGATTATTCGCTCCGAACAAGTAGTTTTGTTAATTATGATCTCTGTACTTTTCACATAGATCGTATAAAAAGGACAGATAATAAATAGTATGCTAAACTAACGAACAGACTAAACGAAGAGATGGGATGATATTTAAAATAGTTAAGCCGCGTAAAATACAAAAGCTTCGAAAAATGTATTTTATGAAAAATCGTGTTCCCTTTGTAGGTAGAGCTAGCTATCATTAATATATTTTAATCTAATGATGTGTAGCTATTTTGTGTCTTTGACTTAATTGCCTAGATCCTGGTTAATTGTTGGTATTGTAATAAACTACGTTTTTTTCATGCCATTTAAAATGTATAATTGATAACTGGTTTAGAGATATTTATAGTGTGTTAGTTACACGTGTTTGATTTATGTGACGGATTTGAATGTCTTTGACCTTATTACTCTTTCTGATACAAAATGCGACTACGCTCACCTATTCTGACGTGCATAGTCAAGTCTGGATAAACGTTTATTTTATAAATATTAACTATCATAAATATATATATTATATATATACCACCAAAGGTTTCAATTATATATCTTAGGCGAAAGTGAAGGCGATTCTAATATGGATGTCATTACATAAAATAGTTTCGGAAATGGCTGAACTTTTTACGGCAGATATTTTATTTTTCTTACCCACCACTGTGGGTCTAGCATGTCCCAGGGAATTGCTTTAACTGTCTTCGACCCCGCAATCATAAAAAATAAATATAAAAAAACAAGGAGTTACAAAAAAAAAAAAAACCACTTCTCTCTAGACATTGTTTTTATCTTGGCAACTAACAACACACTACCGTCTGATCGCAAACTAGGCAGAGCCTGTAGTATGGCATAAACATACTCATATATTTTTAATACATGCATATTATACATAAATTACACCCAGACAGAGAACAAATAATCGTGCTCATCACACAAAGATTTGTCCTGGGTGGGGATCGAATTCACGATCTCTTACTTGGCAGTCTGGGATACTAACCAATAGACCAATAGTTTAGGTAGTAATAATCCGGTGAATCATTTGAACGGGATAATGAGTTCAATAAAACATCCTAATATGTTTTAGTTTCATATACACACAAAGTTAGAAAATACTGAAACCTTACAAATAACTATATGAATATTAATATTGTTTCCTGTTCATTATAGTTTTGCTGGTTCACTTGTTTCACAGTATTTAAAGGAAGTATTTACGTAATATACGTTTACCTTGATAGGATACACTTATAATAACACAATAATTATATATAATAATAATGGCTTCCAGGCCCAATTTCGATCAGGGGGGCCAGTCTCAATGGAGACTAGCATATTATAGAGCACAAGCATCACTCTCATGATCCGATTTGGTGACTAGTGACACGACCGGAAAGAGGTCAGGTACAGGACCGACGGCTTTACGTGCCTTCCAAGGCACGGGGGTATACCGCCAACTCCCGGACTTCGGGCTGATACTGAGAAATTTCTTTTTACGACAAAGTCCCAAAATCAATTATTGGTTCGACCCGGGATTTGAACCCATTATCTACGGTTGAACCTACTGCAAAACTAACGAGGCAGTCAGTCACACAATAATACCACACATGTGAATGAATATGGTACAGCTTACACACTGCAATTAGATCCCAAACTAAGTACTTTACTATGGCAACCAGACAACTGATAAACATACTTATATATTTCTAAATATATACATGTTATAGATAAGTAACACCCAGATACATCTAAACATATAATAAAATCGTAGGAACGTCAAAACTGTACATTGAATATTTTTTTTAAAGGATACGTGGGGCGTGATATACAATCGATATCGAAGCCAAAAATATATTTTTTATAATTTTTGTCTGTATGTATGTCCGAGCTAAACTGAAAAAGTACTGCATGGATTTACTTAAAATTTTGCATGAATATTACTAAGGGGTCGGGTCAACATATAGGCTACATATTATCACGCTCTAACCTACCGGGGAGGGGCTATGATAATTTATAAAATTTGACGCGGGTAAGACCGCGGGGCACAGCTAGTAATAAATAATCATGCTCATCATACTTTGTGCAGGGTGGGGTTCGAACCCACCTCTCGCTTAGCAGTCAGTCCACTAACCATTAGAGCAATAGACCAGTCAATCAATGTCAATTAGCACCGTTAACCACTATATTCTTATGAGTTGTTCCTAACTAGAAGTACATTGTATAAACTTTGAAGAGAGAAATATACTATTTTATTACATACATACATAGACTCACGCCTGTCTCCCAGAGGGGTAGGCAGAGACGACGGACTTCCATTTGTCACGATCCTTGCTCACCTCTTTCGCCTCGTTTACTGTCATTATTTATTCTTCATACATGCTCGCCGGTTTAGGGTACTTCTGACCTGACCTTTCTTAAGTACGTCTCCGATTTGATCAGAGAATGTTCTACGAGGTCTTCCCCTATTTTATTATTATTTATTATTCGTTTCTATAATCATTAATTTACTCATCCTGAATCCGTAGCATACCGGTAGAGAGCTTACAAAAATTTCTTACCCGCCACTGCATTATTTTTGGTTTAACGGTAGTATGTTCAACTGAAGGTAATTAGTTCCTGGGTCCAAAAGGCTATTGGATCAATAATATATCAGAGACATTATATATTTTAGTAAACGAATATATGTTGGCGTGGTTGGCAAATGCTTGCTTCTCACGCCGCAGGTCGTGAGTAGGATACCCACCCAGGACAGCTATTTGTCTGCATGAACATGTATGTTTTTTTTTATTAAACCCGCCCGCACTAGGTATTCTATTCCCGGCCTCGCGGGGTACTTTACAAACATATTATAGACGGACACAAATAATAATAATAATATCTTGGGACAATGTCACATAGATCATCCTAGCCCCAAACTAAGCAAACCTTGTACTATGGGTACCAGGCGACGATATACATACTTATACAATAGATAGATAAATACTTATATACATAGAAAACATCCATGACTCAGAAACTAATATTCGTGCTCATCACACAAATATTTGCACTTGCCGGGATTCGAACCCAGGACCGCCAGCTTCGTAGGCAGGCGCACTACCAACTAGGCTAGGTGACTGTAATTACATCATGTTTGTTATGAGTCTGGGTGTAATTTATATATATAAGTATGTATTTACAAAAAAAGTAGTATATGTAGTATATCAGTTATGTTGTTTCCATAGTACAGCTCAGCTTAGTTTGGGATCGGATGGCCGTGTGTAAATAATGTCCCAGGTTATTATATTCTAAAGTATCTCAATTGATCAATAGCTACCAATTGATCAGTGGTGTATGTTACGTGATTACAAGCTGGCGATGTGGGAACTGATAAAACGTTCAATTCGACGGTAAATATAATTTACCGTCTAAATTGTGATCTAGTCAAAAATCAGTCAAAAATTGTGTCTCGATGGTTCTCAGAGACAACCCGTTTATACGGTTTTGTGAGACAATGTCTAATGTAAAGTTCATTATTGGAAAGAGTTAATAAATAAATAAAATAAAAATCTCCCCACAGACTTTGAAAACTCTATAGACTGATGTATTTATGAGGTTAAAAATTCATGGAATTAAATATATTTAATTCAATTTTAAACATATAAAATAAATATGGCCTCCGATTCTTCTCAATAACGAGTTTTATTTTAAGATCATTACGTATTTTTCTAACTTAATTCTCATGAAAAGGACAGGACATCTTTACTTGATGAGCCACATTTTTTTCTATTTATAATAAAAATATAGAGCAAGTATGTCAAAATTTACGAATGTCTGACCCACTATTTATTTGTTATAAAGCTTTATGGTATAGACAAGGGTAAATATTAGTAATAAGTATTATGTTATTTTGGAATAATAAGTCAGTTCAGCGCTAGAATTGAACAAGCAACCTAGCGGATGAGAAAGCGGAAAGAAAAATATAATTGTCACTTAAAACATAAAGACTAGAGATCAATATTATCAGTAAATATTTCGTTTATAAGTGCAACTGTCTGTATTTCAAATATATATATATCAATAATTGTGAGTCTTCAGACTGAACACCCACAATTATTAAAATCTACTTGAGCTATGAAGCTGAAACTTAGGCAAGTAGATAGTTTATAGACTTAAACTAAGACCGGTTCAGATCGAATTAAAGTGTCACCTTATACGCGAGCGAAGCTCCGGGCGCTTATAAATATATATAATTGAGATGAAACTGCGAAACTTGCTTAACTGAGAGATCCTAAAATCTATTTTTGGTTAGACCCGGAATTAGTCTCCAGGAGCTCGTTTTCTGCGGTTGAGATCAATACCGCTTGACCAAAATAAACACAATGGAAGAAAAATATATAAAAAAAATATATTTTAAGAATTTGCTTGAAAGTAAAATGGATAGTTAGTAGTACAAGTCTGTTACAAAATCCATTTTATCCGGGACTTTTATTCGCCCTAGCCGAAGGCGATTTGTGTGCCCTTGTTGTTCAATCTGTTATATTATTATGGAGTCTTCTGATAATATAACAGTCACGTATATATAAGATTCTATAACAAACTGATATCAGAGAAATGTCTACGAATAATAAAGTTTAAAAGGACTATAAAAGCCAAATTGTGTAGCAGGGTTTACTACAAAACTTCTGATTATTTAAGTGACAAAACGGCATGAGATTGAGTCGCTCTAGATTAACACATTTAAGTATGCATACAATGTAATTTTATATTAAGAAATAATTATTTAAAAAAAGGATTCCTATTGAGTTTTCTGGCAGTGTTTCTCAGTAGCTGCCACGTCATGCACTGAACGGTAGGGTAAACAAATGACGATTCCACATAAATGTAATATTTTAACGGAATAAATGACTTTGAATTTGAATTTAAATACTTTAAAACCACGTCGTTTATTACTAAGTTATATTTTTGAAGTAAAAACTTGTTTAGGTGCGTTGAGCACTTTTTGGGTGAACCAAAATCATGGAACCTGCGTCATCGTCACCGCAAGGTTTACACGTAGCTATATGTATTCTGTGTATATAATGTGCAGACGCCAGCACATCGGGCAACCCCAATCTGTCAAATTTCTTTTATAGATTATCAACTTTATTACATAAGCATAAGGTTCCCTTTCAATTGGGGAAATTTGACAGATTGGGGTAGCTTGATGTGCTGGCGTCTGTACATACGTATACCTCCGAACGCTATTAGTATACATTATATATATGCTGTGTAGTGAGGGAAGTGAATATCCGAATATCATCACCCCATCTCATCCCGTGGGGAGCAAAGAAAACATGTCTAGGTGGGGACTGTCGAGCAACCTATATAAAGACTCCCACTGTAAAAGGAGTGATACTCATAATATAAATACTAGATATAAGCATTACTTTGTGTTACATACCACCCGTCTCCACACAGTAACTCTTTTATGGGGCAATGTATAAGATTCTATAACAAACTTCCCAGTGATATCCGAGAAATGTCTATGAATAAGTTTAAAAGAATTATAAAAGCCAAATTGTGTAGCAGGGCTTACTACAAAACTTCTGATTATTTAAGTGACAAAACAGCTTGGGATTGAGTCGCTCTAAAGTAACACATTTAAATACAATGTAATTTTATGTAAGAAATAAATATTTTAAAAAAGGATTCCTACTGAGTTTTCTGGCAGTGTTTCTCAGTAGCTGCCACGTCATGCACTGCACGGTAGGGTAAAAAAAATTGACGATTCCACACAAATGTAATATTTTAACGGAATAAATGACTTTTTAGTAGGAGTCTTTTTGATTTTGAACCCCAAAATGGAGGGTTTTTTTGGGAGCATCGGTCCAATCGATGACCCACTTTTAATATCGTGCCCGGCCTGCCCTGCCTAATATTCATGACAGGATCCTAGGAATGCCACAAGCTGGGTAATCAGTGTGGCACGTTCTGGACCACAATAATTAAATAAGTTTGCCATCGAAATGCTAAGAAGAAGAAGATTCTGTGGGGGGCGTAGAAGTCGGCCCGAGGGAATATCAACCAGTGAAAGGGCAGCAGCTTCTTTCTGAGTACTATGACCATCTTACTGCTATCGCCAACCCGTCTGCCAGGCGTGGCGATTATTTGCATATCACCAAGATGATTCTTGGGGGAGGCTTTTGTCCAGCACTGGACTTCCAACAGCTGTTAAGATGATGTATATATATACAAGGAGTATATCACAATGTTAGGTGTCAACTCTTATACATATTGTAGATTATTTAGATTAGAAAATTACACTTCATTCGGCAGTCCCCATAAACAGACTTGCATGTTTTTCTTTTCAATGCTGTCGATTTCTACAATAATTACACATATCGCCGGAACCGCACGATATAGGCATAATAACCGATGCCCAACCGATTACACCGGTATTTCTTAGCCGAAATGCGCGCGCGCCGAGTGAAAGTCGCCACACGACATAATGAATTACTTAATGAGTAATGAGGCAATAAACTAGAACTCTAGTAAACACACAAATAAATAAAGACTGTGAGTATATTGGAATGTTGAATGGAATCACTAATGTAAAGCAATTTAGAGAATATTGTTAAAGAAAGGTTTTGAATTAGAATAAATCAGTGCATATTATTAAGGAATGTTTTTTTTTTAAAGACAACGTCCGCTTTAGGCAATGTATTCCCTATGTCGCGGGGTACTTTACAAACATATAATAGACGGATACAAATTACATCCATACTCAGAACAACTATCTATGGGTCACACAAACGGTTGTCCAGCACGGGATTCGAACCCGCGACATGACGTGGCAGTCAAATTATTGAGTTGTTATTAAAGTTATTTTTTTGACTGCACGTGTGGCGCAGCGGTTAGACAGTCGCTTCACTGCTTCTTGTTCCGGGTTCGATTCCCACGCAGGACAACTATTGTGTGACCCATTAATAGTAGCTCTGAGTCTGGATATACTTTGTGTCCGGCAATTAGATGTTTATAAAGTACCTATCCCGCAACACAGGAATTAATTTTCTTAGTGCGGGCGTTGTCAAAAAATAATTGGAAGAGTGCATGGTTAGTAAATAATCGAACCCACGACCCCTGCCTAAGCAGTCAGTGTCACTAATCACTAAGGCCTGTCCAAAATTTATACATTACTTTTTGTAAATAATACCACGCTTAGCTCTGGAGGGAAATGGAACCATTTAATTTTATAACTTCTCCTTTTTAAGGTTCCGTATCCAAAGGGTATAACGGGACCCTATTACTAAGACTTCGCTGTCTGTCTGTCTGTCCACCAAGCTGTATATTGTGAACCGTGATAGATAGACAGTTGAAATTTTCACAGATGATGTATTTCTGTTGCCTCTATAATAGCAAATACTAAAAATCAATACAAAAAAATTAAGGGGGCTGCCATACAACAAACGTGAATTTTTTGCTCGTTTTTATATATAATGGTACGGAACCCTTCGTGCGCGAGTCCGACTCGCACTTGGCCGGTTTTTCTTTCTTGATGAATTTGTGATGGGATCCAACACAGTTAAAGCGATTCTCGGAACATGCCTGAGTTTAGTGTCGTTTGATTGCGTGCCAATGTTGACCCTGGGTTACGGGAGGTGCCTTGGCAGATAAGATACTAGTCCCGTTTAAAAACCATCATACATATGTATCACACTAATATTATAAAGGCGAAAGTTTGTGAGTGTGTATGTTTGTTAATTCTTCACGTCTAAACGGCTGGAGCGATATTAATAAAATTTGGTATGGAGTTAGCTGACACCCTGGATTAACACATACGCATTATTCATAAAGTTTAATGCGGGTGAAACCGCGGGACACAGCTAGTATTATATATAACATGTAACGTAATTAACGCACACCCTTACACACCCCAATCAGATTATTATGTTGTTATCATAATATATACACTGAATTTTTAATTTAACATGTATATGCATTGTTATCTACTAAATTAGTTTCTAAGAATAAAGTTTATTTTGTATTGAATGATGGAATTTGTATGAATACTAATAAAACTACGATTTTAAAAGTCTTATTACTTTGACTTACGGTCCTTTTCAATTTGTTTTGACTTTACAGGGTTAATATGACAATAAATTCCTTAGTTTTAATTATTTTGGATTAAAAAATTACCTGGATTAAAAATGATTTAAATCGATTCAGTAAACGATTCTGAACAAACTATTTTCAGGATGTGCGTTAATTAATTTACAAGTTGTGTATGTCAAAAAAATGAAGGATTAAAAATGATTTAAATCGATTCAGTAAACGATTCTGAACAAACTATTTTCAGGATGTGCGTTAATTAATTTACAAGTTGTGTATGTCAAAATAATGAAGGATTAAAAATGATTTAAATCGATTCAGTAAACGATTCTGAACAAACTATTTTCAGGACGTAAATACGTTAATTAATTTACATTTTATGTATGTCAAAAAAAATAATTTTGTAATTCATTTCATTGTTACATATCTCATAATTTTCTTATCCCAAGTATGAGATACGTGGAATATTATTGTGACCTTTCCTACCCTTTTATATACTTGTTGTGACTAGTGGATCCCAAGGTTGTCCGGGAGAGATCACTGACTGCTATAAATTGTAATTGCAATTGTATAGGTACTGTATTATTATTTTGTTGTGTTGTTTATTTTGTGTATCTTACTTGTGACTAGCCTGTTAGTGATTAGTGACCCCGACTGCTACAGCAGAGGTTGTAAGTTCGATGCCCACCTAGGACACATTTTTGTGCGATGAACCCGATTATTTGTTCTGTATCGGGGTGTAATGTATCTATGCACGTGTAGCGCAACGGTTAAGACAGTCGCCTCGCTACCTGGTGTCCCGAGTCAGATTCCCATTAAAGACAATTATTTGTGTTGCGCATAAGTAGTTGTTCTGAGTCAGAATTTACTTTGCGTGCGGCAAATATATATTTGTGAACGGGACGCAGGGATTATGCCTAATGCGGGCGTTGTCTATAATAATAATTATGTATTTAGCAATATATAAGAATGTTTATCAGTTGTCTGGTAAGTATAGTACAGGTCCTACCAAATTTGGGATCAGATGGCAGTGTGTTAGATGTTCCAAGATATTTTATCAATTATTTAATATCGTTTCAAATTTTAGTTACAGTGTAAAATCGTATATTGTCCTATTCTTTTGCTTATTAATAATAGATAAATAGGAGATGACAAGATTTTGCGCCGGCACTGCTTAATGCGAAATATCTGTAAGTGGATATAATGATTTTGGCAGTTAATAACTAATCTATTAGCGGCTAATTTGTTTTACAATGCGTTAGTAAACATAATTATCATTCAAGAAAATCATTATTATAAGGAAGATGATACCTATTATCATTCGGCCGCGTCTGGAAATGATAAGAAAATATGCTTACTGCAGTAATTTAAATTAAATAGAGCGTAGCTATTAACTACACTGTTCGTTCTATGCTATACTTGCTGTTAGTTTTGTTGGATCTAGAGGAAATGGATTTCCTGCATCGGTGCACGTAAGCACTTCGAAATCTTAACTTATAGCGTGTGTTTCGTGTGTAACCGCATATTGTAGATTTTTAATCGTCAGCCTCAATTGGAATTTACATTTAGTTTCGCTGTCTAATCCGGTCCAAATACGTACAGTGCATAGTATTACACTGATCTATTCCGCTGCGAATAGATGTGTAGTAATCTAAGTGTGTTTTATCTATATTTACTTTCTAAATAGCAACAAAAATCGTCCAGAATATTGATTCTCACTTGAAATTGGCAAACCGTACTTGGACAAAGTGGAATGAAAAAGTAAAATGACTGTTTAATTGTTTTTGGTTTCGTTTAAAACTAAAAAAATGAATAGAGGGTACCTCAAATATCTTGTGGTCTCAGTATTAAAGCCTAACCCAATAGTTTCATTTTATTAATTGACTGTAACTGTTGCAGAAACGACCAAATAGCTACGAGTCTTTCAAGAAGCAAAAACAATTTTAGCCCTAATTAATTACCATGATAATTAGAGCAGCGATCTGTATTTAATACCGTAGTTTAATTTTAAAAATCTACAATTTGCGGTCATAATTATGGTGCAAAGCGTGTTGGCGTGCCCAGCCCCATGATCAGCATGGTACGAACGCGTCAGGGGTGGCGGCGCGCCACGCGCCGGGCCAGCACCTGCAGGTCCTCATGGATCTCCGCCAGCTCGTCATGGAGGTCCCTGGATTCCGCTAGCAGGGCGTCCAACCTCCTCGCCGTCGCTGTTAACCCAGTTTCCTCTTGCTCATCTTCTTCCACTGATAAAGCTAGTTTGCCTAATCTCTCCCTTTCAAAAGCTTCACGCACACAACTGCGACGTCTAAATTCTCTTAAAAGTTCTCTTTTTATATTTCCAGCACGTTCATCTTCTTCAGCCTCCCTCAATTCGTCTGCAAGAGATCGTTCGGTGCTAGGTTTCTTTGGTTTCTGACTAGATTTTTCAACCTCTTCTTCTAATTTTAGTTCCTTTTCTTCTGGTGGATCTGGAGGTCTATGTCGTGGTTCTGGGGTTGCAGTCGCGGATAGTAGAGGACTCGGAGACTGCAAAGCTCGTTGTAGGAACCTTCTCGTATCTTCATCAAGAGGTCGAGTTAAGCCGCGCCGTGGTGCAGGCCGCACTATAGCCTCCAGGGCATCCCGGCCTGGATCTTCAGGCCGTAGTAGTTCCAGGATTTTAGTACGTGGAGGAGATATGCTCGCACACACGTCGTATCTAGCCACTAACTTCCCTTTTCCGGGAGAAGTATGGATATCACCAGTAGGAGTGTAAGCACGGATGTTTTCGGTTAGGAGTCTGTAGTTGCGGAGTTTGACGTTTCCTTCAGGAGGTAAGGTGGAAGGTTCACAGTCTTTAGGGTCAGGTTCCACGATTTCGATGTAGTGCGTAGGGAGGGTGGGGGGCGGGGGATCGCGCGTTGGCGTGGACGCGTGCATGTCGCGCTCGGGCGGCGCGCGCGGACGCACTGGCTGAGCGCGCGCTCTAGCGATACTGTGGAGACGCCGCTGCCGCGTGCTCGTTAGTGCTGGTCGTGAGTCTTTATCGATAAATCAGTAGTGGAATGAACTTCTGTGGCTGCTTAAGCAATAATCATAGCCAAGATTTTGTTGCGTCGATCGAATAATCCAAAATAAAAAAATTGCAAAATCAAGATATGGATTATTGTTATCTACTGAGCTGTGAAATAAAAAGAACAAAATGTTAGATTAATTTTAATATTTGAACTTTATGTTAATTTTTATATATTTATTTATACTTTATAGCACACAGAAATACATATTTACATAAAAGATTAGACATATCATGTACACAGGCGAGCTTAACTCAACTATGAGTTCTCTTCCAGCAAACCTTTGTTAGAGTGAGAGCTTATAATATGTAATGGGTTACAAACAGTGTACAACAATTTGAAATAACTATGAAGGCAATGAAAATAATACAGAAATAAAAACAGAATCTACCAGTGGTAAATATATATATATATATAAACCTGCTTACTAATCCTACATACTAAGTTACTTACGTAACTACCTACCTAATTATAATATATATATATAATAAACATATAATATATACATAAATATTAGCTGCCTGCCTTCTCAGTTGATTGAAAAAAGTGTTCTTTTAAAAAACTATTTATGCCGTGTGGCTGACGGCATAGAATATCGCCGCCCCATATCATCCCGTGGGGGCCGTAAAAGTCGACCCGAAGGAATATCGCGAGAACAGGCAGAAAAATCTCTCTGTGTACTACGACCATCATATTGCGATCATCAATCCGTCTGCCAAGCGTGTCAGGCATATCCCTCTCAATGATGGACACAACTCTATTGTGGAAATCTTTTGGCTGACATGATGAGGACGATATAACACATATATGTATACATGACGATATAACATATCGACATATATGTTGAAAACAAACCGTTCACAATCCCGTGGTCACGCACTACTAAAGCACAGCAATCCGATTGACCACTAATTCAATTTGCCACTAACTGGTTACTACTTTGTTATGGTGTGTAATTACTGCCGTAGTGTCTATGACTACTGTAAGTTGCATTTTCCCGCGAATTAATATAATAATAATAAAAACATTTATTGCAGAGAGTTGCATCCATAGTATTGTTAGTAACTAAATCTTAAAGAGCTATGTTAGTATAAAAATAAATTTAATTAATTAATTAAAAACCAACTATTAGCCCTACGATTTTGCCTACCCAGTGGCGTAATTACATTGTGAAATTTTTTTTGATTGGTAAAATATGTCACAATGCTCTTTTATTACGATTTTTTTTTGGGTTCATTACCATTTGGTAATATCATTCGTTCATTCATCCCTTAACCGTGATTTAGATTTTAGATAGTGTTTTGATATTTTTCCTTGTCTACAACAAACTTGTAAATAGTTCTATGCGAAATTTTGAGGCAGGTGTCCGCGTGGACGAATCAGTGTCAGTGAGCCTTGAAATTTCTGTTTATCTTAGATTATTATGTAAAAATTAAAAAAGCAAAACAAGCGGCCCTCTTTGATTCGAAATTGAGTGATTTGATAGGCACACGGTAAGTTTGATGGGTAACTGGTTGAATTTATGAGTGACTTCGTATTTGGAGGACATGTTAAGCTCTCCGTAACGGGTGTGCTTGAAAGTGGCTGGGTGCTTCGGGTGGCACATTAAGCTGTCCGTCCCATTGTACTTTGAGGCGTCTCTGCGCTTCAGAGGGCAATTTAAGCAGTCAGTCCCATTTCAGGCATCTAGTAGGAAGCATGAATATTTTTACCCTGACTGATGTTTTCAGATAACAGTCGTTAAGATATGTCAGAGTCCTACAGCTTGGCTTGACCATTGTTCATAAAAATAAAAAGACCAATGAAGAAAATCGTTCGAGAAAGATACCCTAATGAGAATTTTACTCTTCTTTAAAAGTAGAGGATAGGTTAGGATCCCTTGGTAATGGCAAGTACAACTGATTTAATTTATGTTGAAACAAATAGCAAGTTTCTAAACTATAGGTATAAATATGTGTTAAGGAAAAGAACGACTAAAAACTATGGTCACGTCTCTACAAATTGTTGCTAATACAATTCAGGTAAAGTTTATAAGAAATTTCAGGAAGTGTACTCATTTGAATAAAAAAAAATTACTATCGGTTTTCTAGTACTGGCGACTTTAATAAGATATTATTCTTCTATAAGAATTATTCTCCTTTATTGTTAAAAAGAAATTGAAAGCACCAGTGGTGCAATGGTTGTAGGGAAACATCGAATACTTATTTTTATCTCGTACTAGCTCTGTCCCGCGGTCTGACCTGCGTTAAATTATATAAACTATTGCCTATGTGTTATTCGGATAAACATAGCTATAAGCTATATTACTACAAAGTTTCATCAAAATCTGTTCCGTAGTTTTTGCGTTAAAGAGTAACAAACATCAGTAGTCACAAACTTCACATTTTATAATATTAGTACAATGATGTCCCTTTTAAACTGTGACTGTAGTTAGAGACGGGCATCGTTTAAAGATACTGGGCGACCTATTATCTACAATCCTAATCCTAATCCTAACTAATATTATAAATGCGAAAGTAACTCTGTCTGTCTGTCTGTTACTCTTTCACGCCAAAACTACTGAACGGATTTGAATGAAATTTGGTATACAGATGGTCTAGACCCTGAGAAAGAACATAGGCTAATTTAACCGCGGGGCACAGCTAGTTGTAAATAAAATTAGATAGACTTCGAATGGTAATAAATCTAAATTATAGTAAAAGTGAAACAGCCAACTGCCATAAAACGAAACGTGGAATGCGCACGTGGTAGAATCAGTTACAATTTCCAGCCGAGAATGCCACTATGCCAGTTTAATTACAACTTATTTACGCAGTTTGTTAAAACTAATAATTTTGTTGTTAATATGTTTGTTTAAAGAGAAAACACATACTCAATCTATAAACAGAAAATCTATAGCATGGCAGTGGTTACCCTGGTGTCAGAGATGATCAAATAACCACAGACTATAAAACAGGATTTATTCATTTTTATAAAAAATAATTTAATAAAAATAGATAATACATTAATGGACTCAGTTATTATTCTTTACTCTTGATTTGAACTTAGATTACAAGTGTAAAAATTGTTTTCACTTCTATCGGCGGTCCCCTAAAAGTGTCCCGCATGTTTTTAATAAAAAATGTTTTTGTATGATCTATTATCATTTAAGTTAACTTTATAGAAACTATACTCAACACCTAGCATCTAAATGTGTGTACAGACGCCAGCACATGAAGCTACCCCAATCTGTCAAATATGCTTTTGTAATAAAGTCTGAAAATCTGAAAAAATGTTCTAGCGTCTGTACACAAATCAACAATCAAACAAGTAACTTGGAGCAAGTGAGTAATACAGTAACATGGTTGCTAGCGATGCGCACGCAAATGAATTGGAGCGTTGACTATTAAAATCACTTCAGTCTTGGTTATAATTGATTCTGTGTTGTACAAGATGATGTAGTGTTCATATTAATTGCACACATATATAAGTTGAATTTTACAAAAGA
Source organism: Pseudoips prasinana (assembly GCA_951640165.1). Classification (NCBI taxonomy): domain Eukaryota; kingdom Metazoa; phylum Arthropoda; class Insecta; order Lepidoptera; family Nolidae; genus Pseudoips; species Pseudoips prasinana. The sequence continues at coordinate 39,616,733 of OX621237.1, read as the reverse complement.
GTCAAAGAATACATCAAAAATATTCAGTATTAGGAATAAAATGTTTGATAAGCCCCCCTCTTTCTGCACGTAAGTGCAGAAACGATCAAGTTGTTATTACTAGATTAGGAATTGGTCACACAAACATGGCTCATAAATCGGACAGAAACAAATGCAAGTGTGTTACTAATTTAACAGATTCTCATCTCCTTGTACAATGTTCAGAATATGATAACGAAAAAATTTACACACTGTGTGTGTAAATTTGTGTGTACACTACCTAATCATTTAAGAGGTTGTTTGAATCAGAATGGATGTACACCGACATTATCATTTTTAGAAATAGAATAGAATACATTTAATCAGCACGAACTGGAAGACGCAGCATGAGGAGGCCCCCTACAATATGGACCGATGATCTTGTGCGGGTCGCTGGAAACTGCTGGATGCGAATAGCGCAAGACCGGCAATTGTGGAGATCTTTGGGAGAGGCCTTTGTCCAGCAGTGGACGTCTTTCGGCTGATATGATGATGATGAATCAGCAACAAAAGCATACAGGAAATCAAAGAAAACAATACCGTAGATACAGATTACAAACAACATATACAATAAATTGATATGATTTAAGTCAGGTAAATACATATTATATAATAATAGAATTGATACATATTCATAAAATAATTGAATGTAGTATATTCTATACTGTTATAAATGGTCATTATAACAGTATAGAATGTACGAATATATGGTAGATCTTACCTTATTGTAAATAAACAATAAAAATGGCACGTACATAGGCGATTAATTTATTAATGAGTTTTCATACAACAAATCATTAACCACTGTTATGTACACTGTTTGTACCAATTTACAACAATATATTATAATTATGTACCTTCTAGGGTAAAAATATTGATAAAATTATTTAAAATTTTAATAAAATTCAAATTCAAAATAATATGTACGTTTTTAGAAATATGTTTAGCTAGGCTCTACCTAGTTTGAGATCAGATGGCAGCGTTAGGATATATATTTATATATCCTAACGCACCCAAGATATTTATTTATTATTTACTTATTTCTGACCGTTTCCGTGTCTCAAAGGGCACGTTAACCGTTGGTCCGGGTTGTTGTCGTAAGGCATCAGTGGTTAGACGCAGTTGTCAGACAACAGTCGCTAAGCCATTTCAAAGACCTCCCGGTGGCATGAACAACTAGGACACCATGAGAGAAATATAATATAAAAGGTGTGTAATAAACTTGTACAAGTTATGATAGGTAAAAATAACAATAATATCATGGGACAATATTATTCATACACGGCCATCTGATCCCAAACTCAGCAGAGCTTGTAAACCAGACAAGTGGTGTAACTACTTATGCTATATATTTTTTTGTAAATACATACTTTTTTGGATAATTAGAACCAGACTCAGGACGTTCAGACATTTTCATGCCCACAAATATCTGTCCTGGTCAGGAATCGAACCCATGACCTGCGGCGTTAAAGGTACGTACCAAACACGACAACGCCCACGTCATCATCACCATTGTCAAAAAAAGTTGGTTGCTATAAAAGTAAAGAAAAGTTAAAATAATCATGCTAAGAGCGATAGGAATACGGATAAGGGTTCGTAATGATCATACTAATTAGTGTTTGGGTGCATGACGCGTCTCTTTCATTCCTTTAACGTTAATGGTGTAGAACAAAATAATGGAATGCAGTTTGCTCATAAACATAGCATTACAACATCAGCCAGCAAAAATGCAAAAAACTAATTTTTGGCCATTTTCGGGATTGAAATGCCACTGTGTCCGAAGTATTTAGCTCTAGCAAAGGAATATTACGGATGGGAATATTTTTCTAAGAAGCCCTCTCAATTTCTCAGACAAGCTCTTGAATAGCGATCAAGCATTTGGGGCCTTATCGCTGAGAGTTGCACCCCCAAACGGCTCAAAAACGTAATTACCGACTCAACCGGAGTTCTTACGCCTATTGAGGTTCTCCGCTGATGCAGCAGCAGCACCCGCGAATTAGAGGATTGTGAAGAATAGCATGGTGTCAAGGTGTTCATGCATGTTGTATCCAAAACTAAATACTTTCGCATCCCATTTGGACATCAAAACCGTTTGAATCCAGGTATACCAGTAGTGGAAAAGGCCCAATCCAAATGGAACAAACCATCCATCCATCCAAAATTTAAATGCTTGACACTTGTCTGTGTAGCATTCTCCATTTATCACGTGTGGAGTCATCTCTTTTACTTCTTTATAACTGTTCACTTGTAATTTTTCTTTAAGTTGATCAGTAAACTTTATTCTCGGTCTTCCGCTATTTCTTCGTGCGTATATCCTCTCTTCTATTATATTTGCGATAAACTGGTCGTTTCGGATTAGATGTCCTATCATCTTACCCCTTCTGATTTCTATGTGTTTTAAAACGACCAACCATGACAATAATATTATGCTAACGCGAAATTATACCAACGCTCCTACTTCGCGAAAGACCATGGTATTCAAGACAATCACAACGACTCCAATGCGGAAAGTGGACACAAATTGGTAACCGTTTGCCAATTTGTGTCGTTTTGAAGGCAAGGTGCAACTTGGAATGTACCGTTTTCCAACAGTGTACCTATGTTGGTTTAAGGCAATGGCTAGAAGAAGAAAAAGAGGCCCTGTTCCAATTCTGGATGGAAACTTAAAACGTTATTACCAACGCGCATGTTATGCCTCCATAGATACGGTAACTTGTTCTGATATTACCCCCTATACAACCTTTTTATGAGTTGAAGCTAGAATCTCCTTTCATTTTAATAGAGAGCTGAATAGAGGATTTAAAAGAAGAATGTGTTTTCCATATGAAAAGGAATATTATATAAAATAATTGATAGATAGAGACACTGATGTGTTGAGCCACAGAACAGTGGTAATACCCTACTAATATTATAAAGGCGAAAGTTTTTGAGTGTGTGAGTGTGTATGTTTGTTACTTCTACACGTCTAAATTGCTGAAGTGATTTTAATAAAATTTGGTATGGAGTTAGCTGACACCCTGGATTAACACATAGTCTATACTACTAATATTATAAAGGCGAAAGTTAGTAAGTGTGTACGTTTGTTACTTCTAAACGGCTGGAGTGATTTTAATAAAATTTGGTATGGAGTTAGCTGACACCATGGATTATCACATAGGCTATCGTTTATAAAATGTATTGCGAGTAACACAATGTAGGCACAGCTAGTTATAACAGTTTATTCCTTTTATAACAAACTAGCTGTGCCCCGCGGTTCCACATCCAAGTGAAATGAATAAAATATCTTGATTGCTCTATAACTAATTTATGTTATTATTGGAAGATCCCTGGTGCTCCTCTTATGCCGAGCTGTGGCGAGTGTTACAATACTTACCAGCCAGGCAGTATGCTTCTTTACTGAGTTAATTGTATTAGAAAATCTTGCAATTACCTATATGAAGTGACTAATTTTTGAAGTGAAAACTTTATAGCGATGAACACTTTTTAGGTAAACAAAAATCATCGTCACCGAACGCTTTTCTAGAGCTAAGTATATGTAGGTATACTGTGTATATGTGCACTTTTAAAGTGAACAAAAATCATGAAACTCGCATCATCTTCAACGAATGCTTCCCATGAGCTATATGTATACTGAGTACACTGCATGCTTTATAAGTATACATTATATGCCTCTATTTACAATGATTATATGTCAATGTGATGTGTCAACTATAACATTGTAGAATATTTAGTTTAGAAGTGTAAAAAATAGTTTCACATCTATTGACAGTCCCTTAAGACTGCCCCGCATGTTTTTTATTAATCACGTACTAGAAGTACGACAATTAAATCACGATACATTATCGTAACATGTACAAATTATCACAGATAACGCGCTATCTCCGAAACAATCGTTGATACGTAGTAACACGTACAAGCAGTCGGTAATTTCGGCCGTTGCCTAACATCAGCGGTGGTCTGGGGTACCTTGAGGCGGCCTTTGTACCCTTTGCCCGGTCGGTTGGTATTCGAGACCTCTGCTGATCCTGGTCCCTCTTTTTCTTTATCTCCAAATTTTTTTTTGACGTTAAATATACTTAATCTTGATTGATTTGCTTAATTACTCGATTGGGGACGTGATTTTTTTTCAAGGATTTTTTTGTAGGTAGTGTCTTTATATTTTTGGGGTGATTAATGTGCGAGGCGTGGGTATGTGCCAAGTATTGGGATTAATTCTAATGTTTATGTTGATAATTCGTAGTGGGGAAATTAAGTATAGGTCTCACTACATAGAATAGATTAGATATTGTTTTTGTGAGTAAAACCGGTCAAGTGCGAGTCGGACACATATATCTTACAGAACTTTGAGGCCATTGTTAAGTTAAGATCGAACAGAAACACTGAAATATTCACGTTTATTGTACGAAAACCTTGATGCCTGTAAACCATAGTATGTAGATATGCGCATTCTGTAAAAAAATTAACTATCCGTCTACAACACAGCCCACTGCAAGACAGATGAACGGACGGACAGCGTATACTCGGTTCAGTTGATACTCTTTGGTTTCGGAAGACCAAAACCGGTCGAGTAGTAATACACTTAACAACAACTACGAGTTTTTAACTTAACTCTTGTTCGTGTTTTATAAGGTACGTAGGTAGGGTAGGGGTAGGGTAGGGGTAGAGTAGGGGTAGGGTAGGGGTAGAGTAGGGGTAGGGTAGGGTAGGGTAGGGTAGGAGTAGGGAATTCGAATTAAATAGTAATCGTTAAGACAGGACAGCGTCTGTCGGGTCAGCTAGTATATATATATAATTGTCCACGGTCACGTTGTCACATGACATAAATATTATCCTACATCTATCTATATATTACATATATTTGAAAATACGTATATCTATATTCACTTAACAGTACAAAGAATATTTCATTTGATAAGTTCATAGGAATCTAAAATTGTAACACAGGCTCACCATATGTAATTCTTTTATGTATTAGGAGACAGTAAGTAATATTGTATAATTTAAGCTTTATTTAATGATGATTATAAACTTGAATGTGGTTTCAAATAAATAAAAAGAAAAAAAAACTTCCTTATATCAGCGGAAAGACCCCCACTGATGGACAAAGGCCTCCCCAAAGATCTCCACATTTGCCGGTCTTTCGCTACCCGCATCCAGCGGCTTGAAGTGACCCTCATAACGTGTCCCCATGCTGCGTTCACCAAATCGTGCTCGCCATGCGAGAACCTTTCTATATATGTTCATGAACACAAATAGACAAATAGTCTTATGTGAGGACCGAACCCGCAACCTTTGGATCAGAAGGCAGGTACACAACGAACTGAGACAAAATTTTGATTCAGACTGATTGTTACAGTTGGATCTTTGGCAATCAGTCAGAATCAAATTATGAAATCAAAAAAATCTAGATCACTAAGTGAAAATCATTTTTTTTTTATAATAAATAAATAATAAATCTTTATTATAAAAGGTGAATCGTAATACATAATGCATTAATAATAATTTACATCAAAGGGTTGTACTATCTTACAACTACGATTAGGTGGGTGAAGTGCTGATCTCCTAGCTAGGTTATAAGCTAACCTGTATTAAGGAGTTTCAGTCCCAAACCCCTTATTTCAATTTACATTAATCAGTACAATCTTTGGCAGTTATTATACATTAGATAAAACAAAGATTAAATCGTGTGTGTGGTGTGAGTGGGTGTGTGCATGTGGCTATGTGTGTTTGGCTGTGTGCGTGTGTTTGACTCAGTTATTTGTGTACCTGCCTTCTAATCCAAAGGTTGCGGGTTCGATTGTCTCTCACTCACTCATTGTCAAAGGATACCTTTGACAATCAGCTCTAATACCTTACTCACGCACACAACATAAACTATTGCTGTTGTTGTGCCTTAAAGCATAAAAGGGATATTTTCTTCCACTTGAACCCAAAGGCTTTATGTAGGATACATGAAGATTATCACGCTACTGTCCCACCAACATTTGTATACTAAAAGTATAATTTTTTTTTCTCACTCGATTAAAGTATTTGCCAGTGTCAAGTTATTTGATAAGTCAAGTTATTTGGAAATTACTTCAAAATTATTCAGCATGTTCGTCATTTAGTCACAGTCGAAGTCAAGTGAAGTCTTTCTTAGTGAAGTTTTAGATAGCCATGTGGTCTCCGGCCTAAAAATAATAACAAGACCACCCCATTCCATCCCGTGGTTGACGTAAAAGACGACTAAGAGATTCACCAAGTTGTCGGGCAGTAGCGCCACCTGTGTACAGCTAACCTAACTGCGGTCACCAACTCGCAAACCAAGCTCAGTGACTACGGCAAACCCCTCCTAACGGCATGGAAACCTTTGGATGAGTCCTATGTCCAGCAGTAGATGATACCAAACTGATAAAGTAATGAAGTTATGTAATGTAGTGAAGTCAAAGTCCTATCCCAGTAAGTGGTGAAAATTTTACTAGAGGCATCTATGGAGTTTGAGAATCAACATGGAAAATCAGGTAATATGCGACCAGGGGCTCTATCGGCTAAGTCGCCGAACATCGATTTCTTAAAGGGCGTTCAAATAAATAAAGTTTAAAAATGACTTAATCAATCGTTAAATCGGCTTCCATGAGCACATGTGACGTCATAAATGGTCCGGAATCTGTTGACGTTGAAGCCGATTTAACGATTGATTAAGTAATTTTTAACCTTTATTTATTCGAACGCCATGTAAGAAATCGATGTTGCCTGCTTACGTTGTCGAAGACGTTATGTCTAAAATTCACCATCATTACGCCAGTTTTAGGAAATGGAACAATGCGTCCATATGTATGTTTCCGCGTTGACGCTAAAACTCTATTCGTATTTATTAAACAGTATATTTTAAGGGCAGTAAAAATATTGTTAAATCGTGGCAGTTGCATCCGCGGAGAATATCAAATTCGTATTTTGAATGCATATAAATAAGAGTTGTTGGTTCTGTGTCTGGGTGTATTTTATCTGTTATATGTATGTATTTAGAAATATATAAGTATGTTTATCAGTTGTCTGGTTGCCATAGTGCAGGCTCTGTCTAGTTTGTGATTAGATGACAGTGTAAATTGTCCCAAGATTATTATTTATATATTATTATACACCTCCCAAACATTCATAAAATTATATTACATTGTAACCAACTTGCACGACATGATTATAGTCTATGTTGAATACAGTGAAACTATATTACGCGCTATAAACTTTATAAATTATAGCCCATATCTAGCTATAAATGTATAAAGTTTTATCAAATCAACATTCCTTAGTTCCACCCTGCAACACAGGGTATCCTAGTGCGGGTTCCAGTGTCAAACAAACATTGAAATAGTAACAAACAATCATATATCCATTCCTACTTACAAACTTTCGCATTTATAATATCTGTAGAATGTGTTTAACTTTATTTAACCTATTTTCTGGCAAATAAACATTTCGTTAATTCATTCATTCAAGAATTTTATGTTTTTTGTTTTTGTATCCGTATTTTTGGTGTCCCATACACTCCCATGTCTCCATACACTAAGTCTGGGATCCGGCGTATGTCTCCTAGATTTGTTACATTGTCTGTTGAGAACCTTCTGTTCTTGCCACTTGGCCGGGCTCTCACTATAATTTATGAGATTGAAACAAACTTCTCAAAAAGTAATTAATCAATAATATCTACGCTGCGAAAGTGACAGACGGACTAGATTATCCGTTAAAACATCATAATTTATATATCTATTATTATACCTTTGAACTTTTTGACTGCCTCTTTCTTCTAGTGGTAGAGTTCAACCTGAGGTCCTGGGTTCGAATTCCGGATCGGCAAATTTGTGATTTTTGGGATTTTTCTGTAAAATAAATTTCTCAGTATCAGCCAGAAGTCTGGAAGTTGGCGGTTTTATGCCCTCGTGCCTTGGAGAGCACGTAAACCGTATCAAGCTGGTAAAAAATGCCAGGAAGGACTTACCTAGAACGGCCACGTCTTATATGTTATAATGGCGAAAATATAAGAAACTTCCAAGCTCTTTAGTACAATAAAGTACACTTTTTTCATGAATATGTACTGACGCCAGCACATCAAGCTACCCCAATCTGTCAAATGTTCCCTATTGAAAGTGAACCTTATGCTTTTGTGATAAAGTTGAAAATCTATAAAAGAAATTTGACGGATTGGGGTAGTTGGATGTGTTGGCGTCTGTAACACATGAAAATTAAGGTAATCATACCGCAAGTACCACACATATGACCGCCTAAAATAAAGATGAAGAAAATAAAAGTTTAGGAACGAACTGGATACACCTTTAAAATATAACAAATATTTACTTACTGGCTGTGCCCCGCAGTTTTATCCGCGTTAAATTTTATAAATTATCATAGCTCCTCCCCCGTATGTGATAGCGTGATAATATGTAGCCTATATGTTGACCCGACCTCTTAGTAATATTCGTGCAAAATTTGAAGCAAATCCATGTAGTACTTTTTGAGTTTAGCCCGGACATACATACAGACAAACAGACACACAGACAAAAATTCTAAAAACTATATTTTTGGCTTCGATATTGATTGTAGATCACGCCCCAAGTATCCTTTTTAAAAACTACCCAATGTACAGTTTTGCTTTCCTACGATTTTATTATATGTATAGATATTCACAATGACATGATGTAACAATAATCTTTCTTATTTTACAAACGTGAAATAAACGTGGCAGGAAATCGCGCTCTATGAAATGGCCTCAGGGTGGCACCACAGAGCAACACAAACAAAGGGAAAAGTCCGTCCTACGGCTATTTATCTTCAACAGTCGACAGATTATGTATTGCATGTGTAGTGTTTCCTTTCCAAACAAGAACCGGAATAAAATCATTCTACAAACACTCTTTAGTAACCTGCAAAGACTGGTTTAAATACAATTTACGGGTTCAATATTAATTTGATATAAATTTTCGAAAAAAATCATAACATTTTGATATTCGCAACTTTAAGGCTTAGCCTCGAGTGTTTGAACGAAATTGATGTAAACAGGCTGTATCATCATCATCATCATCATTACAGCTAAATAAGTCCACTGCTGGACAAGCCTCCCTCAAGAATCGTCTTGGGGGATATGCCATAATCGCCACGCTTGGCAGGCGGGTTGGCGATCGCAGTAAGATGGTCATAGTACTCAGAAGGAAGCTGCTGCCCATCCTCTGGTAGATATTCCCTCGGGTCGACTTCTACGCCCCCTACGGGATGAGATGGGGTGATGATATTCTGATTCTGATATTTGTCGCCGTCACCACACAGCAGATACAGGCTGTATAGTGGAGAAATAAAATAAAATAATATTCTGAAAAGCAACGCACCCGTTACTGCTCAGGTGTTGCGAGTGTACATGGGCGGTGGTGATCACTCCATCCAGTACCACCACGAGCAAGCGGGTGCTTGCTCGTTTGTCGCCCTACGATATAAAAAAGAAGTTTCACTCAAGCTCTGGCAAAAGAGAATGTTATACCTTTATGGGGATTTATATAAAAATTTGTGTTTCAGTTGGCTATTTGATACCTGAAAATGTACTCGCACATGAAATTTGATCATGTCACGTGACTGTCAGGACTTTGGCTCGTTTGTTTCAGATCTTTACCTGTTATTGTTACAGTTGCTATACTTTCGGTAATATATCATGGCCACCTCTATGACTGGCAATGTGGCTTATGACGATGACTTGATTATAGATTTAGGGTAGATTTGTTTCTCTGATTTTTACAATTGCTGTGGTAAATACGTCAAAATGTAGCCACCCATCTGTTTACGTTTGCAATTTCCAATACAACTGCCACGTGGTTATACAGAAGACTTATTAGTTGGCTGTATTTTACATTTTTCTCTCAAACTGCTCGGTTGCTGTGGCTAAGCCGTCGCGATGTGGCCACCTCTATGTTTGCGTTTGCAATTTCCTATCCGACATACTGTCACGTGGTTATCGAGATACCGGGCTCGCGAACACGACTGTAGTTTATATTTTCCAGTTTTAAACTCGGACTAAAACGGGTTTAGAGGCTATTCTCTAAATATATCAAATATAAACCGGCTAACGGCGAATTAGGCGCATTCATTGAAAGTTTCAAGCCTTCCTTGAATTTTAAAAGCTTATTCAGAGAGATATCTAGATTATAGCTTTATACCACTGAAGGAAGCAGGAAGCCACAGTATGCAGGCAGCACAAGACTGGCCATTGTGGAGGTCTTGGGAGTTTTTTCTTCAACAATGGCTGATGATGATTATGAAGATATTGTCCAAATACTTCAGAAACATCAAAAACACAATTTCTTCTTTCATTGGTGTCAACCATGTGGATTTTAACATAATTTGAAGCAGCTATGAATAAAGTAAACGATACAGGTGCAAGAAACAACCAGTCATACCACTATATCTCATTAGGTCGGATGCAAAAGGCCATTTGGATATTCTTTACTTCGATCACGACGGTAAACGATGATACAGCTTACTAACACCTTAATGACAATGCTTGATAGACATTGAAAGAGAATGTAGGATGCTAGCAGCAGTCAGGTCAGCACTTCTTCTTCTTCTAGCGAGGAGATGCCAATATGAATGATGTAACCTTAGTAATTTTTGCTTTAATTGTATGGGCCATACACCCGTGACATTGATCATGATACCAAGCTCAATATATCCGCCTTGACTACTGTCCTCAAAAGATCAGTTTGAATTAGCAAATCAGTCAGACATATTAGCTTACTTCATGAGCTGCTTTTTTCGTACGTTCGATCAGGAAGATACGGCATTGAATTTTAAATGCCATGCATTGTTGTTTAAAATTGAATTATAGTTATTAAATTTGATTTTAAAGCATTATTGGCAATGGAAAGCGTTTATCTAATCTCAAAAATGGGAAGCTACGAACGATACACGCTGGCAGATCAAATTTAGGATTCCCTTGCTAACACCCTTCCGAAGGATGTAGGTATTATCTATCGGTTTTGTTTTCTAGAAACATGGCCGACTGATATGTTCACAGTTGCATCGAAGCAAAGATATATTGATAATACCTTCCAAATTATTAACTTTGATTTTATAGCATTATTCGCAATGCAAAGCGTTTATCTAATCTCAAAAATGGGAAATCATAAATTTAATCATCCGGCGGGTCTCGAACCTGCATCATCTACCAATCCGAGGTAGGCGTTCTGCGTTAAGCTACGAACGATACACGCTGGCAGATCAAATTTAGGATTCCCTTGCTAACACCCTTCCGGAGGATGTAGGTATTATCTATCGGTTTTGTTTTCTAGAAACATGGCATGTTTCTAGAAAACAAAACCATGTACCCCCCGGACGATTAAATTTATGACTTTCCATTTTTGAGATGAATTATAGTTATTTTACTGCCTGAGTGAAACTTGCCCCCATGAGATGAATGATAATATTCTGCATCGTCATGCAGAATATTATCATTCATCTCATGGGGGCATAGAATTCGTCCCGAGGGAATGCCATCATACTGCGGTCGCCAACTAGACCGCCAAGCGTGGTGACTGTGGCATATCTCCGCACAGTTAGGGGAAGCTCTTATCCAGCATTGGACATCATTCGCCTGACATGATGAATTTTGTTGTTTATTTATTGTTAGTGTACAGTCAGCTTACTTGACAATGGAGAGACAGGTATAATGAGAAGGAATAGTAATATTATGTGTGGTGTGACTTTGAGAGACAGAATTTGAAATACTGAAGTAAGAGAGCGTTGTGGTGTGAAAGAGGATGTAGTCACGAAGATTGAAAAAGGTATGCTGAGATGGTTTGGCCATTTAGAAAGGATGAATGAAAGAAAAGAAAGAAAGAAAGAAAATCCATTTATTCAGTAAACTGACACAGATAATAATAACAATATATATAAATGTATACAAACAGAAGTCCTTAATTCTTATCTGTGTGAGTCCGAATTGGTCCCATCTCAGCACTAGCTGCAACATTAACAGTTGCAGCGCTGGTTTTATGATGGAACCACGTAAAATAACTCACGAACAATTAGTGTACAGGTCGCAGTTAGAATTTTACAGTACCTGGACACCAAAATATAACTTATAGCTAATTTAAACAATAAATGTATGCAAGAACGAACTTAATAAATAAATATTAATAAATTAACACCAATTTGGAGATGCATAACACAGACAGTATATAAAATAATTGTTATAATGTCGACATTCTGCTCATAATTCGTCCATAACAATACATAAGTGCACCAATAAAAAATGACATTACATTTATTTAATCCATATTTTTTAGCTGAGTCGGTCAATTATATGCTCTTGGATTGACTGTCAGACAGATGTCAAGAAAAAAGGGACGCGGAAATTGAATTACTTGAAAAATCTAATATGAACAGTAAATTATTATGCTTCTTAATACTAAGTTTATAGCGTAAATATGTTTGATGTATAAGTAAAAGTGGTAATTGTGAATTTTCGATATAAAAGTGAAATATGTATGAAAACAATATTGATCGAGTAATGGTGATGCTATTGTGACGGAGTTCTTCACTGCATGAGCGTCTGGGCATTGTTGTGTTGAGCTCATTAATAGTGTGTCTTGCGGTACTCCTTCCCACAAAAGTGTGCAAAGAGATGGGTAAGTTCAGCCTTGAAAAAGTATTAAATAGTATTTGAACTGAGTTTTTGTCGCGTCAACAATTCATTTTTATAATTGGCATTAAATGTATATACTGTTCGCAGGCACTTCAACGGAGGAGGTATATTGCACCAGACCTTTGCGGCGGCATATTTAAAAGATCCACGAAAAGCTGCAGTCCTATGTCTCGGAATTAGGATCAGGTGAGCTGAAGACCTGGTTTTATAACTATTGACATCTGTTGACCAAGTTAATTTCTTGTACAGATACTCAGGCCTTTTGTTGGCAATCACACCAAATACAAGAGTTGCCAAGTGGAGTAGTCTACGAGCTGACATTTTTAACATGTTGCCACTATTTATGTACGATGTTACATGTGTTCGTGGTGGTACATTAAAACAGAAACGGGCACAGGCATTTTGTATCCGCTGGACTAGCCGTTGTGTTCTAGCCAGTAGACAGGCTCCATACACAGTGTCTGCATAATTTAGGCGAGAGAGGATAAGTGACTCACATAGTAATATGCGTATATCGGTGTTTATGTAAGGTCTTATTCGATACAATAGTTTGAGGCGATAAAAGCAATTTTGAACTGCACTTGCTACATGCTTTTCAAACTGTAATAGTGGATCGAAAATAACACCCAGGTTGCGAGCCTCATATACCTGCTCTAAAGAGTCTCCATCAATTTTAATATTAGGGCGATACTGCTCCATTTGACTTATGGTGTTTTTCGACCCCATAACCATAAACTTTGATTTTGATGGGTTTAGGACTAGTGAATTTTCACATGCCCACTTAGATACTTTACTTAAATCATAATTTATTTTTGTTACAGAGTCAAGACAGTCTTTGGGATGGCATGAGAGATACAGTTGCAGATCATCTGCATATTGATGGAATTTGCAATAAGTTATGGAATGGACAATGTCTGCACTGTAAATCAAGAACAGCAGAGGCCCAAGTATTGAGCCTTGTGGTACGCCCCTGTTTACTTGACGAAGCGAGGATGAAGCTTCATGATTATTTTTGTCACCACTAATCCGTACTAATTGGTATCTTTTTGTAAGGTAACTATGAAACCACTTAACTGTCTCCACACTGCACCCATAGTATGTCAGTTTGGACAATAGAAGGGAAATATTTATACAGTCGAATGCACGAGAGAAGTCTAGTAAAGTTAATATCGTTCCCATGCCCTGGTCCCTGGCCTGGAGTATATTATCCACTACATCAATTAAAGCTGTAGTAGTGCTGTGGCCTTTACGGAAGCCTGATTGCCTGGAAGGTAAAATACCAAATTGTTCTACATATTTGCTTAATTGGTCACATACCACCCTCTCCAAAATTTTGGATATACATGGCAATAAGCTAATTGGGCGAAGATCCTTAATATCATTGGGACTATCTTTTTTAGGTATTGGTCTTACAATAGCAGTCTTCCATATGTCGGGGAAAGTTGATGTTGACACTGACCTGTTTATGATTCTCGTGAGGGTTGTCAGTGTTTGTGGCAGTGTCAGTGTTAACATGTCTAGTGATATGTCATCTATTCCCATGGCATTAGACCTAAGGTTATGGATAATCTTTGATACCTGCTCCTCATTGACTAACTGAATTTGAAAACTACCACAACCAAACCTGTTGAATTCAAACTGTGTAAGATGGGATATAGTTACTTCATCACTACTAGGTATATTTAAAAAGTGAATGTTTAAAAGTTCAGGATTGTTGCAGTGCTGTGGTAAATCTTGGCTTTGGGTTTTGTGCTTTGTTAAATTTTTCTTAATGGACTTCCATAATATTTTAGGTTGTTTTATTTTGCTGTTAATATGAGTCTTAAAGTAAGCAGTCTTTTCTCTGTCTATGGCTGCCCTTACTTCATATTTAAGTTTCTTATAGAATTCTAAATGAATGTCTGATTTGGTCCGCTTAGACTTAGTGTGCTGTTTGTCCCTTAATTGCATCATATCTTTAATAGTGGTGGTGATCCAGGGATAAGATACTTCTTTAATCAAAATTCTTTTAACTGGAGCATGTAGATCAAATAAAGTTGTAATGTAGTTGTTTAGAGTCTCAACCATGCAATTGACATCTCCTAGCTTGCCTATGGAGTCCCAGTCTATACACCCTAAGTCATACTGGAATAAGTCTTGCAGTATGTCATTTAATGGCCGATATCTTACCCAGAAAGGGGCAGGTTTATAAACCTTAAAGTTAAGTTCAGTTGTGGCGATAGCATGATGTCCAAGGTCAGGTATGTGGTTTACTGATACTCCACGGACAGAGGCATCTGTACAAATCAAGTCAATCAAGGTCGCACTGTGATCAGTAAAATGAGTTGGTTCCGTAATTATATTAATGAGATTGGTGCTGTGTAGAAAACAGTTGAGTAGCTTCACTTTGTTATCAGAGGTATCAAGTAAATTAATGTTAAAGTCGCCCAGTAATACTATTTTATCAACATTCCGGAAGGAAGTAACAGAATCAGTAATGGCGTCAAGAAATACGCTGACATCGAGCCAGGGCGGCCTGTACGCGGTGCCGACGACCACCGATTGTGTGTTCACGCTCAGCCGGAGCCACATCTGCTCTACAGTTGGTACAGACGGGTGCGGCAACGCGCGGACTCGCAGCCCCTGACGCACGTAAAACCCAACGCCGCCACCTCGCGACCTTCCCGAGACAGCTGTACGTGGCATGTGTTGTAGTCTATAGTTAGGAACGAATGGTGCCCTACCTTCCTCTCCCGCTTTGATCCAGGTTTCGTTTATTGCCATTAAGTCCACATCCAGATTCTCCATGGCTACTATAAATTCCTCATGCCGTGTTCCGAGTGACCCCGCGTTGAAAAGTCCAACTTTTAATTGTTTTTGTTTAACCATTTGTGTATAATAAGTAATGTGTGTATTGATATGAGATGTATTGAGTGTTAACCAATAATGTGAACTGTATGTAGAATAAGCTATAACCTGTGTCTATATATTTAGACAATTTACACAATATAGTCAAGAAAATATCTATACAAATAAAACGATGACATTGTAAATATTTATATAAGTTAAACCCTATGTTTATTAATTTAGAAAATTGACAATAAGCCGATAAAAGAATAATGTTTAAATGAATAATACAATGTAATTGTAAATATTTACATGAGCCACTCTTAACCAAATTGTGCAAACATGATATATTCAATAGGTGAAATATGGTGTATATGCAGATCCTAAACTGTAAATATGATATAAAGACAGCACTAAGAATAATCACATTAGTAAGAGGAGTAATAGTACCACTTTTTACATTATTCTTCTTCACAACATTATGCTTCTTTGTCAAACGACTGCTCGCCAAAAACACGACGGATGTCAGCCTCTGTTCGGATCACAAAGGTGCGCTTTCCATCAGATTCCTTTGCCAATATTTTACCATGCTTAGTCCAAGTGAAACGCCAATTAACGCGCTGGGCAGCCTGTCGAACGAGGTAGAACAGATGCCTGTTGACGTATGTTAGCCTCTCGTTGACATAGAACCTCTGGGGCGGCGCAGCCAGGCCGAGGTGCTCGGTGTCGACAGCTCGGCGGACGCGCGCCGCGCGCAGCAGCTCGTCGCGCAGCTGGCGGCGCGCGAGGCGCAGCACGACGCGGCGCGCGCGCGGCGCCGGCCCGCTCGCAGCGCCAGGCAAGCCAGGCTCGGCCACTCGCCCGGGGCCCAGGCCCACCCGTTCGGCAAACACTATGTCTCGCGCTTCGAGGGTGACCCCAAGCTTCTTGGCAACTAGTTCAACGGTGTGTATGATGTTCTCACCCCTATCCTCAGGGAGGTTAGTGATCTCCAAATCCGAGCTCAACAGATCCTGATCTCGATCATTAATCTGTGACTTCAGCTGCGCCACTGTATTTTCCAGCTGCTTAACGGAGTCATCTGTTGCTGTGGTGGGTGGTCTTTTTTCAATGACTGTAATCTTTGATTCCAAGTCATTGACCCGTTGCTCACACTTAGACACCCGCGTCCCTAGTGCTGATACCTGATCTGTCAGCTTCCTGATATCTCGCCTAACTTCAGCCCTCATCTGCTGAATTTCAGACTTGATTTGTCTGAGCAATTCCACCTGTGATATTGGCGCTTCATTCGGGTCCTCTTCATGCTCCAAGTCGGTCAGCTCTCCAGCATCTTCAAATGCGGTGTTGGGGCTATTTTGCGACATAGAACTGCAGCTGTTTGCGTCCGTCTCTTTATTCAGGGTTTTTGCCCTGGAATTGGAGTTTACGCGACATCCGCCACACTTCCAGGTACCCGCTTTCGGTACTGCAGACAGCTGAACACAGTCTAGATGGTATTTTTTCCTGCAGTTACTGCAGGTGGCGCCTCCACGTACTGACAAAAATTTACCACAATGCGCACAGTTGGTCATTCTAAGGTAAACAGATAGCGTTAGTACTTCTGTTAGCTACTAGATGGCGCTACGCGATCAATAATGTCTGTCTTATATTTAAATATTGTATTTTGATGTAATTAATTCAACAAGGCGGGTTATTATAGGTAATTTATATAATTAGGCCGAATCCAGGCACTTAACTGACAGTTTATAGTACTTATATAAATATCACTTTCACTTTTAGTTCACTGTGAGGTAGTTTATAAGATGTAAGTTATGTTAAAGTTGTATAATTTAGTTTATATTACACTATATCTTTAAATAACAATTGTTCTTATTAATCACAATATTATCCACTTCGGGCAACAAAAATCTTGCACAGTTATTACTTTATTTAATTAATATTAATGAATTTTTATTTTTTAACTGGGAGCTATACCTTCACGTTTGACAGTTGACAGTTTTGAATGAAAGAAGATTGACAAAAGAAGTATACCTGGCCTGTGTGAATGGTACAACCGGAAGGGGAAGACCTCGTAGAACATTCTCTGATCAAATCGGAGACGTACTTAAGAAAGGTCAGGTCAGAAGTACCCTAAACCGGCGAGCATGTATGAAGAATATAATGTCAGTGAACGAAGCGAAAGAGGTGTGCAAGGATCGTGATAAATGGAAGTCCGTTGTCTCTGCCTACCCCTCTGGGAGACATGCGTGAGTCTATGTATGTAATAGTAATATTAGAGCACGAATATTCCTTGAAGCTAATCTTGACACCGTTTCATAATTCCATATACTTTTAACTTGTTAAAAAGATACCTTTATGTCGAGTGCTTTTCAGCCAGCTGAAGTGGCTCTCACCAGGAGTGTTTGAAGTGGTTCAGGGGGGCGCGAGAGGCAAAGGGGGGCGGCAGTCAGCAAGGGAATGCTTCGTTCGTCAACTTGACAAGTCGGCGTTGGTCTGAGGGCCTGATGATCGGTGGTTCGAGACTAATACCAACTTTAGGGGGTTCGGAACTTCTTATCTTGTATGGAAATTTATTTTGACTTTTTGAATTTAGTTTAGCCACTGGAATGTAGTATATCCTTTGTAGTAATCGTATAAAGTGGTTTATTTGTGATAAAATTTATGAACTGTATTTGTATGTCTTGTTTCTCAAGGGAACTAGGTACAATTTAAAAAAAAAAAAATCTTATCCCCATTCAGTTTTATTCAAGTAAGTATTTTGAAAGTATGAAAGTATTTTGGTCAACAAAATCACTATTAATCATCAACAGGCAGAATAGTTGTAGAAGAGTAGATTGAAAAGTGAATTTAAAGGTATCCTCTAAATATCTTTTAACATATTTAGAGATAATAAACAATTAAAATAGATTTCTTGGTACAACTATCACACTGCCATCTGATTCCAAACTAGGCAGGGCCTGTACTATGGCGACCAGACAGCTGAAACATACTTATATATTTCTAATAACATACATATTATACAACCATACTCGCAACATATAATCGTGCTCATCACACCAAGATTTCTGGTGTGCGGGGACCAAACCATTCGGCTAGTAATCTCTCAAATTTGGTAATTCCCAGTTTTCTTACAGTGTTAAATCGAAACCATATAATATATTGTTAGCTCTCGGCCTAGCCTGTTGCAACTAGCAACTGGAATTAAACGAGTGGCGATTGGTTGCCATTTGACCTCAAATTATTCTAGTACAGGATTGTCCAGTGCGGAGGTCAACTCAGTACAACGCGTAATCTGACGGCTTGTACTGTCCGGAATTCCGGATATAGCGGTAAGTAGTAAGATTAATTATGTAGTTCAATGTCTTTACTAATACAGGCTGTAACATAAATAAAAGTAATGAAAATTACAAAATTTTATGTAATTACTTCGATAAAAACACAAACAGATTACGGAATTTTAGCTTTTATGTTGTCAGTATTTCTATTTATGACACTCATATTATAAAGGCGACAGTTTGAGAGTGGGTGAGCGTGTATGTTTGTTACTTCTTCACGTCTAAACGGCTGGAGCCATTTCAATAGAATTTGGTGTGGAGTTAGTTGATACCCTCGATTAACACATAGGCTATAATTTATGAAGTTTAACGCGGGTAAAACCGCGCTAGTATTATATAAAATTTGGGAATAAAATGACGATAATAATAAAAATATACAAATAAAAATAAAAATTATGTATGTACAGACGCCAGCACATCAAGCTACATCAATCTGTCGTGAAAGTGTACCTTATGCTCTTGTGATAAAGTTGAAAATCAATAAAATAAATTTGACAGATCAGGGTAGCTGGATGTGCTGGCATCTGTACAAAACACATGAAACTCGCGTCATCGTCACCGCACGCTTCCCATGAGTTAGGTATGTGTATACTACATAATTATTTTTTTTTAAATGTGTACATAGATACCTCCGTCCGTTATTAGTATACCTTGTATTATTATCAACTATTATATTGTAGATTAGAAGTGTAAAAAATTGTTTTGTAAATCTATCGGCAGTCTCCAAAGACTATCCCAAATGCTTTTTAAAGTCAATGCCTGCAATAGTGAAACGACCTCCTGTGTCGCGGGGTACTTTACAAACATATAATTGACGGACACAAAGTACAGACGCCAGCACATCAAGCTACCCCATTCTGTCAAATTTCTTTTATAGATTTCCAACTTTATCACATAAGCATAAGGTTCACTTTCAATTGGGGAAATTTCACAGATTAGGATAGCTTGATGTGCTGGCGTCTGTACATCCGGACCTAGAACAAGTATTTAATTTTATGGGTTACACTAATAGTTGTACTGCTCGGGAATCCAACCCGCGACACGAAGTGGGAAGGCGACTGCCTTAACTGCGCCACACGTACAGTCAAATGTTCCTCCACATAAGCCGAGGTTGTGCAATGATCTCCCTGTGATGAACAGACTACAGTAAGCCCTTCCCAAAAGAGCAATAAGGTTTCTAAAGTGTGAGTGGTGGGCTCTTTTCTTGCATACGTCCATAAGCTACAGTGACCAGATTACAGTAAAGTGTCCAAGAAGCACACGGCTAAGTGACTATCTCTGGTGACTTACTTGCATTAAAAATATTATATTCTAACCTTATACTTAACATGAACGGTTTGTTTCCATCGGCTGTCTCATTGAGTCTTAATCATCATCATGTCAGCTAATGACGTGATGTTCACAGCTAGACGAAAGTGTATACTTGTTATATCCAGCTTTATTAAATGACGATAATGATGAATGTTGATGAATCAAAGTCAAAGTCAAAGTAACTTTATTCCGTAAAAAATTTACATTTATGTGGAATCGTCATATTTTTTTTACCCTACCGTGCAGTGCATGACGTGGCAGCTACTGAGAAACACTGCCAGAAAACTCAGTAGAAATCCTTTTTTTAAATAAAATATACTTAAGATTAATTACAATCATGTGTGTTGACTCAGAACAACTCCATCCCAAGCACTTTTATCACTTAAATAATCAGAAATTTTGTAATATGCCCAGCTACACAATTTGGCTTTAATAATTCTTTTAAACTTATTCGTAGACAATTCTCTAATATCATTGGGAAGTTTGTTATAAAATCTTATACATTGCCCCATAAAATGCCCCATTATTTTGTGGAGACGGGTAGTATGCAATATGAGATTATTCTTATATCTAGTATTTACATTATTACAAATAATAATAATAATTTTAATAGAAGGTTGTCTAAGGATTTTCAGACGAACATTAAGTTTTTCTGGAAATCCGTTTGATCACTAAGAATAGCTCAAGCTAAGCATAACTCAAACCTCAGAACTGAAATCCATACGAGACCAAGATGGAAATATAGTGAAAGGGGAAGAATGCGTGTTAAAACGTTGGAAGGAGTATTTTGAAAGTTTGTATGAAAGAGGTGTAACAGAGAGTGAACGTAGTTCACTAAGTATAGACAAGAACAAATGTAAAGATGACATTGGTATGGATGAGATTGTGAAAGCTATTAAGGGTATGAAATCAGGTAAGTCACCAGGGTATGACAGGATAACTTCCGAGATGCTGAAGGCTGGACATGGCGTCATAGCGAGTCAGCTGTGAAGCCTTTTCAATCTATGCTATACCACCGGCCAAGTGCCAAGTGATTGGTGCAAGGCTGTCATCGTACCTCTTTACAAAGGGAAAGGCTCACGGCAAGACTGTAAAAACTATAGGGGCATTAGTCTGCTCAGCGTCGTTGGTAAGTTGTATGCAAAAGTATTGGTTGAAAGCTCTGCGAAGCAGTATAGTATAGTAGAGAAGTTTTTGGGCAAAAACCAAAAGGTTTACTGTGCCTTCGTAGACTTAGAAAAGGCCTACGATAGAGTGTTGAGGAGTGAACTATGGTCGGTACTGTCCATGTATGGGTTGAACGACAACCTTGTTCAAGCACTGAAATCTCTTTATAGGGATTCCAGAGCTTGCGTGAGGATTAACGGGTCATACACCGAGTGGTTTAGCATCCAAAAGGGTGTTAGACAGGGATGTGTAGCGTCACCATGGTTATTTAACCTATTCATGGATAGCTGTTTAAAAGACTTGAAAGAAAGTGAATGCGGTGTAAGGATGAATGAGTTACTCATCAAATGTCTGCTTTACGCTGATGATCAAGTTTTACTTGCATCATCGGCGGACGAGTTGCAGGTGATGGTAACAAGTATGCATGACTCTTTTGAAAGGAAAGGGATGAAAATGAATGTAGGTAAGACGAAAGTAATGGTATTTGAGAGGGATGAATACACGACAGCGTGTGATATTGTGATTGGAGGAGAGAAAGTCGAACAGGTGAATGAATTTGTATATTTGGGAACTTTGTTTACGAGAGATGGGAAATATGAAAAAGATATTGTTAGAAGAGTTAATGCAGGGAACAGAGTGAATGGGGCACTACACGCCTTTATGAGTAGCCGGCAAGTATCAAAGAAGGCTCGACTAGCCGTGCACGATGGATTGTTAGTGCCAACTTTAATGTATGAAAGTGAAAGTTGGGTATGGCAGAAAAAGAATGAAAGTAAAATAAATGCAGTGGAAATGAGAGCTCTGAGAAGTATGTGTGGTGTGACTTTGAGAGACAGAATTCGAAATACTGATGTAAGAGAGCGTTGTGGTGTGAAAGAGGATGTAGTCACAAAGATAAAGTATACCTGGCCTGTGTGAATGGGACAACCGGAAGGGGAAGACCACGTCGAACATTCTCTGACCAAATTGGAGATGTTCTCAAGAAAGGGCAGGTCAGAAGTACCCTAAACCGGCGAGCATGTATGAAGAATATAATGTCAGTAATCGAGGCAAAAGAAGTATGCAAAGATCGTGACAAATGGAAATCCGTTGTCTCTGCCTACCCCTCTGGCAAACAGGCGTGAGTCTATGTATGTATGTATGTACATTATGTGTATCGCTCCTTTTACAGATCTTAAACATTCCTTTTCTTATTAAAAGTAACGTTACACATATAAATATTTAATCTTAAAAATACAACTTTCATTTTATCTCTTATAATCTATAGTTGCTATTCGAAATTGCTATGCCTGAGCAATTATGTTATGACTATGACACATAATAGGGGCCTGCGTCAATAGTGTCAGGTGTAGCATTGCTAATATTTTGTTCTCGTAATACCTACATAGTCTTCTTTTTTTATCGATTGTACCAATTATGTATTATTAAGCTATTGCATAGCTTCTATCGCGGGCCTTGAGCGTGGGGACCGAATCCAGAAATTCCGCACATAGCTCGTAGAACTGAGGGCCTTTGGGGCAGAAAGGTTCTTGAGTGGCGACCACGAACCGGAAGACGCAACGTGGGCAGGCCCCCTACAAGATGGACCGATGGAACCGCTGGATGCGAATAGCACAACACCGGCAATTGTGGAGATCTTTGGGCAGGCCTTTGTCCAGCAGTGGACGTCTTTCGGCTGATATGATGATTATGATGATGATGACATAACTCCATTGAGCAAATCATTTGGTGCGGTAAAAGATTTTCACAATGGAGTTATGTCATCATTTTAGGGCCATTTGCCATTATCGTCACGCTTAGCAGACGGGTTGACGATCGCGGTATGATCGTCATAGTACAGACGCCAGCACATCAAGCTACCCAATCTGTCAAATACCCCAATTGAAAGTGAACCTTATGATAAAATTGAAAATCTATAAAAGAAATTTGACAAATTAGGGTAGCTGGATGTGCTGGCGTCTGTAAATAGAGAGACGTTTCTGCCCGTTCTCTGCGAGATATTCCTTCGGGTCGACTTCTACGCCCCCCACGGGGTGAAATGGGATGGCGATATTCTTTGCCGTCAGCAGTTATCATCAACATCATCATATCAGCCCAAAAGACGCCCACTGCTGGACAAAGGCCTCCCCCAAAGATCTCCACAATTGCCGGTCTTGCGCTATCCGCACCCAGCGATTTCCAGCGACCCTCACAAGATCATCGGTCCATCTTGTAGGGGCCTGCCCAGGCTGCGTATTCAGAAGAAACTTTCTTTTTTTCTTTCTTACTTTGTTAATAATAGGTCTTTACCTATGAAATTGCCGTTTTGTATGAAAAAATTTAAACGAATTTTTTTCATGATTTTTTTTATTTGTATTAATCGAAGTAATCACCCATGCAATCAATGCATCTTTGCCATCGCAGTGGCAGTTTATTGATGCCCTTCTTAAAGAAATCAGCTGGACGGGAGGCAACAAATTCTTCAAAGGCATTTTGTACTGCCTCTCGGGTATTGAATTTTTTTCCCGCCAAGAAGTTATCCAAATTCTGGAAAAAGTAGTAGTCTGTAGGCGCAAGGTCTGGTGAGTAGGGCGGATGACGGAGAGCTTCCAACCCCAGTTCTTGCAACTTGGAGACCGTCTGCTGTGCAGTATGAGGTCGCGCGTTGTCGTGCAGGAGCAGCGGAGACGAGCGATTGACCAATGCTGGTTGGAGATGCGCCAGCTTCTCCATCATTGTGCTCAGTTCTTCACAGTACACATCTGCAGTAATGCTCACCCCGTTTGGTAAGAAGCTGTGATGAATCACACCGGCGCTAGACCATCAAACAGTGACCATCACTTTTCTAGGGGTAAGTTTTCGTTTAGGGCATTGTTTAGGTGCTGAACCAGGATCCAACCAACTTGCTGAGCGCTTGCGGTTATCAAACAGAATCCATTTTTCATCGCAGGTAACAATGCGGTTCAAAATTCCTTCATTTGTGTGTCTGTTGAGCAGTGCAAGGCACGTCTCGACGCGTACTTCGCGCTGGCGATCATTGAGTTCGTGGGGCACCCATTTGTCAAGCTTTTTTACCTTGCCAATTTGACGCAAATGGACCAATATTGTTTTGACGCTAACGTCGAAAGCTGCTGCTAATTCAGCCGTAGATTGTGTATCATCAGCTTCCACAACCGCCTTTAATTCGTCATTGTCGACCAAAGTCTTCGGACGACCGCGAGGTTCATTTTTCAGGTCGAAATTTCCAGAACGGAAGCGAGCAAACCAATAACAGGTGGTGCGTTGGTTTGTAGTGTTAGCTCCGTAAACGTCGTTGATGTTGCGTGCCGCTTGTGCCGCGTTGCTGCCACGACGGTACTCATATTCCATAATTACTCGTATTTTTAACGTATCCATGATGACGAAAAAGATTGAAATGCGATGAAAATGTAACACTAATCAATAAAGAAATGACTACTTTTGGAAAAAAGAATCCATGTTTTTAAAATAAAATTAATTTGAAATTAGAATTCTTAGCCAAACAAAAATTATTTTGATTTGAAATGGCCAGTACTGCAGAACGGCAATTTCATAGGTAAAGACCTAATATTTGTATAGTAAATCTGCTCAAAATGTTTTTTTAAATTGGTCATTGGCTTCGGTAGATCGGTTTATAAAAGAAACTACATAAACAAGTATATAGATAGATAGATAACACTTTATTGCACCAAATTGAAGCATAACATTATAATATCAGTTAAGTTTATAATAAGGTACAAACGGCGGTCTTATCGCTAATTCAGCAATCTCTTCCAGACAACCGTTGGATGAATCAAAGCAATGCAGGGAGATAAAGTGGTAGTTGGCAGTGCATCTACTTATATAAATTTATATATATTTATATGTACCTACCTAGGTACAAATATTATATATACATATATACACACAATACATAGATATATAACATAAAAATATACATACATATAAATATATATAGTTCCTTTATAATATCCTATAAATATATCTATTGATTAAATAATATAGCCGCCATTTTGCAGTTAATAATATTACGGTAGGTACATTCTTTTTACGATTAGACTGGCGCATCGAGGTGTTACGTTTGACGTGGTCGAGTAAAAATACATAAAATATTCCAATGATGTTACTTCAGCTACGATAGTAACATGCAGAACCCTGTTTGTAGTAATAATAACTGTGTGTATGTGTTAGTAAATAGAGTAGTAATGTGCATTGATTGAACGTTCATTCACGGGCAGAGTGACTCATCGAGTGAGTATAGTGGAGTGCAGGACGCTTACTATGCGGGGTTGCCAGTTACGGGAATTTGGTAGAGTTGGTTTAAATTAACACAGATTTGGTAGATATTTATATTTATACTTGTAAATGAGTATTTTATTCTGATTTCCAAGAATATAAGATAACGGGCTTGTTGGCGTGGTTGGTAAATGCTTGCTTTTCGCCGCAGGTCGTGGGTTCGAGTCAGACCCAGGACAGATATTTGTGTGCATGAATATGTCTACTTGTCTGGATCTGGATGTCTTCTATGTATTGTATATATTTACAAAAAAAGTTAATAAGTATTTCTGCCCGTTCTCTAGTATTCAATAGCACAAGCTTTGCTTAGTTTCGGTTAGATGGCGCGAGTGATATGCCCCGGAAATTTATTATTATTACTAAAATATTTTGTTTTCATTGTATCCATAAATCGCTTTAATTTAAAGTTCGCTTTTTAGTTTTTGGCTTTAAAGTTCACTTGTATAGGAAGACAAGTGAACTTTAAAACCAAATTATAATCTATTTTTGCGATGCACGATGGCTGGTTTGGTCTAGACTTGTCATGTTCCAACAATTAAACAAATTATGCTTGTATATTTATATATATATATATATATATACACATCTTTATTAAATTACGCATATATATCTAGATGCGTCATTCAATAGATGGATTTGTTAAAAATAAAAGACGGAAGGTCATTGAAACACTTTCTGATAGTCAATTTTAATATAATAACGACGGGCGAATAATATGACGGGCCTGTTGGCGTGGTTGGCAAATGCTTGATTTTCACGCCGGAGGTCGTGGGTTTGATTCCCACCCTGGACAAATATTTGTGCGCATGAAGATGTCTGTTTATCCTGTGTCTGGGTGTAATTATCTATATAAGTATATATTTACTAAAGAAAAGTAGTAAATGTGGTATATCAGTTATCTGGTTTCCATAGTACAAGTCTCTGCTTAGATTGGGATCAGATGTCCGTGTGTAAATAATGTCCTAGAATATTATTATTATTATATTATTATTAATTAATAATCCGCATCCAGCGATTTCCAGCGACCGACACAAGATCATCGGTCCACCTTGTAGGGGGCCTGCCCACGCTGCGTCTTCCGGTTCGTGGTCGCCACTCGAGAACCTTTCTGCCCCAGCGGCCGCTAGACCGGCCATTGTGGAGATCTTTGGGGGAGGCCAGTGGACGTCTTTCGGCTGATATGATGATGATGATGATGAATTAATAATCACCGCAAATAATAATTGAAATTTGGATATCAAAGCTACTAAAAAAGGTGCCCCAAAAAGTAATGAATTTTAATAATGACAATGATGTAAGAATGTTGATGGCCAGAAAGCCTTTTCAAAAGGAATTTGTTTTTCAATTGAAACTTTACGCATGCCGAAAATGCTAGTCCATAGAACTCTATCTCATGGCATAAAAACAACGGGGACTGGCCCCAAACCTCATCATCATGTCAGCCTATAGACATAGGCCTCCCCTAGATATTTTATTATTTAGAGGGTTGTCCGTCATCGCTATTTAGATATTTCCTGCCTTCTATGCCCTCCACGGTATGGAATGTGGTAGTCATATACTTTGCCGACAGGCACACAGCAAATTCCATGCATTAGGCTACTGTAGCCCAAATTGCGCCAAAAGCACTATTAATATTTTTGTTCCTTTTAAGATCAGCTAATAATGGATTAATAGCAAAGAGCTTCGAAAAACACCTAAAGAGGCTGACTTTAGGCGGTTGGGTCAAGAACAAGATCCAAAAAGCGGTGCTTTTTGACACGGCATTGTCAGCAGGTTCCTGTCTCTAGAGCCGTAACCTCCGGTAGCATAGACCCTGTTCCTGCTGCCGGTTGCAAATCCCTTTTTTTATATTTTAAAATGTATATTTCTGTTTTTTATACATTTTAAAATGTATTTAATAAGAAAGATATTTGAATAAATGATAATAATAATAATGTCCTCCTAGTCGAATTTCGGCCACGGCGGCCAGTCTCAACAGAGATTAGCCATCTGCCCGGAACATATTATAGTGCTCAAGTGTGTGCGCAAACACAGGAGCACTTTCTATTCCATCACTCTCATGATCCGATGGGACGCCTAGGCGACACGACCAGAGAGAGGACAGGTACAGGACCGACGGCTTTACGTGCTCTCCGAGACACAGGGGTATAATACCGCCAACTCCCAGACTTCGGGCTGATGCTGAGAAATTTTTCTTTTTACAGAAAAGTCCCATAATCACTGTTTGGCCCGACCCGGGATTTGAACCCAGGACCTCGTTCGGGTGAACACGCTACCGCTAGACCAACGAGGCAGTCATGCAAATCAGCAAATGCTATGTGTCTGTCTCCTTGGGAAACATTGTGTTTAAAATATAGTCTGAGGTTACTGCCACTTAGTACAAATACCAAATCTTCCCCAAAAATTTGTTCAACAGCAACCCCATGTCCTAGAAGGGGACGCATGCGCGGTCGTGGGGCGGTCGATAGGCGTCGCTCAGT
Source organism: Pseudoips prasinana (assembly GCA_951640165.1). Classification (NCBI taxonomy): domain Eukaryota; kingdom Metazoa; phylum Arthropoda; class Insecta; order Lepidoptera; family Nolidae; genus Pseudoips; species Pseudoips prasinana. Next base: position 39,588,645 of record OX621237.1, on the reverse strand, counting down.
CCGCGCCGCGCCGGGCTCCAGACCGCCCGCGCCCGCCATGAGGGCGCGCGCGCTCCTCTTCCTGCTCGCGATATACGCCACCTACAGCCATGCTGAGAAGAGCAAATTCTGTGAGTTTTTAATCCTTATATTTTAATAATAACTTCCCATTTTCAATACAAAACAAAACTTCCATGTTTTCTGTGTGTAACCTGCCCCTATCTTTCGTTGGAGGATCTCGTGTCTCTTAGATGATGGCTGAAGAAACGATGGATATCAAGAAATTCCCGTTATTATGTGTGTTTTTTGATGTATCGTGAACTTAAGTTTCATTTAGAAATTCGCGGCAATTTAATCTACAATTCGTAGTAAGTACCGAGTCGGTAGTATCGCGCCGTCAAAAGGTCTTAAGTCCTTACATAAGAAGGGCGGCGAAGCTCCAAAACTAAATTACATTTAGGTTAAGTAGTTATGTAAAATTACGTTTCTTATATTTGCCGGAAATAGGTCAAAAGACAATGCCTCCTGTAAGCGGCGCGCGTCGTCCTATTTGTGTGCGTCTAATGTAGGTACCTACAGGGTATACAATTCATTACCCCTAGTTTGGGCGGGCGACTTTCTTTATATCGTACGTATCCTTAACGATATTAGGTCGTTACGACGACGTGTCGTTACGTCTAAATTATGTTTCATAAATGTGATATTGTTTTAGGTTTGGATTTAATGGGGGTTTTATTGATTATTATCATGTCGGTGGAGTAGAGGTGTGTTTAGCACACCGTACTGGCAGCATGAGCTTGGTTTTTTTATTAGCTAGTCTATTGTACCTTAATCGTTCAACTGGCAAATTGCCAAAATATGCCATTGTTTAACTATTGTGTCTAGAGTGAGTTCCTGGGATAAGTTAATGTTTAAAGTAAGCGAAAACCTATCATCACATTGAAATAAATCTATAATACTTTAGTTAAATGTCTAAAGTGAATAATTTGACTGCCTCGTTGGACTAGCGGTAGCGTGTTCAACTGCAGAAAACGAAGTCCTGGGTTTAAATCCCGAGTCGGCCATTAAGTGATACTGGAAATTTCTGTAAAGAACAATTTCTCAGTATTTCCCCGAAGTCTGTAAGTTGGCGGTATTATACCCGCATGCCAGACCACGTAAAGACGTCACCGCGTCGGTCCAGTATCTGACCTCTTTCCAGTCGCGTCATTAGTTGTCCCATCGAATAATGAGAGCGATGGTATAGAAAGTGCCCCCGTGTTTGCTCACATATTTACGTACTATAATATGTCCCGTGCAGATGACTACTCTCCATTGAGATTGGCCGCCGTAGCCGAAATTGGGCCAGGAGGATATAATATTATATATTTTATAAAACCAGTACAGTATATAGCTCTATGATACCTAACCCAGACATTACTACTCTGCACTATTTAGGAAGGTGACCCTTAAATAGTAATCTAGGCACCGCCTGACCTCACTCCGGAACCTGTTTTTCACACAATCGAGCATTGTAATGTGTTCTGCGTATTTGGCTATTCTCCGTTTGGATTGGCCGCTGCAGCTGAAATTCGGCCAGGAGTACATTCCGAAGTACGGGACGCTCAGAAATTATACCAATTTGGCGGTAACCCATCTATGAACTGACCACGAGACAAGTTGCTTAACCTTGCCGATACTTACGGACCAGTAAAAGCATCTAGCTATGAGTTTTGGTATAAAGAGTTCGTTTAACAAATCAATAGTCATATTGTAGAACAATAAATTTAATAATCCACTTTCTTAATTATTTACTTAAAACTTATCAATAAAAATATTCCGATAACCTGTAAACCGTAGACGTGAATACAATAATACATAAATATTTTATATACCTATGTTATACGTTATTATGTACAAAGCGACACAGTTATATGTTGCTAAAATACTTGTTGATTTTCTGCCATCCTTCTGATAGCTTATTGGCTATCTTATCTACTGGTCCCGGTCCTCCACAATGCCTAGGTCCTCCAGCAAGGAGAAGGGTCTCCCCGGGAGCCAGTTTCAAGGTTTTATCCATGATTAAATGAGAAGCCACTGAAGAACTAGACCCGGTAGAACTGGCAGCCACTGTCATTTCTGCTGGAATGCCTGGGATTCTAGACAGCTGGACTTCTGTGGTTTCCTTGGCCAAATTTGAGGCTACCAGCATCGAACCTTGTCCTCCCCACCTCAGGATAATAACAGCCCCGTTGAGTCGTTTTATCTGGAAATATGAAACATCAAATAATTTTTCATAAATTCTTGTATTCGCTCTTCTCTTTCATATCCCAAAGGGCCTAAAAGACGTTTAAGCAAAATAGAAATTGAAATCTTGGGTCTCTTAATTTATTTATGTACTAGCTGTGCCCGCGACTTCGTTCGCGTGGATGTCGGAACTTAACAATGTATTTTTTAGTGTAAAGCGCTGTGGGAGGATACCGATACAATTTCTTTTTTAATTTAATTTAGTGCTTCTTTATTTCCCCTGTGGAACCATCTGGAGCGTAAACAAAAACGTTATTGGGGTCGTTTATGCGTGAAAGAGCTACGTATAGTTGACCATGGGAAAAGCATCCAATACTTAGGTCCATCCCCGCAACTAATGTCTAGCTTTATTAATCGTCATGGCATAACAGAGACTGACTGGGAATTGCACTGGTTTGAAAGAGAAAGGAAACTTTTAAGGAATTATAGGTATCCTTGGAATAAAAACAATATCACCGGCGCCGCAACCTGTTAATATTTCAGCTTCGATAATGTTTTGCTGCAGATTTGTGACTTTGAGCCGAGTGCCGTTACAAAGTTTGGGGGGACATGAATTTCTGAGGAGAATTATTGGTACACCGATTTTTAAAACTATTTTGTGGGCTGGAAGTCCAGGTGTGCTGAGGGAATCCAAAAATTCTACTGGGTAATGCGTGGCGTCATCTTCTTCCATACCTGTATTTATTGAGCTATATTCTTTACTATTCCCGGACGCATGAGTCAATATTTTGAAATGAATTGCCGCAGCTTCGTCATTGCGGGGAGTCAAAATAGCTCGCTGACATAGCCAAGAACCAGCTTGATTGCCAATGTTTGTGGTATCTCCGTACACAGAAGAAATTAGCTCCAGCTGTGATGTAACGTAAGAGCAGAGATTACCAATCAATATAACTTTTCCATATTCTTGTACGGGGTATGTGCCATCGCCTATTTTTTTACAATAAATTGGCAAACTCCTGTGCATTTTCGCAGCCTCTGACTGATCAGGTTCCCTCCTATACTTATAACTATCTCTTGAATAGCCAATAAGGACCTGTTGTGACAAATTTCACGTACCTTGTCAGGAATTTCTCCATCAGTATTTAGTTGTACATGTCTCATAAAATCTTCAGCATACTTGTCATGGTATTTTTTCCATAACTGGTTAGCACCCGATAACGCACAAAAGGTCCATAAGATGGCAAACAAATGTCGCAAGCGCTGTGGACTATCGCTCACGCATCCTTCCGCTAGAGCGTCATCCCAATGCTGACCTCCATATAATAAATGGCGTGCTCGGCAAGCGGCCTGGTATGTGGGATGTTCAATATCATCCATTTTACGGCGCTCAGCTAAAGACGTAGGTCCTCGCACTACATGGACCAGATTGTGGGATGAACTCACACGTGAGCACGCCACGTGAACCTGCCCGCCTTCCTTAAGTCAATTCCAGCTAATGGTTATCATTCGGCACTAACGGAATACGTGACACGAACACTGTTTCTCCCTGGGCGGATCCAGGCATAATAGTAGCCTCTATAACACGATGCAAAGCTTTGACTTGAAGCCTAGTGCCGTTGCAAAGTTTAGGTGGCTTCAAATTCCTCAGAACCATTATAGATATACCCACACGCAACATACATAGGGGATGTATGTTGCGTGTGGGTATACCTATAATGGTTCTGAGGAATTTGAAATATTATTTGGAATATTATACGCCCTTAGGGGTGGAAATTCCTAAAATCCTGAAATACATATTTTTATTTTTAACGGAAAGGCCATACCAATTTTCATGCTTTTCACTTAAAAAATTACACACTTTTCATAAAAACTTACATTTTACGCCCTTTGGGTGGAATTTCCAAAACTTCTAAAATATTTATTTTTATTTTTAGCTGAACTACTAAATATAAGTTTCAATGCCTTTAACTACAAAAATGACGGATTTTCATACAATCTTTCATTCTCTATTTTACCCCCTTCCTTAGGGTTAGTATTCCCAAAAACCCTTCCTTAGTGAATGCATACGTCATAAAAGTACCTACAGACAAAATTTCAAGTCTCTAACCCCAGCCGTTCAGGCTGTGCGTTGATATGTCAGTCAGTCAGTTCCCTCTTTTACATAGGTAGGTATATAGATTTGTGCTGAGAAAATTATGAGAGACAGGGTTAATTTACTACATTCAAATACATTCAATCGGACAGGCTTGATAAAATTCGAATCGTCTGTAGGTACATTGGCGTTACAAACGAAACGACAGCACAAACTTTCGATCGACTGACATTATAATTTAAAATTAAATTATAACAAATCCAACCTTCTACATAATTCAATTTGCCCAAAGAAAACAGATTTTTTTAATAACCAATTTTGGACAACAACATACTTCTAGGCAACCAAGACCTTATTTCGAAACAATTCAGTACATTCAAAACCCTACGTAATCATGCAATCAGCAAACACGGGCAAATAAATCCATCCATGGGCAAATCTTAACACCGCGAGTCAAAATAAATGCACAACGACATCATCGAAATAAAAATCAACTATCAACCCAGTTCATGCAGAAAAGAGATGTCATAATATGCACAATGACATCTATCGGACAGTTAGGTAGCTCAACTATAAACATTAGTTCATCTTGAAGTGATGAAATGTGTGTTATTTTTCTTCATGATTACTTTAAAATCTAATATCTTTTGATAGACTGAACCGATTGCAATAAAACAAAAACTAAATGTTACCTCAAGTTACGCTCAATCGTTGTGTATAAAAGTTATCTACATTGCTTTAGTATATTTTACGTGATACCCGAACATATAAACAGACAAACAGACACACAGACAAACAGACAAAAATTCTAAAAAGGCTGGAAATGGGTTCTATTGATTGTTCTTTAATACCCTGGCTATTTTTTTTGGATTTTCTTTTGATGTACAAAAATTATTTTTCTACAGATTTATTATATGTATAGATATAGGTATGTACTGTATGTACAGACGCCAGCACATCAAGCTACCTCAATCTGTCAAATTTCCCCAATTGAAAGTGAACCTTATACTTTTGTGATAAAGTTGAAAAACTATAAAAGAAATTTGACAGGTTGGGGTAGCTGGATGTGCTGGCGTCTGTTCTTTAAAATAATGAAAGATTTAAAAGTGACATTAAACATACGCTTAATCTTTGTCCCATCGCCATAAAATCAGTAACTACTTTATGGGACGTTTATACCTCAAACTACCCGATGATTTCAGACAATAAGTATGGAAAACCTTAAATTATATAAAAAAAGTAGCGATTTAACTAAACCATTACTAGTATATATTAAAATATAAAATAAAATAAAAAAGGTATTTATTCACGTAGACTTTAAAAAAGCGCTTGTAAATAGTCAGAACATGTTCGCAGTAATATATAATTATTTCTAGGTACATATAGATATTTAGGTACATGGATTGTAGGAAATAATTTACAATAAGATTTATTTCATAACAGTAACGATATTTAGCTAACTAAAATTAAGTTATTGTCAAGGATCATGAGTAGGTTTATAGTCTAGATGACCAAATATGGCATGGCATATCTAGGGATATTGTCACACAGATCATCCTAGCCCCAATCTAAGCAAAGCTTGTACTATGGGTACCAGGAGACGATATACATACTTATATAGATAGATAAATACTTAAATACATAGAAAACATCCATGACTCAGAAACAAATATTCGTGATCATCACACAAATATTTGCACTTTACTAATATAAATCACAGATCTAATAATCTATTTGTATTTACAATTAACATATATAGTTAACTGTAATACGAGTACTAAAATCCATGTCCTGACTGTTTAAAAGTAGTATTTGGCAGTGGCAATTGGCAGTAAACGAAATGAAAAAACACTATAAAAGCCTAATTGTGTAGCAACACGTTATTAAATTCCAGACTGTGTAAATGAAATGCTTGGCATTGTGTTACCGTAAATCAGTTTATTTAATTAAATATAAGTTTATACTTTTAAAAGGGTTCATACTGGAAGTGATTCTCAGTAGCTGCCATGTCATGCGCTACATGGTAGATAAAAATAAGGACGACTTAAAATAATTTTGTAGTCATCCATAATTATAAGTGTAGATGAAACTCAGATAGCTAAGTGTCCCAGCAATATTATATACATAGATTCCGTAACTACTAGGAATATTAAATCACTAGCTGGTGCCCGCGACTTCGTCCGCGACAATTTTGAATGATTACCAATGTAACTACTTACTTCTAGCTTAATCTAAAAAAAATTACTTTTAAGAAAGAAATAAGCAATATAAATTTCAGAAAACCTAACCTATAAATAACCTAGTTAAGAAATAAACTAAAGACTACTTTGCTACTGTTATTTAAAAAAAGACCCGATATCATAAACCCAAAAATATCAAAGAATACATATCAATTGTCCTTAAGTAAAGTCAGTAAGTCAAATAAAGTAATATAATAATCAACGATGCATTAATCACCAAGGTAACTCCCATTAGCTTTAGGTTGCGACCACGGCATTGATAGGTCTAATATCACATTTTGTGAACGAAACCATAGCGCGATCTAAAACGATGATTACACCATCTACTAACAAAAATATAACCTTGTAAAGCGGTAAAATTAAGATGTGGGCATATATTTTGGGTGAGATTTAGGCGATCATCTTTTGATTCAGTTTTGGACTACCTTTTACTTCAAGCATTTATTTATTTTAACCGATATGTCAAATGAGTTCTGCGATCTGAATATAACTGAATATAACGATATAAAAGCCATCGAGTTACAAAATTGTGAACTTGTAGATCAGTAAAATTAAGATGATGATGATTTTTTGGGTGCGATCATCTCGACACGAACAATTTATACTACGCTAACTCGAATTTTGGGTCAATGACTTTTTTATCCCAATTTTATTAAATTGACGTTTTATAATATGTTATGAAAAATACCAAAAAAAAAAGAAGTTACAAATCTTATAAAACGCTAAATCTTTACTTAGACGACAACAAACACAACATTTTAAGCAATAAGAAACAAATTTCTCTATAATTTAAGTTGGCGTACATTTTTGGTGTTGTCCTATTGAATCAGTTATGGATTACCTTTTTTAACAACAAATTATTCCCTTGATTGCTTTATTTTTAACTGAAATACCAATTTACATGCTTTTAACTCCAAAAAAAAACAGTTTTTCATACAAACTTACATCCCCTATTTTAATCGTCTTTAGGGGTGGAATTTCCAAAAGTCCTGATGATATATTTATAATGTTTAAATGAAAGGCGAAATACTAATTTTCATGCGTTTACCATAAAAAATGTCACATTTTTCATACAAACATCCCCTATTTGTCACCCTACGTGGTAGAATTCTCGGAAATCCTGAAACGCATACTTTTAATTTTTAACTGTAATGCTAAATACCAATTTTCATGCGTTTAACTTAAAAATTGTTGGCACTTTTTTCATATAAACTTACATCCCCAATTTTACGACCTTGGGGGTGGAATATTCAAAAATCCTGAAATATATATTTTAATAGTCTATATACTAAAGCTTTAAACATCAAAATTAAGCACTTTCATAAAATATTTCATCCCTTATTTTAGTCCCTAAGGGGTGGTATTTTCAAAAACCCTTCTTCAGTGGATGCCTACGTCATAAAAGGTAACTACTGTCAAAATTCAAGTCCTAACTGCAGCCGTTTAGACTGTGCGTTGATATGTCAGTCAGGCAGTATAAAATTATATCCCCTATTTTCCGCCCTTGGGGTGTAATTTCCAAAAATCCTAAAGTAAATGCTATATATTTTTAACAGAAAGGCCAAATACTCATTTTCATGCGTTTAACTTCAAAAATATCGCATTTTTCATACAAACTTACATGCCCTATTTTATGACCTTCGGGGTGGAATTTTCAAAAACCCTGAAATATATATTTTTTATTTTTAACTAAAAAGCCAAATGCTAATTTTCATGCGTTTAACTTAAAAATTGGGACATTTTTCGTACAAACTTACATCCCCTATTTTTTGCCTTTGGGGATGTAATTTCCAAAAATCCTGAAACATATATTTTTATTTTTAACTGCAAGGCCAAATACCAACTTTCATGCCTCTAACTTCAAAAACGGCAAAGTTTCATACTAACTTCGCACACCCGTTTTACCCCCTTAGGGGTTGAATTTCGAAAAATCCTTCTTTATTCGTTGTCTACATTATAAAGAAAACATCTGTGCAAAATTTCAGCTTTCTAGGGCCAAGGGTTTGGGCTGGGCGTTGATGAGTCAGTCAGTCAGTCAGGACTTCTCTTTTTATTTATATAGATTATAGTACGTAGGATTCTTCATAGATGTGGGAAACATTTACAACTGAAAACATTCTTTCGTTGACATTTTTAGGGTTCCGTACATATATCTGTCCGTACAGGAAAGATATAAAGTCTTTATTGTACACCAAAGGAAAGTATATAATGGGCGGTATTCTCACAAAATGTGTTCTCTTCCATACAACCAAAGTAAAGATCTGATATTGGAAATATTGAGTAGGCCAGTGGTTGCATATCGGTGTGCAGATATACCAGGATCACTTTGTTCTCTGTCCGTCCATCTGTCCACCTGTCTGTCAAGACCCTATATCTCGGGAACGTGTGGAGGCATCGAGTTGAAGTTACAATCATGTACTCAAAACTACAGTCCATTGAAGCTGTGGAAAAAACAAACTTAAATATGAGACGGCCGTTTATACCGCTTACGCATATTTCCGATGACCTGAATTCTAAAAACTATAATATAATTTAAATTAAATTAGATATAGGTATTAATTGACTCTTAAAGTATATATGTGCACACGGCTACATACCAAGCTATACATTTCCAATATAAGCTGACCTCTCATTGTATATAAATCCTATACAACGCGGTATCAGCTTATACTGGAAAAGTATAGCTTGATATGTAGCCGTGTGTACTACAAATTTGTGCGGAACCCTCAGTGGACGTGTCCGACTGGCAATTGTCCGGTTTTAATAGTTCTTATTGAAGTAAAATATAAAACGTGTTAATTTATCCCATGTTCATAATATTTGAATCAAAATCTTAGGCCCATGAATTAACAGATGTGGCTTCATAGAAATGGCAAAGCTTTCCATTAGAATCATTATCGCTATCTTCCCGGACAAAGACAACAACCCGAGATTTACTGTTCTGATTGCCGTAAAAGATACCGATAGCTATTCAATTCCCATTCGGCTATGGCTCAGGATCAAATCCACGCCTACGTTAAAATATAAGGAGATGATTCGTATTCCAATATTCTTCGTACCTATTATTATTCTAACGTACGTTTGATCCGACAGCAACTTATTCATATTGACTGGCCTCTTCGTCTAGAGGTTAGTGACCCTGACTGCTAAGCCAGAGGTATTGGGTTCGTGACCCACACAGGACAAATCTTTGTGCGATGAGCATGTTTTTTTTGTTCTGCGTCTCGTATCTGTACTTGTTAAATACGGGACAAAGTTGGACAAAGAGAATACAATCATAAGGAGTTACAAAAAAACAGGGTGAAATAGAATACAGTTATTAATTGCATGCGTATTATTATCTTTATCATGCATATAAGATAATATTTAAAATTGAGCTTAAGTTTTTCGAGAATCTTTTGTATTAAGTATTATTTAGAAAGTATATTTTTCTGACTAGATAAAGTCGTGTAATGTTGCTATGCGATCAATGGAGCTCTTAAAATAAAGACTTTTTTTAAACAAGTTAAATCTTGTAGTACCAGTTAATAAACAATTTAGCTATTGTCAGTTACTAAATATGCGATTTTTCACTATTAAATTGCATAAATTATGTACCCATTTGTAGAGTTAGTACTCGTATAGCTCATAGAGCTCAAATAATATATACTATACAGTATCTCATGATGTCCAGCCTTTGTCCAGCTGTGGTCGTCTTTCGGCTGATATGATGATACAGTATCTCTCCAAAAATATTTTGTAATACATCAAAATCTCTATATCTATAACAGGGGACAAATTTCTATGGCAAAATAATATTGCTGTTCCAAGAGTCGCGAGTTCGGCACGTAATACTGGACCGAGGATGCATACTAATTAAAAGTACCTTTGAAAAAGTTCAATGGCCTTTGAAAGATGAACCAATGATATTAAATGACATGAAATTCAGTTGGTGTTAGGTTGTGACTAGAATATTAGAATTGTCAGTACACTTCATTTTCAAGCGTTTGCAATAAAAAAGGCTATCTCGCATTTTTGTCGTTATTGATAACTGATTTTAATAATCATTGTACTTATAGTATCATCATATCAACATATTATTAAAAATGGTTGTCACAAAAAAAAATATGTAGAGTCGTCATAAAAAAACGATAAGAAAAATTGTACCGCAGGCTCTATTCTACCATCCTTGCTAAAACAATAATGTTGTTGATATATTTATGTTTTAATACTTCAAACATTAATAATAGGTCTTTACCTATGAAATTGCCGTTTTGTATGAAAAAATTTAAACGAATTTTTTTCATGAATTTTTTTATTTGTATTAATCGAAGTAATCACCCATGCAATCAATGCATCTTTGCCATCGCAGTGGCAGTTTATTGATGCCCTTCTTAAAGAAATCAGCTGGACGGGAGGCAACAAATTCTTCAAAAGCATTTTGTACTGCCTCTCGGGTATTGAGTTTTTTTCCCGCCAAGAAGTTATCCAAATTCTGGAAAAAGTAGTAGTCTGTAGGCGCAAGGTCTGGTGAGTAGGGCGGATGACGGAGAGCTTCCAACCCCAGTTCTTGCAACTTGGAGACCGTCTGCTGTGCAGTATGAGGTCGCGCGTTGTCGTGCAGGAGCAGCGGAGACGAGCGATTGACCAATGCTGGTTGGAGATGCGCCAGCCTCTCCATCATTGTGCTCAGTTCTTCACAGTACACATCTGCAGTAATGCTTACCCCGTTTGGTAAGAAGCTGTGATGAATCACACCGGCGCTAGACCACCAAACAGTGACCATCACTTTTCTAGGGGTAAGTTTTCGTTTAGGGCATTGTTTAGGTGCTGAACCAGGATCCAACCAACTTGCTGAGCGCTTGCGGTTATCAAACAGAATCCATTTTTCATCGCAGGTAACAATGCGGTTCAAAATTCCTTCATTTGTGTGTCTGTTGAGCAGTGCAAGGCACGTCTCGACGCGTACTTCGCGCTGGCGATCATTGAGTTCGTGGGGCACCCATTTGTCAAGCTTTTTTACCTTGCCAATTTGACGCAAATGGACCAATATTGTTTTGACGCTAACGTCGAAAGCTGCTGCTAATTCAGCCGTAGATTGTGTATCATCAGCTTCCACAACCGCCTTTAATTCGACATTGTCGACCAAAGTCTTCGGACGACCGCGAGGTTCATTTTTCAGGTCGAAATTTCCAGAACGGAAGCGAGCAAACCAATAACAGGTGGTGCGTTGGTTTGTAGTGTTAGCTCCGTAAACGTCATTGATGTTGCGTGCCGCTTGTGCCGCGTTGCTGCCACGACGGTACTCATATTCCATAATTACTCGAATTTTTAACGTATCCATGATGACGAAAAAGATTGAAATGCGATGAAAATGTAACACTAATCAATAAAGAAATGACTACTTTTGGAAAAAAGAATCCATGTTTTTAAAATAAAATTAATTTGAAATTAGAATTCTTAGCCAAACAAAAATTATTTTGATTTGAAATGGCCAGTACTGCAGAACGGCAATTTCATAGGTAAAGACCTAATATTAAGTAGTTAATTAAGCATATCTAACTTTATTATAATATTTTTGCTATGTGCAAAATGCAAAAAAAAATATTAAGGAATTGTATCCTTATATCGCGGGAGATTAACATGCAATTCAAGGATACACATCGCACCTGAACTTAGAACAACAAAGGAGACGGAAACGTATTCATACAATATTGGGCTCGGATGGAAAAAGATAAAAGCGGTGTCAATTAATGGGTCTATAAATTATCAGCCAATCACTGAAAATTCCATGGATTTTTTCAATCTGTGAGCAGAGTTATAAAAGATTTAGTACTTAATAGAGAGGTTATCTACCAACCTACACAAAACAGCTGATTTTTAAGGGCGATTGCTATTTAATAGTAATCCGTGTCCAGTATGTTAGCAAAAGTCGTACACGTTAAGCAATATCGGAAGTCCGTAGAGAGAATGCAGTTGTCGAGGCATATATAAACAAAACAATAAAAAATACTCAAATCACACACGCACTAAACGATACGAAAAATCAACGAGAAGTCATAGATTAGGATTCAAAATCTGTCACCAGTCACTGTCAGCATAGATTAAAAATATAGTTGCCAATAACTAATAAATCGATTGGGACGATAACCGATATTATAATTTCTATTTATTTTGTTAATATTTTATTTTTTACTGTAGACATTATGTTAATGTATTTAATAATTATTATGATGTTTGAATTATTATGTGATTATGTCTGGTGCAAGAGTTTTTATATAACATTGTTTGAACTCATTAACGTTAATCGATTATAGTAATCAACAACCAATTTAATTCGTGACTTAAACTTATTTTTAGATTTCTCGTTTTCTAGATTGTAAATTGGGTCAATTTTGTACAGTTCGAAATAGAAAATTATAACGCTTTTTTTAAACCATATCTCAACTTATTACAGTCAGGCCCAGAAATCCCCGTCTCCTTTATAAGTAACACAAATAGTTGTCCTGTGCGGGGATCAAACGCGAACCACGAGGACGCCGTATAGCAAGATCACTGCACCACATGTAAATCAGCCGTGCGGCTATTTGGGGCAACCGGGGCTGTATTAGGTGCCGGACCTATAATTCAACGTGTTTTCCAAGCCATGAGCATATGATACGGCCAAATTCCATACTCTGGGCTACCGGGTGTTTTTCTTGCCAGAAATATCCTAATAACACTCCTTTAGTCCGACCCTAGATTTGAAGCCACGACGTCGTCACAGGCCTTACGAGTATATATTACATGTCCCAATGTTCTCTACCTGACCCTTCGCCCGCACAATCATACGTTACGTCACAGGCGACTGCAATTGGCCTGCAGGTATGATTGATTGCCGTTTAATTAAATTAACAATTGCGTTTCACATACACCGCTAATTGTTCTATAAATTAATTTATGCCATTAAATTACGTCATTTATTATTATACTACTATTGGAAAAATGAAAGTTTTTGTGCGAGTAAGTATGTTTGATACTCACGCTTTTTTAGGGTTCCGTAGCCAAATGGCAAAAAACGGAACCCTTATAGATTCATCATGTCTCTCTGTCTGTCTGTCCGGCCGTATGTCACAGCCACTTTTTTCCGTAACTATAAGAGCTGTACTGTTGAAACTTGTTAATTAGTAATGTAGTCTGTGAACCGCATCAAGATTTTCGCACAAAAATAGAAAAGAACAATAATTTTGGGGGATACATAGAACTGAAACTCAAAAGGTTTTTTTTCGTCATACCCATACATTTCGGCTATGGATAGATCTTCAAAAATGATATGGAGGTTTCTAATATATTTTTTTTCTAAACTGAATAGTTTGCGCGAGAGACACTTCCAAAGTGGTAATATGTTTGCCCTTCCCCCCCCCCCCCTGTATTTTATAAAATAAGAGAATGATAAAACTAAAAAAATATATGATGTACATTACCATGCAAACTAACAACGAAAATTGGTTTGAACGAGATCTAGTAAGTAGTTTTTTATAATACGTCATAAATCGTAAACCGCAATTGACCTTTCATTTAATCAACTGAAATACTTGCTGCTACGGAACCCTTCATGGGCGATTCCGACTCGCACTTAGCCGGTTTTAAATGGGCATTGGTAATCCCACTTCTGCAGTGGGATCGCTATTTTTCAAAAATATATCTACACCAGGGACTCTAAGAGATACACGTGGTATTCTAGAAATATGGCTGACTGATATGATCTTTCACATGCAACTGGCAACATATCAGTCAGCCATGATTCTTAAAAAATAAAGCCTATGGATAACACCTACATCCGCCAGAAAGGTGTTAGCAGGGGAATCCTAAATTTGATATATCAACGTGTATTGTTCGTAGTTTAACGGCAGATCTCCTGCCCTGGATTGATAAAGGGTGCCGGTTCTAGACCTGCCGGATGATTAAATATGTGACTTCCCGTTTTTCAAATTATACTTATGCTTTGCATTGCGAACTATACATATAATAAAATCGTTGGTAAGTCAAAACTGTACATAGAATATTTTTTAAAAAGGATACTTAGGGCGTGATTTGCAATCGATATAGAAGCCAAAAATATATTTTTAGTTTTTTTCTGTTTGTTTGTATGTATGTCTGGGCTAAACTCAAAAATTATTGCATGGATTTACTTCAAATTTAGCATGAATATTAATAAGAGGTCGGGTCAACATATAGGCTACATATTATCACGCTATCACCTACTGAGGTGGAGCTATGATAATTAAAAAAAAATAACGCGGGTAAAACCGCGAGGCACAGCTAGTAATGCTATAAAACTAATAATTATTATTATTAGGGGCATTGAGCATATACTAAATAAAGTTTTAGCATAAATTCCCTGTTAGTGCCATTTGGATTGCAAAATGTGCTATTTAGATTTTTCTAGAAACATAAATTGGGTATAGCGTACACGTGTGTTTGCGCATACGTTGGTGCACTATAAAATGTCCCTCGCTGGAGGCTAGTTCCTGCTGAACCTGGTCATGATAGCTGAAATTCCACAAGTAGGATACTATTATTATAATTACCTCAACATGAGGCCCAAATGCTGGTGACTTCCTCATCGCCGCAGCCACTCTTATCACCCCAACATGACTGAAGTCGTTTGCAAACTCCGCCTTCGCATTTGCATATCTATAGTTCGGGGACAACGGCAGCCAAGGTTCCACATTTGAAAATCCAGCGTTAGCTGTATCGTCCCAGGGGAATGGAGATGCCGAAGGTGTACCCTGGGTTGGCCAGCAGTTGGAGCTAGTTGACCATTCAAGAATGGTGTCGGCTACTCCAAGTTCATCGCCTTGCTGTATGATTGTAGATCCGGGTAGGTTTAGAGCAAGAAGGTTGACAGCGTCTACCATATCACTTCCAAAACGGGTAGCGGTTCTACTCCCTTTCGAAGAACTTGTCTGCAAAGAGATTGTTTATTCGTATATTTAGACAATTGTTAATTATAGTGTTTATCGTTGCATTATATCGAGACAAATTTTAATTACTAATATTTATATCACAAGAAAATAAGAATTATATAATCAAATACAATTAATAACGTAATTGAGATTAAGGACATTTATTCCTAATTTAATAATTAAACTTGCAATGCCTGCAAAAGGCTACTGAGAACCAAATGTGTACCTAATTTTATTATTAGATGAGGTCTGTACTACGCTTAGTGGCAAATAAACTTTTTACTTTGACTTTGTTTTGTATTGGATGTAGTATGAATTTGAAACATAAATATTATAGTATATAATAATAATTAGTAATATTAATTATAATAATCTACAGAGAAAAGATTTAATTGTTAGTTTGTAATGCATACAGTCAAAAACTATTAAACTGCTTTTTAAAATTCTTTTACCCGTAGAAAACTACATTATCAGTGAGTCAGAGACAATTGGCAGCATGCAAAGCTGCAGCAAATAAATTAATATATATAGGCATTAATTTCACTTGTGCGGGCGTTTTTTAATAAAAAAAAGTGAGTACTATAGACCACACGACTGAAGTAAAACTTAAATATACGAAATGATATTGGCTATGAGAAAAATATATTAACAAAATGTCGGCTCGCCCCTCTCTCTTACCCCTACAGTAATATATGAAACCTACTGTCTTTCTTTCTATCTTCACTAACCTCAATCTCCTTTTCAACTTCCGTTCACCTCGCTCGATCACATTTTCGTAACGCTTTCGTCACACATTTACTATCGCAAGTCAATCGTGCGTAAATAAATTTAACTACAAAAAGTAGAATCTAAACTTTGCCTATGTAAGTCATTATGTGGCGTGCAATGCTTAAATTATGGATGATACTTAAAATAATGAAACTGCTGGATGCGAATAGCGCAAGACCGGCAATTGTGGAGATCTTTAAGGGAGGAGGCCTTTGTCCAGCAGTGGACGTCTTTCGGCTAATATGATGATGATAATGACTTAAAATAATGTACTACGTGTTAATCCATTAAAAATCCTTAAGATTACATTTTTACATCGCTTTTGTACGAATTAGTCTGTCAAAACACGGGTAAAATCGTAAATGATAACTTTTTAGTGTAAGCCATTGCTGTTATCTTCTATTTACATACATACATACATAGACTCACGCCTGTTTCCCAGAAGGGTAGGCAGAGACAACGGATTTCCATTTGTCACGATCTTTGAACACGTCTTTTGCCTCGATTACTGTCATTATATTCTTCATACATGCTCGCCGGTTTAGGGTACTTCTGACCTGCCCTTTCTTGAGAACGTCTCCGATTTGGTCAGAGAATGTTCGACGAGGTCTTCCCCTTCCAGTTGTTCCATTCACACAGGCCAGGTATACTTCTTTGGTCAATCTTCTTTCATTCATCCTCTCTAAATGGCCAAACCATCTATCTTTTATTTGTCCTAACTAATTACTAATTTAAAATACTCAATAATCTTTCTATCTTTCTATCCGGCCGAAGCCGCATTCTACATAATCGTACTAATACCTTCTGTATCCACTGTATTAGTGAAGCTAGGCTTCGATTTCTATAAACCTTAACGGAACGGAATCGAAGCCCTAAGAATTCCGTATATGTGATAACGCAACTAGCAATAAATAAAACTTATTTGTTGCATAGTGAACAATATAACGGTCACCTAAGCCTAGTTGGTAGTGCTCCTGCCTACGAAGCTGGTGAAGTGGTCCTGGGTTCGAATCCCGGTAAGTGCGAATATTTGTGTGATGAGCACGAGTCTTTGTTTCTGTGTCATGGATGTTTTCTATGTATATAAGTATTTATCTATCAATATAAGTATGTGTATCATCATCTGGTACCCATAGTACAAGCTTTGCCTAGTTTGGGGCTAGGATGATCTGTGTGACATTGTCCCTAGATATTATTATTATTATGGTGCGTAACTCACATAATTAATTTCATGTTAACGTTTCGACCTCATCACGAGATCATCTCCAAGGCGAATGGGACCCGTACGACGCGACGTTGCGTCCCGTCTCATTAGGTTGCGCGCGCATTAGGTTTATTTATGTTTCTTTAGTCACTGATTTATCACAAGTTTCGTATAGTACACAACATACTTCACAAATATACTGACTTCCATAATTTTCGCTCGTTTGGCATTAGCCTCTTTTATAATTAAAAAAATTGTTTATATAAATATGTTGGGAGAACTAACACACTGCCATCTGATCCCAAACTAGGTAGAGCCTGTACTATGGCAACCAGACGACTGATAAACATACTGACTTATATATCTATATACATATAATAAAATAGTAGGAAAGTCAAAACTGTACATACATTGAATATTTTTATAAAAGGATACTTCAGGCGTGATCTACAATCAATATCAAAGCCAAAAATGTAGTTTTTAGAATTTTTGTCTGTGTGTCTGTTTGTCTGTATGTATGTAGGGCTAAACTCAAAAAGTGCTCCACCTATGGGGGAGGAGCCGTGATAATTTATAAAATTTTCCCGCGTTAAACTTTATAAATGATCACAGCTCCTCCCCCGTAGGTGATAGCGTGATAACATGTAGCCTATATGTCGACCGGACCTCTTAGTAATATTCATACAAAATTTGAATTAAATCCATGCAGTACTTTCTGAGTTTAGCCCGGACATACATACAGACAAATAGACAAAAATCCTAAAAACTAAATTTTAGGCTTCGATATCGATTGTAGATCACACACCAAGTAAAAAAAAACTTGTGTGTACTTATGTACACGCGTTAGAAGTTATACTTCTTAATATACAACTTGAACATAGTTATCAATTTTCATACCACCTAGAACTAACTTCATGCTGTTATTTTTACGATGCTTGCGCGTCACTGTCATACCACCTAGAACTAACTTCATGCTGTTAAATTTTTTGGTGTCGGTGTGCGCGCGCATCGTAAAAATTCACTCTCATCATAATTTTTCTCCATCGCGCCAAAAGAAGTATAACTTCAAAAATATTCAATGTACAGTTTTGACTTTCCTACGATTTTATTATATGTATAGATAAATTACACCCAGACACAGAACAAATAACCGAACTCATCACACAAAGATTTGACCTAGGTGGGGATCGAACTCACGACCTCTGGCTTAGCAGTCTGGGTCACTAAAAATCGCTGTCACACGATCATATTATTAAAGTTTATTACGTAAACGCTCTTATCTGATCATAAATACTCTTAAAAGCTCCTGAAATTAATAGATAGCTAACAAACAAGCTTAATTGCATACAGCAGCATCAAAGACAGCGTAATTAGCTCGTTAAGACAGCTAGTTCGTACTTAAAATCAGTGTCAACCTCAGGAGACAAATTAAGCTTATCACCAAACCGCTCGTATGCACTAAACGACCTAGGTTCCCAAACAATACCTACGCTTTATGCTACTGATTATTCCAGATTATTTACCACATAATCACTCCAGTTGTATAATTAATTACATAAATAAATTATCTTTGTATTTAAGCAGTTTTAAGAGCAGACACTTTAGAAACGAAAGAAAGGTTTTTAATGGGCTCAAATTGTTACAATTAAAATATTAGATTAGCTGAGATAGCTAGCTAGTTAGATTCTCTGTAGAGATGCTCCTAGCTAGTTGCTCGTATGATCGATAAGGTTAAGTACCAAGGGATGCGGTCAATTTATAGATCGGTGACCGGAACAGTAGTTTGATTTCAGACCGTGAGTTTCAAAGCATATGGAAAGCTATCGGTCCTGGGTCTACTCATCTTACAACAGTCGACAAGCCAGCCATGTCAAGACTTGATCAACTCTGACAGGGGGAATCATTGCCGGTCTAGCTAACATAATTGCTTGGAGAGTTCGGCAACAAGCGACCTGGTTGTCTCATGCCGTGGGTATTCGATAATAATAGTCTCTAGTATTTTGCATGTACCATAGGTTACACAACAGCAAACAGATAGAACTTTGAAAGAGATTGATAGGAAACAAGCCTCTATCTATTACAGCTAGATCAGATACATTTACTGTAATTGATTCAATGTATCAGACTGCGTGTTTTCCACTAGCTAAGCCAAAACGTGGTTCCTTTATCATTTAAATAAAATGATAAATAGCAGTCAAAGTGTTTGATGCATGTAAAATTATCAGTGCTAACCCTTAGTTGAAATTGATGGTCTTGGCTAATCTCAACAATTACATGCTACGAGCAATTTATAGCTGGTACTCGAGCGAGTCAACTACCCGATTATATGTACAATATATGCATAGATGAAACAGCAATCTCACACGAGATGCAATGCTGACAACTGCTGTGTGTGGCACAGAGGTTTAATACCACCACTTTATGTCTCCAGGCTACTATTGAAACATTTTTATTAGTAATAGAAAAATACAACAGAGTATATAAGTAGAAGTTTTTGGTATCATGTTAAGTGTAACGCATGTTGTGAAGTAATAATAATATCCTGGGACATTGCACTCTACATAAAATTGTCAATAACACACTTAACAGTAACCTTGTAAGTCACTTAGACTTTAAAATACCAACGCGATATGTGCGTATACCACAACTCTTTAGCATACCCGTTAGAAATAATAATGTATCTCAAAATAGTCCACTTATAAAAATGTGTAAGCAGTATAATTCTATATGCTCCGAAACTGACATATTTCATGACAGTATAAACAACTTTAAAAAGCTTTGTTCAAAAAAGAAAATCTACATTTAAAACCTATCAACCCTTTATAAACTCAAACTATTAATTTTCGCATGCCAATTATTGTGTATTATGTATAATTATTGTGTGTGTACTTTAATTTCAATTATCTAGAATATTAAAAATATATATGAAGCTATAATATAAGTGCTGTGTACAGTTATAATTGGACTACAGGTTAAAATTTTGCTTAAAACATAAAATATGTAGAACTTCATAGAATCTGTAATCTGTTTCTGTACCAATAAAATAAAATAAATAATAAAATAAAAATTATTACATAAGGCCATCTGATTCCAAACTAAGCCGAGCTTGAACTATAGAAACCAGGTAACTGATATACTAAATATACTTCTTTTCTTTTGTAAATACATACTTATATAGATAATTACACCCAGACTCATGACAAACAGACATGTTCATGCACACAAATATCTGTCCTGGGGCTCTACCGGCTAAGTCGCCGAAAATCGATTTCTTAAATGGCGTTCAAATAAATAAAGGTTAAAAATGACTTAATCAATCGTTAAATCAGCTTCAACGTTGGCAATTGATCCCAGACCATTTATAACGTGACATGTGGTCATGGAAGCCGATTTAACGATTGATTAATTCATTTTAACCTTAATTTATTTGAACTCCATTCACGAAATCGATGTTCGGTGACTTAGTCGGTAGTGCCCCTGGATGGGAATTGAACTCACCACCTCCGCCGTGAAAAGCAAGCATTTGCCAATCATGCCAACAGGCCCGTCAATAAAGTGGATGGATATCGAAACTTACAACCCATGTGGGAGTGACATCCTGTGGAGCAGTCAGCAAAGAGGCATAGAATCCCAAGATCATGTCAGGAGTAGATCTTTTGAGAGGAGAGAGCGCATTGCTCAGGATACTATTAGCTCCTATACCTTCGCCATAGTACTTCGATGCAACTTCTGGGCTCAATGCGGATTCGACGAAAATGACCCTGTGGAATACATGAAGTATAAATGCATAAATAGACGGATACATCTTTCTAAGCATCTAGGTAGAGAACATTATAAAGCTGCTTTCCAATAGTAATTAACGTCTTCCTTTCTCGGTTAATCCCCGAATAAGGTAGATAGATAGATTAACTCTTTATTGTACACCAATATTAAAATCATACAGTACAGGACCATATAATTAAAAAGTATACAATCAGCGGTCTTATCACTAACATGTGATCTCTTCCAGACAACCAAAGAATGGACAACAATAGGTATTATTTAAGAGGGCAGTTGTTACAACTTTATTAACGGTACCCATTGGTACTCAGTACAAGAGCCTACTATATACATACATACATAGCTAGAATAGATAGAAACTTACATATTACAATATTACCTACTTGTTCTATCAATGTATCCTATAGTGATAGGTAGTAATCCTTTACGTTTTGCTGGAACTTGTGTAAACTTTGTGCTTGGCGCACTGTTTTTTGCAGTGCATTCCACAAACGAACACTCTGAACAGCGAAGGATTTATCAAGGAAAGTTGTGGAATGCACTTGCATTTTTAACTTAAGATTTTCATATTGATTATAATGAAATAGCATAACATTCAGATTGCTATGCTATTTTTATGGCCTACCACTTAGCGATCGATTTCGTAAAAGTAACGAGCTATCGATAATTTCCATTAAGACTGTCATCTATATAAATGCCATCTAATCTTCTCTCGTTGCAAATTTATAATATTCTGCATAAAATAATTTATTACTTACGGAGTTTCTAAACCAGCGCTTCTCACACAGCTCATGGCGTTAGCAGCCATTTTCTGCAACAGCTGTACACCACATTCCGGCTCTTTGAAGAAGTCAGGGCTCAGAAGCAACCCATCTACCCTCCTTTTTAACCAAGAACACTGTGCTAAAGATAATGCTGCAACCACACTTTCTGAGCATAAGTTCAAGAGAGACTCGTTATTGGAACTGGCATAGTAAGCGCTGCGGCCATCGTGATAGGTCCAGGAATCTATTCCAGGTTCAAGCTGGAAGCAGAAAACAGGTCCCGAGAGATTTCTTTTTAATGGTTTACATATCTATAATAGCAAATTACAATCTCAATACACTCCTTAATATCTACAAAGTATTATTTGATTATGGTGACACATACAATTTTGAATATGACTTATTTAAACCTACTATTAAACTAATAAGACGGTAGAACATCCATAGAACAAAATTATAGGCTTTGTAAATTGTCTACTATTACGGAGTCATGAATATTACGCTAATAACTCCATCGTCAGGGCTACTGAGTTAAATATGGAGAATTTCACACTTGTTAACTGTTGGAAAATTTATGTTAAGATTAGCTGCTAATTGTGAAAATATCAACTCAAATATCTTTAACTACGAACAATGTAGGTACAGCGGCAGATCAACTTTATGAGTCTCCTTTTTGGTGCCACTAAAAACATGATTTATATTTACGCTTTATATTAGAGTAAATGATAATAGATGGCGCCTATATCTTCCATAACTATGCTAAAAAGGGACCTCGTAAAACTATCCATGTCTTGCAACTTACCGCTGGAACTTCATCGACGTTTCCATCTCTCCATAGTATTATATCTTCAAACCCGGTGGCGCGGTCTGCACTTGACGTGAACAATTCAGATGCCGTGCTGACGGTCTGGAGTGGCAACGATATTACTATTTTGAGATCTGTTGAAGAGATATTAAGATGGAACTGGTATTTTTTTTATGAGGAACAGAATAAAGAAATGTACACATATTACTAAACAAACACTTCTTATACTACTACTAAATCTTCACCAATCTGTCTGTGCTCAACTTCCTGTATGGAATATGAACAAACTGCTTATCACATAGGTACTTTGAGAATGTAATCTCTGGCAAAATCAGCGTGATATTATGTTAAAAAGCTTGCAACCAATATCCGGAGTAGTTTATAATACGGATCTTGTAGCAACAAGGAACAACTTCCATGTGTTTAAGCGCTTTTGCCATACCTACTATTGGAATCAAATAGAACAGCTCACTTAGGACCCTTAAATTGATCCTCGGTGCTTTTGCAGCTGGCTTCTCTAGTTGCAATTCTCTCGTTTTATGAGGCTATAGCCTCTTTGCTCTGGAGGGAAGTGAAGCTATTCATTTTTTAACCCCTTCTTTTTTCTTTCTGATTAAATTCGTTGTAGGATCCAAGACAGTTAAATCGATTCCCCGGGACATGCCTGAGCCTCACCGCAGAGTGTCATTTTATTGTGTGCCAGAATTGCACCTAGCTTACAGGAGTTGCAGTGGTGGGTAAGAGGGAGGGACTTGTCCCGATATTACTAAATACTGTTGTTCCGCTTACCTAATTTCTTGGCCTTCTCCACAATGTTGTTCAACGTATCTTCGTTACCATATCTTTGGTCAATGCCACCGAAGTCGAGGACCCCAGGCTTGGAGCATTCTGTACTTCGAGAGGACACTGGGGATAGTATAATGGCGTCTGCACCCAGAGCTCGGACATAGCTCATTTGTTTCAATGCTCCTGGAAAATAAATGATAGTAATAAGTTTGTATGTTAATGGTTTCATTTTCATAAGGCGTTTGGTCGAAATAAAAGCCTTTGGTCGAAATAAAAGCCTTTTAATGCCTTGTTTATAAAACATACATCTTTAACATTTTTAGTATGTTTAGGTATTTGGTTGGTTTCTGAACGACTTATTGTATAAGAGGAAGCGGATGATACTTAAATTTACTTAAGAAAGGGAATAACGTTTTGATCATTGACTAGTAAAAAAAAAGATTTGCGTCCACTTCAAACTCGTCGATCAGCTGATGTATTTTGTTGAGTATGATTACAAATAGTTCACGTATATAACAAATTGACTATTTTTATTTAAGTATTTAGTTTCATGCTTAAATCGATGTCCCAAAGTTTCCTGCGCTGTTAATGTTACACATTGCATACATATCCCACCATGATCTATTACGCGGTATTATAAACCAATAACACTAAACTACCGGTTGGCGTGGTTGTAAATGCTTGCCTTTCACGCCGCTGGTCGTGGGTTCGATTCCCACCCAGGACATATTATGTGCATGTTCATCCACATAATATATCCTGGGTGGGAATCGAACTGTTTCTCTATCTGTTTGTTGTTATCTATATAAGTATGTATTAACAAAAGAAAAATAGTTTAGATAATATATCAGATATGTGGCTTCCATATTACAAGCTTTGCTTAGTTTGGGATCAGATGGCCGTGTGGGAATAATGTCCCAGGATATTATTATTATTGTACTCCTATCATATTTTATGTAACTAATAATAACAACTAAATAATATTTTATGTGACTATTGATAACAATATGCGTAATATCTTTGTAAGTAGGTAATCGCGGTAGTGCATATTATTTTATGTCACTCGTTTTAATAACTGCCTAATATTTCCTGTAACTAATAAAAATAAAAGGAAATATTTTGTGAGACTAATAAAATAACTGCTCATATATTATAATAATGATTCATTTAAAATTAAAGAACAAGTTATTTGATAAATTTTGTCATCGTTTTATATCTGCAAGATACATAATAAGAGGTGGGACGCGGTTGAAACATTAATTACTCATTAAAAATCTAACCTGAGAGCTCATATACAACCCCACAAAAAATTGCAAAAGTACTAATTGTTCCACAGATCTTGCTATTTAACGCGACGGCTTACGATAATTTTAATAACTGTTCATACGCTGACTAATATTGTACGCATTCGGTAAAATCAAGTAGTACAACTAACAATAGCAATAAAGACCTTACCTTTCAAATCCCCCAAACCATCTCCATCACCATCCTTAAAAGAATCCACTAGGATCCGATAGTACACCGCGCCGTCCCACCAGGGCGGCGCCACATCTGCAGTAACCGCGTACACGAGCACCAACCACCACATGTCGCCTATTATTGCTCACACATATGACATAGTACTCGTACAAGGTCTTAGTGTGGGGATCAGGTAAGAGACCGTGTTTTGATTTGTAGAATTCGGTATTTTTTTTACCAACTTCAAAAGGAAGAAGGTTATAAATCCTATGCTATGTTAAATGCTAGAGAAAGCCGCCGGTTAGCTAGGGTAGGCTCCTCAGCGGCGAGGATCGTTTTGGCCCCTTAACACGTCATCGGTGATCCCGTGCAACTGATCACACCCTCTCTTAGAATTCTGTCCTTTTGCTTCAGCGGCCCCCTGAGCTGTGGCCCGAACCAAAAGGGTGGCCTCGGGTATTAATCGTTTAATTTAAGCTACTGGTTAAGAGCTTTCTGCGCTAGCCAAATGCTCATTGACTTCAATTCTTTAATTTTAATATTGTACAACTAAATTTCAAAATAATAGATTAATTTTTTAAGACTAATTATATTTTTGTAATTTTTATACTGTATTCGACTATGTTTATGTACTGCATTGTGAACTTGACAAGTACAAGTGTATGTTAATACCCAAGTGCTGAATAAATTTCGCTATTTCAATGAAACCCCATTTTTTGCATTTTAAATGGTATGTCGCCTCTTTAATCATTTAAGGAGTGGAATTTTGACAATTACGTTACTTTTGGTTTTATTATCGGGACTTGTTCCTCCCTCTTACATAAATGTAAGAACACCAAAGTGGTTCATTTTCTGAGCTTACTTCTACGGTACTCATAAAGCAGTTGGTCTCCGTTGTAGTTTCGGGATTAGATCCTCCCTCTAACCCACCACTGCAACTCCTGTAAGCCAGGATCAACAGTGGCATACAATGATTTGACAGTGAGCGGTGAGGCTCAGGCATGTCCCGGGGAATCGCTTTAACTGTACAGGCTACTGTAGCCGGGAACTGGCTGCAGTGTTACTATGGTTGACTAATGGTTGACAGAACTGTTGGTCTAGTGTTGAGTGACCCCGGCTGCTAAGAAAGAGGTCGTAGGTTAAATCCCCACCCAGGACAAACACTAGTGTAATGAACACGATTATATATTCCGTGTATGGGTATATTTCATCTATAATATGTATGTATTTAGGAATATGTAAGTATATTTATCAAGTGTCTGGTTCATTAATATAAAATTATACTAGCTGCGCCCCGCGGTTTCACCCGCGATTCAGTAGTTTTGGCTTAAAAGAGTAACAAACAAACATACATATCTACGGCTTAACCTACTCACAATCTTTTGCATTTATAATATTAGTAGAATGTGTACCTTTAGCGGAACCTCTAGTGCACGCTGGAATAGCTCGCAAATGGTAGATTTTTTTTGACTTACTTGACACTTATCGTCATATTTTGGACAATACACACAATATCTTTATAAATTGTAGCCTATGTGTTATTCTGACGTATAAGCTATATTATTGTAAAGTTTCATTAAAATCCATTCAGTAGTTTTTACGTGAAAGAGAAACAAACATCCATCCATACTTCAGACTTTCGCGTTTATTAAGTAGGATATCAATGGTGTGGTTTCTATAGTACAGGCTCTGCCTAGTTTGGGATCAAATGGCATTATGTGAGTTGTCCCAAGATATTTATTTAATGCACAATTTTGGTAATAAGAAAACAGGTAGGTAAGTTCATAATTTAATAAGAAATAGTTTCCATTTATTAATCTATTTAACAATAAATATCACAATGAACGTTAGCAAAATTACATCACATGAAGTACGATGTCTACGTAGGGGGTGCTTGTAGAACTAAAGCCTCTCCTGGTTGAAGTGTTAAGCCTTCTAATGGCACTGAATCTCTGCGAAACAAAAATAAATACATTATTTCATGATGCATTACTCCCATTGCAGGGAAAGGTGCTCCCCTCACAGTGAGAGAGGTGGACTAGTGGTTAGTGACCCTGACTGCTAAACCAGGGGTCGTGAGTTTGATTCCCACCCAGGAAAAATCCTTATCTCCTCGTAATTCTATCCTCATTATTATTTGTTCTGAGTCTGATTGTGGCGGATTAGTGGACGATTCATGATGGCAGTTAGGTCCATCCCGAGAAAGCCATACGAACTATCACGGAGATCACCTTCATTCAAAATTTCTCCTAAATTCATCCACTGCGAGTTTCCCGTAGTAAACGGTTTCACGTAGCAAACGTTGAAAATGTGTGCTGAGATGTACTCAATCACAGACTTTATAGATGATAAGCAAAGGTATAAAGGTTCCACTTATTAGTTTCCTTGATATGTAATGTATTAAAATGTAATGTGCAATTAAAATTAATATAAAGATTTTATTTCGACTACTTCAGTTTTGTACGCCGATTATATTCGGCAAAACATTGCGGAATATTTTATATTAAGACCAATGTATTGTATACCTATGTTTATCAAAACTAATAAATGATTACTGATTAAAAAAAAATACTAACATTGTTTTCACGCAATATCGTGATTGAACTAGTGCCTCACAAGTGTCTACAAGTTGCGTGTCACATAAGGAGTTCAATCTACCCATGAGTTATTAGTTTATAATCTAACACGCTATTTATGGGTTGTATAGTGTAATATAGTATGGTTTATAAGTACAGTCATCGTCAGCTCCAAAATAACTGTAGGTATGTTATAGCGTAAGTGATAAAATTTGTTTCGTTTGCCCAAAGAAACTGTTATCACAATCCACAATAATACTAACATAGAAAGATTTGCATATAATATTACCAATTTCCAATGATATGACGCCTGAAAACATAATAATAAAAGATTGAAGATAAAATTGATTGACAATCTTTATAACCTTTATTTTATAGACAACATGGGTAATGATAATTGTTGCTGTATTATTGTTATCATAAAATACATTCTAGAAGAAATTGGTTTTTCCAATTTTGTAGAAGTACCTACTGTACGATTACATCTATGAACTGCTACTAAAACTTTAACGTTATACATGGGCATATTTCAAACTTAGAAATTGCAAGTTACTTTTATCACTAAAGCACGATTCTATAGTAGGCTATAATATGCGGCCCTGTGGAACTCCGGTTGGCTTTAACTGCTTACCCTGATCTGAGAACAATAACGATGTGCTACGATTACTCTTCAATGGATTGACTGCTCGAAATTTCCTGCCTGAATAATAAACAGCAGAGAAAATAATAAGGCTATCTACCAAGCTTCTACTGCGCACATAATACATTGTTTGGAGACATGATTCAAATAAACAACTTATATTTATAGAAGATGAACTAGTAATAAGTAAATTCCTTACCCAGTTACTCTGCTGCTATGAACACTAGAAGCGTAGACGGTCAAAGGTTCCTTTAGTCGTGCCAATCCACTCAAGTTCACGGTATCACTATCAGTGCCCACGTTAAAGACCAGAGCATACGTGTCAAAGGTCCTGAGGTAGCGAACGAGGATCAGCGTGTTATCCGACAGGGCTTGGACGTCGTAGTCTCCATGGGAAAGGGCTGGCTCTTTTCGAAGACGTGTCAGATATTGATAGACCTGGTAACGATCAATTAGATTAATACTTGGAATTCAAGAATTAGCAACCGTTGTATGTTTTATCAGATATTTAGCTTGAAATATTGGTTAATTATGAATATTTTAAATTAATAAAAATTAAAAATATTTCCTATGAAGAAGACTAGATTTTACAATAATATACCTTAAAAATAGACTATTCTTACCTTATAATGACTCCTGACAGCATCCTTTTGAGCTTGTAAATTAATCTCCAAATAATCTTGAGCCACTGGAAGCCACGTATCTGGATTAGTTGAAAACCCGGCACTAGTCGAACTATCCCAATGGTACGGAGTCCTGCAAGGATCCCTAGAGAAGTCCAGATAGTTGTCAGCGTTTCCTTGGTTTAGTGCCTGTACGTCTACAGTATCTTCCCAGCTTACGTAGCCGTCCCTCATACCGATCTCCTCACCCTGATAAGACACTGCAACTCCTGGTAGCAACATGTTCAGAGCGTTGAGCCCATCGACCATGTCAGGGCGGAAACGAGATGGCATTCGGCTTTGATCGTGGTTTCCAAACTGAAATAAGGTATAAATATGGATTACATGGAAGATTATGGTGAAAATAATACATTTTATGTATCGCCAATACTTACCACCCAGTTCGCCACATTTCCTTCCGGCATATAAGTTAACCAATGCCTAATCACATAAGCAAAGTCTTTGGCAGTAGACCTTGCAGATAAAGTGGTGATAAAATCAAAGTTGAATGGGAAGTGGGCTCCAACTCTGCCCTGCCTGTCTCCGTAGTACAACATAGTCATACTGATGTTTGCATATGCCTCTGCCAGAAGAACTCTGGTGGAATGATCACAAATTTATTAATAATGAAAAAACGAAGTCTAGTTTCAGAATGACCGAAATAAACTTACTTAGTCTCCACGCCATTCTGTGCTTTCCAAGTATCGACAGCGTCCCTCCATTCATAAACCACATCGTACAATTCGATCAGATCTCTGACATGTATCTGAGTAGTATATCCTGCCTGGTCAGGGCTCAAGAACATGTTCCCTGATAGTGGTTCATCGGGATATAGGCCATTTTCATCAGGTGCCGTTTCGAATAAATGAGGAATGGCATCTACTCGGAATCCATCAGCTCCTTTGGCTATCCAGAATAGCATAATGTTAATCATCTCCTGTCTTACTGCGGGTTCTCGGAAATTGAAGTCAGGTTGTTCGATAGCAAACTGGTGAAGATAGTACTGTTGACGGATCTCACTCCACTGCCATACGGAGCCGCCGAACTGACTGATCTGAAT
Source organism: Pseudoips prasinana (assembly GCA_951640165.1). Lineage (NCBI taxonomy): Eukaryota > Metazoa > Arthropoda > Insecta > Lepidoptera > Nolidae > Pseudoips > Pseudoips prasinana. The sequence continues at coordinate 39,558,678 of OX621237.1, read as the reverse complement.
TAAAAGTATTTTCCATCAAACTTTCATCAGATGACAGTGATAATAAACAGATTTCTTTCATGTTATTGAAGTACAGTTACTTAAGCATTGTTTTGGGTTATTCAAAGAAGTATATAGTCTAAACCTTCAGTTTCTACAGTCGAAACAAAAAGAAGAACTTACCCAATTCGATGGCACTAATCTGGTGTCACTGCCAGGGTTTGGTCTTGGGTCAGCCCACACGAAGTAGTCTTCGTAGCCTGGCTCCCTGGCTTCTGATCTTATGAAGTATTCCGATTCTGAACTCGCATGGTTTGGTACATAATCTAACAGGACCTTCAAACCTGTAACCGAAAGACATAAACAACTTTTTACTATTCATTCTTTAGTTTACCAGCACTTCCAACCGATTATAACGAAAATATAGAGTTATTATTCAAGTAATATAATATTTTATCAAATATTATGGTCGGCATGAGCTTTGATTTAGCTACTCTACAGTCCCTTATAAAGTTCTCCTTAAAACAAGTGAGTGAGTGTCCACAAAACAAGTACCTACCTTATTAAAATTATTCAAATAGTTTCTTTGAAAATTGGGCTTCTTTGTTCATCTCACATTCTTTTGATAATTAATGGTATAAAAAGCACTACCTTACCTAATGAATGTGCCCTTTCAACTAGCTCCTCAAAGTCTGCCATTGTTCCATACTCTTCATGAATGTCATAGAAGTCACTGACGTCGTATCCAAAATCGACCATTGGGGACTTAAATACTGGAGACATCCAGAGAGCTCCAACACCAGCGTCGACAAGATGTTCTAATTCACTCGTAATTCCTGTGAATATATTGAAATTAGACAAATATTAACGGCATAGAATATCGCCACCCCATCTCATGCCGTGCGAAGTGTAGAAGTCACCCAAGGGAATATCTATTAGAGAACAGGCAGCAGATTTTCTATGTGTACTATGGTATTTAGTTCGCCAACCCATCTGTCAAGCACGGCGATTATGGAATATCCCTCAACATCAGTGTGAAAGTCTTTTGGGGAGGCCTCTATCCAGCAGTTGCCGTTATTTGACTGATATGATGATGATGATGCTATTTAATTAAAAATCCTGAACCATAACCCACTATATGGGGGCATTTTTAACAAACCACACTCGAAGACGTAAAATCCCTGTACAGCAACAACAAAATACAAGTAGTTGCCCTTTGCCGATCTCGAACCCAAAAGTCGAGGTCGTAGAGTTAGAAGGAACGCGATCATCTTAATCTCTAAAAAGAACGATAAACAGATCATGACTTCAAGGCACTGACCCACAAGTAGGCTGTATCGGTTCTTTTATCCGATACATTTCACTTTCTATTATATTATGCTTCAGGAAAACATCAATAAACTCCAGGAAATAACTAATAGATCCTTGTTATTTTTCGATCATCCCTAATTTCCATCCATTTTCTACTAAGGAAACAAGCTATCTTTCTAATCTGAATTTATACGGAAATTCGGATGCTTCGTCCGTTTAACGACCAAAGAGATCCTATCATCGCTTCAAACAATTAAAACAACTGTCTTGAAAATTTACGATACACTTGAACATAAATCTGATTGAGAATTGTGACCAAGTTTAATCTAAGTCTAGGCGTTAGAGGAATAGTCCTGTCGTTTAGAAAATTTATTATACTTGCGGTTGAATAGTAATTTATTACAAAGAAAATGTTAACATTTATTTCTAACTTTATTTCCAAACAAAACGATACCTGATCGTGTAACCCTAAAACTGTTAAGACAAAGAAATTCTGATCGAATAACTTCCGATGTTTTTACCGCAAATCAAAACAACGTAAGCCCAAGTTGTTGTCATTAACCGAGGACATAGCGATAAAGATACTATTCGGCTGGGTTGGGCAGATCCCTAATTCTCTAGATTACCTTTTAAGTCTCCGATTCCATCTCCATCACTATCTTTAAAAGATCTCGGATATATCTGGTAGATTACAGTATGCTCCCACCAGTCCAGGCTCCTTAACTCCGGTGCTTCAATGGTGTCTCTCATCAAAGCCCAGGTGGTGACCCCCACGACGACCCCCACGATTACTGCGGCTAGGAAAGCGAAGCCTGTAGTGCGCCCCCAAGACATTTTGCTGAACTGATAGTGTACTCTCATGTTTGGACGGAATTTAAAGACATTTTATCAAAGATTATTTTATCTTTATGAATATTGTTTTATTGGAACAACTCTGGGTTTTCAATATCAAGTTTATTTATTGATGAAGAATGTACACGTAGTGTTTAAAACCTTGAGAGTCAACTATATGAAGACAATTCGTCATTCTTCTGTAAGTAAAAATAAATAAGGAAATCTTGGGGATTCCATACCATGCAAAACTCTACCCACTTGGAAAATTAGTCCCTGTATCGCGGGGGACTCTACACATATAGACATACTCAAAACAACATTAAATAAATAAATATCCGAGATATGGGATGTATCGCCGATATTTATATATTTGACAGCGCCATCTATGAATAGTTCCAGAGCTATTCATTTTCTAACTCCTTGTTTGTTTTTGATTAAATTGGTTGCGGGATCCAAGACAGTTAAGGCCTCAGTGTCATTTCATTGTGTGCCTCTGTTGATCCTGGCTTACAGGAGTTGCAGTGGTGGATCTTCTTCTTCTTATAGTGTCGATGGTAAGAATTATATTCTATCTTCCCAAAATTGGGCAACGCTGACCCCTTTGGCTGAAGCGTCATACAAGTCCTGAAGGGAACAAGAGACTGGACATGAGGGACAAACGGATAAATGTACCATACTTTGGGGTGACACGCCGCACTCGCAGATGTTTTGTGATGTGGGAATGTAACCCCATTTGCACATGTATTCTTTTGATCTACCAACCTGGGTATCTACCAGTCTGGTGGATAAGAGGGAGGGTCTAGTCCCGAAAAAAAACAATGTATGTTCTATGGATACTAGACAACGGATAGAAATACTTCCATATTTTTTTGTAAATATATGTTCATGAACACAATTATCTGTCTTGTGCGAGGGTCGAACCCGCAACCTTTAGATCAGAAGGCAAGTTCTGGGGCAACTGAGACGCTATAGATAAGACACACAAATAGTTGTGCTGTACGAGGTTCGAATCAGAAACCCAGCTTCCAAATAGTAGAATAGAGAGGTGACTACTTTATCAGCCACGCTACACGTATAATCATGTAGTACATACATACATACATAGACTCACGCCTGTTTCCCATAGGGGTAGGCAGAGACAACGGACTTTGTCACGTCCTTGGACACCTCTTTCGCCTCATTTACTGTCATTATATTCTTCATACATGCTCGCCGGTTTAGGGTACTTCTGACCTGGCCTTTCTTAAGAACGTCTCCGATTTGGTCAGATGTTCTACGAGATCTTCCCCTTCCGGTTGTCCCATTCACACAGGCCAGGTATACTTCTTTTGTCAGTCTTCTTTCATTAATCCTTTCTAAATGCGCAAAACATCTCAGCATAGCTTTTTCAATCTTTGTGACTATTTCCTCTTTCACACCACGACGCTCTCTTATATCGACGGTCACTGTAGCCTAGTTGGTAGTGCTCCTGCCTACGAAGCTGGTGGTCCTGGGTTCGAATCCCGGTAAGTGCAAATATTTGTGTGATGAGCACGAATATTTGTTTCTGAGTCATGGATGTTTTCTATGTATATAATTTATCTATCTATATAAGTATGTATATCGTCGCCTGGTAGCCATAGTACAAGCTTTGCTTAGTTTGGGGCTAGGATGATCTGTGTGACATTGTCCCTAGATATTATATTATTATTATATCAATATTTCGTATTTTGTCCCTGAAATGCAAATCATGTAGTCACGTAGTTAATATACACCTTACATAGTCCTGGCGTTGTTTTGAATCATCTGTCTTTCCCCGTTAGTTCTCATAAACATTTCCCAGTGAATATTTCCCGATACCAGTAAACCCCGCTGATACCATATAGCCTGACTAGTTCCAGCGGATGTGGAGTCAGCAATTATCTCGGTCGAGTGGCTGCCTGAATACAAATTACGGTCCATGTATTATGAATTCAAAGGTCTGTTATTTACTATAATGAGTTGTTAAGTAGCTATGTCAATTGTATTATTCTGTTTGTTCTTAGGTATGTAAAATTTTTGTTTTTAATTAAATTTCATGACTTTCCTTCGTATGGGTAGTGAGACGATCTTCATGGCCGTGGACCTTCGCTCGTTCAAGAAAACATTTATAAAGAAATGTTGTAAATTAACTTATAATTAAAGTCTTTCTTTTATTCCTGTATATAATCCACAAGATCCCGAAGGTATCTGGACTGCAGATCGCCATAGTACCTACATACATCCGTATAAGAGTTGTGATGCCACACAAATAAGCATAAAACTTATCTTCATCATCTTGACAGCCGAATTGGATCCGGTGGTAGCATTAAAGCGCGACCGTCGTTATTAACACAAGGTCTGCCATAATAATAAATAATTCAGACAATATGTAGTAAAATATAGCTAAAACTATAAATTTTGATAATTAAACTTAAACATAATCTCTTTGACAATAACTTAATACAAGCTAGCTAAATATAATTGCTAATATAAAATAAATTTTATAAATGTTTTCATACAACCCGTGTACCTAAATATCTATGTAACTAGAAATAATAATGTATACAACTATATTACTACTAACATTTTTTGACTATTTACAAGCGCTTTTTAAAGTTTACGTGAATAAAACCTTTTTTTATTTTATCGGAACGAAGTTAAAAAGAAAGGGGGCTAGACGGAAAAAAATCTTACGAAAAGTTGTCACGACACTTTTTGCAGCTGTGCAGCGTGCGCATGTTTCTCTGTCTGTCTCTGTCTCTCTCTCTCTTATAGAAAGCAAGCCAGATATTTTTATTTCTATTTCGCATTGAACAGTGTGGTGTCGCGACGATTATTTTTGTTGAGTGTATACAGGTTTTTTGTATATAATAAATAATAACTTCGTTCCATCCGGGTGTCCCTTGACACCATTCAAGTTTTTATTTTTATTTTAAAATGACGTCCACTACTGAACAAAAACGCGCCCATAGGTTTTTTCACAATGGAATTGAGTCCGTAATTAGACTACACGTGTGGCGCAGCGGCTTTGACAGCCCCTTCGCCGCTTTGTGTCGCGGGTTAGAGTCCCACGCCGGACAACTATTTGTGTGACACAAAAATAGTTGTTCTGAGTCTGCATGTAATTTGTGTCCGTCTATTATATGATTGTAAAGTACCCCGCGACACAGGGATTAAATTCCCGAATGCGGGCATTGTATTAAAAAAAGAATGGAAGGATATGCCATACCTATCGCGCTTGGCAGACGGGCTGGCAATCGCCGTATGATGGTCAGTACACAGAGAGACGCTGCTACCTGTTCTCTGATAGATATTCCCTCGGGATGAGTTCTACGCCCCCTACGGGATGAGATGTGGTGGCGATATTCTATGCTGTCAGCCACACAGCAACTTACTTATTAAAATAAACAAAAATAATTACAGAAGGATTTCGTTAGCATTCAACGTGCAGTTACCTGTTGGTCTAGTAATCTATACAAATAAATAAAATTGGAGTGTCTGTTTGTAATATTGAAATAACCGGTTTTTACTACATTAATATGAATATATATACGGTACATACACCAAAATGACATTTTTTACAATTTTTGTCTGTCTGTCTGTCTGTTTGTTCCGGCTAATCTCTGAAATGTCTGGACCGATTTTGACGGGACTTTTATTGGCAGGTAGCTGATGTAATAAGGAGTAACTTAGGCTACTTTTATTTTAGAAAAAGTCTTTTATTTTACAAGAAAAACTAAATAAACTAATTAACACGCGGATGAAGTCGCGGGCACAGCTAGTATAATATAATATTCTGGGACATTGTTGACACACGGCCATTTGATCCCAAACTAAGCAGAGCTTGCACTATGGAAACCATATAACTGATATACTACATTTCTTTTGTAAATACATACTTATATAGATAAATACACTCAGACTCAGGGCAAACAGACATGTTCATGCACAAAAATATTTGTCCTGTGTGGGAATCGAGCCCACGACCTTCGGCGTTAAAAGCAAGCATTTGCCAACTACGCCCGTCAAGTGGTTAGTGGCCCTGACTAAGCCAGAGGTCGTGGATTCAATCCCGACCCACGATAAATCTTTGTTTGAAAAGCACGATTATTTGTTGAGTCTGGTTTAATATTTATTTGGATTAATGTTAATTAAACCAAAAAACATTTTTAGTTTAATGTATCTACATATTATTATGTAATGATCAGTGGATAAATTTTGTATAGGGTGACAAAAAAACTTAGCGCCAGTTTTAGGTAGGTAGCGCTCCTTAATTTATGTCCTGTATTTATGAAACATTTTGTCTATAGAAATATTTTCAATAATAACTCTATATTATATCTACTACACTATTATATAAGTTCCAATTCCATTTCGAATACAATCGATTGTATAAAACTATTAAAGAGACATACACCGACTCTATCTAAAAATCAATCAAAATCAACATTCAAAGGTTAAGTCAATCGCTTGGAGGTATATTGGTCTTAAGTTATTTATCTTTTGAGTGAGTAATGTCTGTTCCCATTTGACATCGAGGACATTTCGTCCCACACATACCTCATTCTATTATCTATGTTATGTCATTTATATTACATGTCTCCAGAAGCAGTTAGGTTTTAAAGGTTCAAGAATATTCGACGCTCGTCAGGGCATACACTAACAGTACAACATCCACTCTTACTACTCACATATTTAAGACATTTCTTTAGAAATAAGTAGTACCTTTGTGCAGTGTCTTCTCTTGCTTTTTATTCTTTCTTTCTTTTATACTTTTAGTGTGTACATAAATTTGAAAATAAATAAATCAATATTTTTGAAATAAAACTTTTTAATGCTTGACTTCGGGAGTAAGCTGGTGAATGCGTGGCGTGCGTTACGAAAAGTGTGATCAGGCGAGGGGAACGGAAGTTGATAGGGAGATATCAGTTAGTGAAGATATAATGAGAGAGTTACGTTTCGTATATTACTGTAGGAGCAAGAGAGAAAGGTGCGAGCACACATTTTCTTTCTCTCTCTCATACCTAGTTTTTGTATGTTAATTATTAAAGAAGTGTTTTCGTAACATGTAGTTAACAGTCAGCCTGGGAAGTTTTCTGATTTACCACACCACAAAATAATAAAATTCCGTTGTCAATTAAAATAATTTATTTCATACAAAATGTGCTTACCTTTAAATAAATATATAAATTAATATTTACAAAATTATACAAAAGTATAAACTTAAATTTACTTATGCTCGAATAATCCAATGATTTTATTTACAAACTACGGTTATGAAAGTCGAAATATTTCAAGTTAATCGATATAAGACTATTCGATTCTACAAAATAAGTGTCACAATTCTAAACTGGAGATGCTCGAAGGATAACAGCTTCACCTGCGCCTAAGTTCAAGTATCTGTCTGTAACTTCATTTCTGGAACAAAATATATGAGGTTAATAAATAAAGTCAATATAATAAGTATAACTGTAATTTGTAGATAAAAACAGGCTATTTTTATTTAACAATGATTATTGTATGGGCAACCCTCACTCACACTCCGCACCACCTCTTCGCAGGTGCGACTCTCGCAACGAACAACCTTGTTGTAAGCGCTGTTTTATAAAACCTACAAGCATCTCAGCTTTTTTCATGACAAACTTTGCCTACCGAATACAAATAATGTTGAAAATTAACCGATTTCCTAAATTAGCATTCGATGAAAAAAGTTACAAACATAAATATACATAGTCAAATTGAAAACTCAATTCTTTAGAAGTCTGTTCAAAATATAGATTATTTTTAGGATCATTTAGGTTTTTAGATCCGAGTCTTTTCAAAGCAAGTTCAGCTTGCAGCCAATGTTTGCAACGGTACTTTGTTAAATGACAAAAACTATCATCATCATCATCATATCAGCCGAAAAACGTCCATGGCTGGACAAAAAGACAGACTGATCTCCACAATTGCCGGTCTTGCGCTATTCGCATCCAGCAGTTTCCAGCGCAAGATCATCGGTCCATCTTCTAGGGGGCCTCTCCTCATGGTCGCCACTGAAGAACCTTTCTGCCCTAATGGCCGCCGGTTCTACGAGCTATGTGCCCCGCCTACTGCCACTTCAGTTTTGCAAAAACTATACCTTAAAAATTCTGTATTATTCCCTATAAATTGCATACATTAGTTATAGCCGTGATTTCAGTTGGACGGACTTATAAATTATTAGCCTTTCTGACTTTATTCATTCCATGTATGGATCTAAATAAAATTTGAAGTGCATATAGAATTTTAATGTGAAAGATTATCTGTTAATGGTCGTGTCCAAATCTTGTATTTCTTCTATGGAGTTAAATGACTTACATTAAATAATGAGATGAGTTTAATGGTAAAATGTCTAGTATTCCTTCAAGTCATCTTCTTTCCCGTAGTCTGGCTGTTGCGCCTAGCAAGCAGAATTTAACAACCAGAACAGAAACAGAAGTAAGTCAACTAACAAGGTAAAACCAGATTCCCTTAGACTTCTTACTACTTGTCACAATGCTTATAAAATTTCTCATGTTAACTGGGATCTCTGAATTAAAGTGCTCTTCGAGATATGAATCCTTGATCAACCAGAATCGAAAAAGTAGGTCTTGCGCTTTGCCTTCGAGGGCTTTGTTTTCTGATTAAATTCGAAGACGTTCTCGTGATTCCCCAGAACTTACGTCAAGCCTTTACGCCGAGCCTTTTCACTACGTCTACCATTGATCCTGGTTTACAAGCGCAGTAGTGGGTAAGAAGGGAGACCTCTCTACTTCTTAGCAGATTCTCACAACATGGCTCAAGTCTTTGAACTACGAAGATACGGAAAACGTGCTTAATGTAGGCTCTTAGATAAATAAATTATAAATTATAAAACATAACACACACACACACACACACACGCACTCACACACGCGCACACACATACACACACATAAACGCACTTACACACACAGATATTTATGCTCTGATTAATAAATTAGTTAAGGTTAAACTTTGTCCAGTGTCTGGAGAGGCTGGTAATCTGTCATACAGGTCTCCTTGTACGGATACCAGTCTCTCACATAGATAGATTATCGAACTGATGTATTAATTAGAATAATATGTTCCTACTCTGTAATCTGTGTGAGAGAACAATAAATAAAATTATTATTATTATTTACTTCCAGTCATTACTGTGAAATTGGCACGTTAAATAAAAACATATATAAGTCTTACCCAGCAACTCTCGAAGAATGTATACTAGAGATGTAGACCGTAGCTGGCAGTGTCAAGTGTGGTACTCTTTCTAGATCTATGGTGTCGGAACGTTGTCCCACGTTGAAGAGAAGGACATAAGTGTCGTAAGTCCTCAAACTCCTGACGAGGTAGAAGGTATGGTCTGAGAGCGCGTGGATAGCGTAGTCTCCGTGGGCAAGAGTAACTTCTTTGCGCAATTTTGTTAGTGCTTGGTATACCTGGAAACAAAGGATATGTTGTGTTTTAAATGGCCTGGAATAAGTTTATATGAATAACACTATATGTGCAGATACAGGCTTTCAGCGGCTTTCAGGATTCTTACATTGGAAGCTAATAGAAACGAAGGAAATATATACATATATATTTTAGTGGAACAGAATCTAAAACTATTAATTGGTGACAACGTTTAATAATTTTTGACTGCCTCGTTGGTCTAGCGGTAGCGTGTTCAGCCACAGAGAATGAGGTCCTGGGTTCAATTCCCAGGTCGGACCAAAGGCGATTTTGATTCTATAAAAAGAAAAATTTCTCAACTTTAGCCCGAAGTCTGCGAGTTGGTGGTATTATACCCCCGTGCCTCAGAGAGCACGTAAAGCCGTCGGTCCTGTACCTGACCTCTTGCCGGTCGTATCGCTAGGCGTCCCATCGGATCATGAGACTGATGGAATAGAAAGTGCTCCTGTGTTTGCGCACACACTTGTGCACTATAATATGTCCCGCGCAGATGGCTAATCTCTGTTGAGACTGGCCGCCGTGGCCGAAATTCGGCTAGGAGGACATTATTGTTATTATTTAAAATCCACCTGTCCTGTTTGTCCTTGTTGGGTGTAAGTTAGATGTGTTTGAATGAAATGGGTATGTTTAATTAAGCTTGAAAATCTTTCGAGGATCAAAATAGCTTTCCAAAATAAGAATCGTTTCTTCGTATAATGAAATGGGTATGTTTTATTAAGCTTGAAAATCTTTCCAGGATGAAAATAGCTTTCCAGAATAAGAATCGTTTCTTCGTATAATGAAATGGGTATGTTTAATTAAGCTTGAAAATTTATCCACGATCAAAATAGCTTTCCAGAATAAGAATTGTTTCTTCGTATAATGAAATGGGTATGTTTTATTAAGCTTAAAAATTTATCCACGATCAAAATAGCTTTCCAGAATAAGAATCGTTTCTTCGTATAATGAAATGGGTATGTTTTATTAAGCTTGAAAATCTTTCCAGGATAAAATAGATTTCCAGAATAAGAATCGTTTCTTAGTATAATGAAATGGGTATGTTTTATTAGGCTTCTAAAACTTTTCGGGATCAAAATAGCTTTCCAGAATAAGAATCGTTTACTCGTATATTAACCTTAAAATGACTTCTTTCATCTGTCTTCTGCTTAGCCAGATTGATCTCCCTATAGTCTTCCGCCACCGGCAGCCATGTAGTTGTACTAGTCGAGAAACCAGCACTGGTACCATCATTCCAATGGTACGGAGTTCTGGCTGGATCTCTAGAGTACAAATGGTAAGTATCTTCGTCTCCTCGATTGCAGGCTTCGACGTCCACGGTATCTTCCCAGCTGACGTAGCCGTCTCTCATGCCGATTTCTTCTCCCTGATACGTGATAGCGACTCCTGGCAGCATCATGTGGATGCTGTTGAGGCCGTCCACCATGTCGTGGCGGAAGCGGGTCGGCATCCGATTGTTGTCGTGGTTACCGAACTGAAATTAGTAAAAGCTTTTTACTTATTTTTTAAATTAGTAAAAGATGGTGATGACTTTATAAATAACAAAGTCCACTAAATGACTCTATAGGAAATGTGTAAAACAGTCGCAGACACTGTTTTATACATTTCCTATGAAGTACATATATGTATTCACTATATACATAGCAAAACATTTAGTGTCATGCTTTTGCGCTTATAAACAACAGAACGGAAATACGTTAGTCATGATTTATAGAAACCCCCAAATCATTAATAATTTATATTTAGTAAAGTATAAACGGAGCGTGATGGAACGCATGATTTGGATATTTTCAAGAAAATATTTGGGGAATTCGCTTATGTTTATAAGAAGGGAGATAGTTCTTTGGTTTATTTGTTCTGGTAATTGTATAAAATGTTCCATAATGAAACATGCTACAGTGAAATTGTAGACTATTGTACTGTCAACTGTATAGAGTATAAGTTCACTGTCCCATTAGCTAGCCATATGGGCGGGCTTTATGAAGCTGGAATAAAATGTACAATTCAAAATTGTCATTGGTCTTTCAAATATAAATAAAATAATTTAAGTCTTCAGGCCTAAGGTTGTAAATATTTCATTGTTTTATGATTGCCTCGATACATGATTTAAAGTACCTTTCCCCATTTATTTTATATTTGAAAGGCCCATGAACAACATTGGCCTTTAAAATAAAATAAAAATAATTTAATTCTTCAGGCTTGAGCTTAAAAGTAGTAACTAAATCTGAAATCGTATATATTTCTCGAGAAAAGGAACTTCTAGTTGGGTTCCCAAACGAATTTTTTCATCAATTTGTATTAATTAATCAAACTCACCTGCCAGTTAGGAACATTGCCATAAGGCATGTACGTGAGCCATCTCAGTATGACATAGACAAGGTCTCTGGCAGTACTCTCGCCGTTTACTTCCGTAATGAAGTCAAAGTTGAAGGGGAAGTGGCTGCCGACAGCGCCGTCTTCGTTGCCGTAGTACAACATGGTCATGCTCACGTTGGCGTAGCCTTCAGAGAAGAGTACCCTGAAATCGTGGATAAATAATGGGTATAATGGCAAGGATAATAACTGGCCAAGTGCAAGTCGGACTCTCACACGAAGGATTCCACACCACCGAAAAACAATTTTTATTGTATTTACAAATATTACCCCTCCCCCATCTCATCTTGCAAAATGCGTAGAAGTCGTCCCGAGGAAATATCTACCAGGGAAATGGCAGCACCGTGTCTCTGTTTACTATGACTCTCATCCTGCGATGGCCACACCGTCTTAGTCAAACGTGGTGGTTATGGCATATCCGTCCAAATTATGGACATAATTCCATGTGAAGATCTTTTGGAGAGGCCTTCTTCCAGCAGTGGAATTAATTCAGCTGATACGACAATAGCGGCAATAGAAGAAAATAATCTGTCCTATCTTCAATTGTGTACCTATTATAGTTCATGAGAGACAACTTCCTGAAAGATAGACACATGGACAGACAGATGGACAGCGGAGGCTTACTAATTGCGTTCCATTCCAGAACCTTGAAAAAAAGAAAGATCGACAAATGTATTTAGCGTTAGAATCGTCGCTATGAGCATTTTACGAACAGACGTGGGAAAAAGCGGCTATTTATTCTTTATTTCTTACTAAATAACTAGCCTGTTGATCTAGTTGGTTAATGACCCTGACGCCCTGATGCTAAGCCAGAGGTCGTGTGTTCGATCCCCATCCACGTCAAATCTTTGTGATGAGCACGATTAATTCTTCTGTGCCTGGGTGTAATTTGTTTATAATAATAATGTATGAAATAATGAAATTTATTCAGCACTTGGGTATTTACATACACTTGTACTTGTCAAGCTCACAATGTATTACATAAAAACAGTAATTAAAGTAACAAAATATTTTAAATTAGTCCGTCCGTGCGGTCTGTTTCGTCACATGTATTTTTAATATTCTTAAATAAATAATAAATAGCAAGTTACTAAGCTATTATTGTTACATTTAGTAATAGTATATCAAATTAAAGAATTGAAAACAACGAGCAGTTGGCTAGCGCAAAAGGCTCTCAACCAGTAGCTTAATTTAAACGACTAATACCTGAGGGCACCCTTATGGGCCACATGTCAGGCGGCCGCTGAAGTAAAAAGATGGAATTCGAAATGGGGGTCAGATCACTTGCACGGTATTACCGATCACTGTTAAGGGGGCAACGCGATCCTCGCCGCTGAGGATCCTACCCTAGCTAGCCTGCGGCTTTCTCTAGCTACCTAGGTGGACGACCCGGAGAAGAAAGCCACAAAGAAACTCCGGGCTTGCTTTTTTCGTCTTCTTTTGCTTTTTGTTTTCGATTTATTTTATATCTTTTTTTTAACATTGTTTTTACATAGTGATTGGCTGGTATGTGGGCTAATGCACGCACAGAACCGATGACATCTAGTTAATCAAAATAATTATGAGGTAATAAACAATAACATTCCATTTCGCTCAAGCAATTAAAATAACCTCTTGCAAGATGAACAAACGGTGGGTGCATCCGCGCACATTTACAAAATTAACAAGTCACACAAAGTCGACTAAAGGCGACGACTGTCGACTTTATTTAGAAATATAAAATTATGTTTATCAGTTGTTGTGGTTCCAATAGTACCGGCTCTGCCTAGTTTGGGATCAGATGCCGGCAGTCTGTTGTCCCAAGATACTTATAAACAACGAAGTTGATGCTGAACACAAATTTCTTTAAATCCTATATTGAACGAACACAAATAAATAACCGATTGCAAGACTGGTCTCACTCTGATAGCATCGGAATCCCCGCGCGAGAAAGAAATGTCTGTATTTCACACAGCTCACGAATCTATATAGATCGGCGTTTTTAGTATTTGATGTAACAATAAAATTAAATAAAATAAATAAAAAAGGTATTTATTCACGTAGACTTTACAAAAGCGCTTGTAAATAGTCAGAACATGTTTGTAGTAATATATCTATGTTACTAGAAATAATAATGTATACAACACATAATTATTTCTCGTAACATAGATATTTAGGTACACATTGTATGAAAACATTTATAAAATTTATTTTATTATAGCATTGATATTTAGCTAGCTTGTATCAAGTTGTCAATTCAGTTCATAATATTTTTATGATTCCAAATCCTCAACTACTTTAATGGCAACAGATTTTTAGAGACAAAACAATAAATAAACCATAATTTGCGATTCGCTTAATGTGATTTAGGAAATGATGCACAACATGTAAGGCGAAAAGGTTAGTGAAAAAAGCTTTTATATACACAAGGTGTGACAAAAATCTACGTTGTGCACGTAACTTAAGGAATGCTATCTTGCAATGAAACTGAACTAATTAAACAAAAGCAGTTTATGAATCACGTAAAAGAAATTTTTGAACCCAGAACAAAGTGCATCAGTTAATGTGGGCAATTTTCGCACTAACGAGAATCGCGTTTCATTGCTTAGGGCCACAATTCATGGTTTTTTTTTACTTAAAAATTCAGTGTGACAATGATACGGCTTCCTTGTCATTTCCCAACCACTGCAAATAAGCAGATGATGGGTGAAGAATAAAATATTCAAATTGAAAAGTTTAGTCCCATTGTTAACCGAAGCATTGATAAGGAGCTTTTTAGAGAATTTATACAAAGATAATAACATAGTTGAACACTTTTGGAAGATCTGAATAATTAACGAGTTCCAATACTTTAAGACCATTCGGCAATATTTAGTAGCTTCGAGTGAAATAATCCCTAAACTTTCGATAAAGAATTTTATTAATAGAAAGTTTTTTCATTTACTTTGTATTTGGGAGATTTTAACAAAAATTTTGAAGAGGTATTTTAATTAAATTAGTATTCTATAGATTTTATGTATTCTCAAGTAAGTAATTTAAATAACAATACTACACTACGTTGCGTCCTATTTGAAGTAGAAATAAGACAGTTTATAAAATAAAATTGTTTCATGTTTTGACTGACCTGAAATTAAGCTCCATAACTTATGGATTTGTTCCAAATAGGTAGATCAATTAAACACGTTAGTTAATGAAATAAAACTAAAGTGTATTATTGACTGGCCTGTTTCAAAGATCAAGAATAATTTCTTGTAGCGTGGGTGTTCATCACGATACAATGAAAATAAGCTCCATTACTTATGTAACAATAACCTTTGCGAACGGGTAGATTGACTAAACACGTTAGTTAATGAAACAAAATATAATACATTATTGACAGACTTGTTAAAAATTATAAACGATTTATAGGAGCGAACTTTTGCTTTAGCGGATAACTGAGACTATCCGTCAGTTTTGTGTCATTTACATATATTACAAGACTGAGGATCACTCTAAGATGAATTACACAGTATTTTATTTAAACTTGTCTTTTCAAAAAAAAAAAACAAAATAACAATAACTACTAATGTAATCAATAAATAAATATTAACTTCACTGATAAACTTTTAAGGTTCACGTCAGCTGAATAAAATCTTCTGCTGGACAAAGGCCTCCCCTAAAAAAATCGACAATGGGGTTGTGTCTATCATTTGGAGGGATATGCCATATTCGCCACGCTTGGCAAATAAATAGCGCGAGTCAAACCAAGCGGCAACGTACAGACTACTACTCGGGCTGTCGATGAAGAGAAGAGAGCAATTTGTTTAAAGAGGTTGTGATCATTAAAGTCACGGGATGACAAACCTGGAGCACGGGTCCTCGCCAGAGAGAGAGTCCTGTCCTAAACTGGCAACAATAATAATTGAATGATGTGTATTTATACTGGCAGTTCACTAGTTAAAGCGTTAAGGATGACATCTATTTATACATATAATAAAATCATAGGAAAGTCAAAACTGTACATTGAATATTTTTTTAAAAGGATACTTGGGGCGTCATCTACAATCAAAGTCGAAGCCAAAAAAATAGTTTTTAGAATTTTTGTCTGTGTGTCTGTTTGTCTGTATGTATGTCCGGGCTAAACTCAAAAGTTACTGCATGGATTTACTTCAAATTTTGCATGAATATTATTAAGAGGTCGGGTCAACATATAGGCCGCCGACGCTGTGACGTCACCGCGGCGATACTACAGCGCCGCTACAGCTATGCCCGCGCCGCCGCGGATAGTACAGCAATCTAGATCAGATGACATTACAAATAACTGCGTAAACAAACAGAGTACTACGGAGCGCACGAGTAAAATTACGACAGCCTACCAACCGGAGTCGGCTGGCGGGGAGGAAGGATGGCAAAGGGTTTCATATCGTAGGAGACATATGAATTACCGTTATCACGGCTCGGCAGGCAGTGCCAGAGACAATGCAGGGAAGTTCAAGGCCGCCGTGAAAAATGTGCCTATATTTATTACGAAGGTGCACAAAGATACGACAGAGCAAGATATAGCCGACTACGTCTATCAAAAAACGGAAGAGGTTATAACTCTTGAACGAATAGTGTTAAAATACCCTATAACGCATTTAAATTTCTTGTGGCTGAATCTAAGTTACCTCTATTTCTGAATAGTGGATTATGGCCTGAAGGAATTATTTTCAGACGATTTGTGAATTTTAAATTAAGAAACCCAAACGCGAACGGTGTAAACATAGCCACCGTGACCGGCTCATTGTAACTAGCTCAATGGATATAAAGTCTAATTACAAACTTATCAGTTACAACTGCAAGAGTGTGAAGCGTTCCGTTGAGAGTATAAGGCAATTGTGTCGCACATCTGACATAATAGCCTTACAGGAGACATGGTTGCTGCCGGGAGATATTCCGTTCCTTAACGAGATAGACGTGGAATATGGCTGCACCGGGACGTCGGCGGTGGACGCTGGTGCTGGCATGCTGCGCTGCCGCCCCTACGGCGGCGTCGCGTTGCTGTGGCGAAAGAGTGTGTTTACAGACGTATCGATTGTGCAGTGCGACAACCCGCGAGTATGTGCCGTGAAGGTAAACGCGGGTCAAAGGTCATTCTCAGTGTTCAGTGTGTACATGCCGACAGATAATGATGTGAACTTGACGGAGTTTACGGAATGTCTCGGTCTGGTGAGTGCTGTCATAAACAATAGTAATATAGAATCGGTATATATACTCGGGGATTTTAACGCTCATCCGCATGAACGATTTTATGGTGAGTTACAGAGTTTTTGTTCAGAATCGCAATGGTTATGTGCGGATATCGAGCTACTAGGGTTGGACTCTGGAACTTGTACGTTCATAAGTGAGGCGAAAGGATCGAAGCGCTGGCTTGATCATTGTATAGGCACTGAATCAGCTCGGGAGACCATTGTAAGTGTACAAGTTCTTGAGGACGTCCTGTGGTCCGATCATTTTCCTCTCCAGATTGAAATATTGTTAGATAAAATCAAACCTAAATTTCATGATAATTGTATGCAATATAACGATGTGCGCTGGGGTTATAGAAACTCTGAACAATGTGACATGTATAGTAATTTATGTAATAATAATTTAAAATTAATTGACTTTCCAATTGAAATGACCGATTGTTGTGATTATGTATGTAATAATGTGGATCATAGACTTGTTATTGACAATATGTACGACAGAATAATACAAATATTATGTCGAGCAGCTTCCGATAGTCGTTCGTCAAGTGTTCCCAGATACAAGAAGTCGGTTCTCGGTTGGAACAGGCACGTAAGTGATGCTCACAGGGCGGCCAGGGAAAAGTTTGAGTTGTGGGTTTTGTACGGCAAGCCGGCAGAGGGTCGCGTGTGGAATGGCATGCAGACAACTCGTAAGATTTTTAAATCACGTTTACGCTGGTGTCAGAATCATACTGATCAAATAAAAATGGACATCCTTGCGTCACATCATTCCAGGAACGACTTCCGAAGTTTTTGGAAGTCTACAAACAAACTTGATAGTAAACCAGGTCTACCTGCGAGTGTCAATGGTGCTTGTAACCTGTCGAGAATAGCAGACCTATTTAGAGAGCACTTTACCGTTAAGTCACCTTTGGCATCGTCACAGTCCACGAGCGATGAGGGTTGCAGTGGTCGGGGAGTCAGCGTCCAGTTTACGGCCAAAGATGTACGGCGGGCCATTAAATCTATGTCACGGGGCAAGTCTCCAGGCCATGACGACCTGAGCATTGAACATCTAAGGTACGCGGGATATCATATGCCCAGAGTGCTGGCGATGTTCTACACCTTCTGTGTAGGACATTCCTACTTACCTGCGCCGATGATGAAGACTGTGGTGGTGCCAATTGTCAAAAACAAAACCGGTGATATTGGTGATAAATGTAATTATCGACCGATTTCCTTAGCGACTATAGTCGCAAAGGTGCTTGACAGTTTGCTGAACGCTCAGCTTGATAAACATTTACTTATACACGATAACCAATTTGGTTTCAAGTCAGGTCTCTCTACAGAAACGGCTATATTGTGTCTGAAGCAAACTGTCAAGTACTACACGGATAAAAATACGCCCATTTTTGCGTGTTTTCTTGATTTATCGAAAGCGTTTGATCTGGTTTCTTACGATATTCTATGGCAAAAATTACACCAAACAACGATGCCCGAGGAACTAATCCGTATTTTCAAATATTGGTATGGGAACCAGATCAACGTTGTTCGGTGGTCAGGGGCATATTCAACGCCATACAGGTTGGAGTGCGGCGTGAGGCAGGGGGGGCTGTCATCGCCGAAACTTTTTAACCTGTATATAAACGCGCTTGTAGAGGAGCTCAGCGGCACACATGTCAGCTGTCATATTGATGGAGTCTGCCTTAATAATATTAGCTTCGCAGACGACATGGTGTTGCTCAGTGCTTCTATAGGTGGACTGACGCAGCTGCTCGACATTTGCGCTAAATATGCTGGACAACATGGGTTGGTGTACAACGTAAAGAAGAGTGAGTGGATGGTCTTTCAGGTCCGGGGAAGGTCCCTTAGTCAAACGCCTAAACTTAGAATGAATGGTCAGCCCCTGAGTAGGGTAGAACAGTTTAAATACCTTGGGCACTTGCTAACCCCGGATCTGAAAGACGATAATGACATAGAAAGGGAGCGTAGAGCGTTGTCTGTTCGTGCAAATATGATAGCACGCAGATTTGCTCGCTGTTCAAGAGACGTCAAGATCACCCTGTTCAGGGCATTTTGCACGTCCTTCTACGCTAGCGGTCTGTGGGTGAATTATACGCAAAAGCAGTACGGCGCTCTACGCGTCCAATACAATAATGCATTCAGGATGTTGTTGGGGCTGCCTCGCTTCTGTAGCGCTTCAGGAATGTTCGCCGAAGCGCGCGTGGATTGTTTTTATACAACAATGCGCAAGCGGTGCACATCCCTGGTGCGCAGGGTGCGGGTCAGCCGGAACAGTATCCTGAGCGCCTTCGCCCAGCGATTCGACTGCCAATACATGTATCACTGTGACATGGTACATGTACGGGATGATGTCGAAATATTGTTTTGATTGTTTTGTTGTATTGTATTGTAATGTAATTGTTCTGTATGTTATTTTAAGTATTGTATTGTATTAGTGTATTTTTATAATTGGTCCTTGTTGGCCTTATAATTAAAAAAAAAAAAGAAAAAAAAAAGATTATCACGCTATCACCTACGGGGGAGGCGCTATGATAATTTATAAAATTTAACACGGGTAAAACCGCTGGGTACAGCTAGTAAAGAATAATTTTCCACGTCTCGTAAATTAAATATGCTGAGTTTCTACGGGCCGGTTGGCGTGGTAATTATCTATATAAGTGTGTATTTACAAAAGAAAATATGTGTAATATACCATAGTACAGTAGTTTGGTATCAGATGGCCGTATGTGAATAATGTTCCAGGATATTTATAGGATATTCAATAAAAAAAGTTTTAGAATAAGAACAAGATCGTCAATGCCGTAAAAAGGATTTAATTTCTATCCCCAAAAGTAGAACCTGTTATTGTAAGAACATGTTTGTAAGGCGTGCCTGTGAACTTTATAATAATAGCGAAAAACTAGCAGACATTGATGTTTGAAAAAATGTTTTTGTCTTTAGTATAACCTTTTTAAATTTCATAGGTAACGTAGAATTTAGCTCATCGGTCTTTAAGTAAAAAATGAAATATTTAAGTTCTTATGTATGACCGTTTGTTTCTTACCAAAATAAATAATAAAAAAATTATAACTCACCTGTTATCCCCTCCTTTCTCTTCATTATATTTCTCAATGAACTCCCTCCACTCATACACAATATCGTATAGCTCAATTAAGTCCTTGGTATAAACCGGAATGGTATACCCGAGCTGGTGCGGTTCAAACTGACTCAACCCACTCAACGGATCATCGGGATATCTTCCCCCGTGATCATCAGGATTAGCCTCCATCATATACGGTAGAGCATCAACTCTGAACCCATCAGCTCCCTTGTCTAGCCAAAATGTCATGATATTAAACATCTCGTCTTTAACGGCCTGGTTCCTAAAGTTGAAGTCTGCTTGCTGGATCGCAAATTGGTGAAGGTAATACTGTTGTCTGGCGTCACTCCATTGCCATGTTGATCCACCAAATTGACTGACCTGGGTATAGAAATGGGAATAAAATATATAAGACAAATTCAAAAAAAATATAGTACCTTAAGAATATCAATATTCAACTCTAGCATATAATAGAATATAGAGCTTTAACTGGGAATGGCTGTGAATACGGGGGAGAACACTTTTCAACACATATCACATACAACAGCTCCTCGGGGTGCAGGGTGGGGGGAAGGGTCAGCAACACTTGTTTGCTGACTCTTAAAGGCCAGCAACGCACCCGCGATCCCTCTGGTGTTGCGAGTGCCCATGGGCGGCGGTGATCACTTACCATCAGGTGACTCACTTAGTCGTTTGTCGTCGTCTGATAAAAAAACAACTATTGACTGCAATGGTGCAGCGGCTTAGACATTTGCCTCGCCGCTTCGTGTTCAGGCTTCGAATCCCGCGCCGGACAACTATTTTTGTGACCCATAAATGCTTGTTCTGAGTCTGGATGTACTTTTTGTCCGTCTATTATATGTTTGTAAAGTACCCCGCGACACAGGAATTAGATTCCATAGCCCGAGCGTTGTCTTTTTAAAATGAAAAAATAATTCAGGTAATCACACTATTTGGACGATATGTACTTTATTCTGTTGCCTGATTCTGGTGACTTCCCCTTATCAGACTAATATTATAAAGTCGAAAGTTTGTGAGTGTGTGAGGGTGTATGTTTGTTACTTCTTCACGTTTAAACGGCTCAAGCGATTTTAGTAAAATTTGGTATGGAGTTAGCTAACACCCTGGATTAACACATAGCCTATTTATAAAGTTTAAAGCAGATAAAACCGCGGGGTACAGCTAGTTATTGCTAAAAACACAAAAGTGTCGTCTTACCCACACTATTAAGCAATGGACACTTCTAAGTTTCCCACTTCGTAGTGCGTGCATAGAAGTTTACTTAAAGGGTACATTTGGTTTCAGTTCAGGTGGCTGTTAAGACCGTTTAAGTTGGATCGATATTAGAGGCCAAAGGCATTGCGGTCAAGAGGTCGGATGGTCCATTAAAGTTACCTCTCAAATGAAAAGATAAGTTGAAGACTTAGCTACTTCTTAAGTAGTTTCACCTCTTCATTAATGTAGCTTGCTAAACTGCCTTGGAGATGTTATTAATATTCTGAGTACCCTCAAGTAAAAGTATTATTTTCTCGCTAACAACGAGATACTAAGTATCTGATTTATTAATAAGTGGCGATAGGAGAGGAAAACTTTGTCGGAATAAAATAATGCGAAATAAGGAATTAAATTATTATATACTAGCTGTGCCCCGCGGTTTACCCGCGTTAAACTTTATAAATTATAGCCTATGTGTTAATCTAGGGTACCAGCTAACTCCATGCCAAATTTTATTAAATTCGCTCCAGCCGTTTAGACGTGAAGAAGTAACAAACATACACACGCACACACTCACTAAGTTTCGCCTTTATAATATTAGTCTGATACTCATATTGAAAAATATATTAATTGCTCGAGATGCGTTTAGACTTTGCTATTTGAGTGCCATTTTGAAGTTAAATTTAAACCTAAGTCGTGACACATTTGAACCTGCCTTCTAATCCAGAGGTAGCGTCTTCGAACCTATTCTAAAAGTGGTCCAATTAATTTTATAGGTATCCTGGGCCTCTACCGGCTAAGTCACCGAACATCGATTCCTTAAATGGCGTTCAAATAAATAAAGGTTAAATGTGATTTAATCAATCGTTAAATCGGCTTCAACGTTGTCAATCGATTCCGGACCATTTATGACGTCACATGTGCTAATGGAAGCCGATTTATCGATTGATTAAGTCATTTTTAACCTTTATTTATTTGAACGCCATTTAAGAAATCGATGTTCAGTGACTTAGCTGGTAGAGCCCCTGAGCCCTCTAGACATAATATCCCACCGTAATTGAGATGTGTGTAACCGAACTTCTTTCATAGACGACTCATGTACTTGGGTCTTTATCGTACTCGTTTTGAATAGCTGAACCGATCTTCTTTAAATTTGACACAGTGCTAGTGACCATACACGTGTGCACATATTTTAAATTAAGCAGAGCTTGTACTGTGAAAATCACACTATATGAATCCTACTTTTTTTTTAAATACATACTTATATAGACAGTTACAGCCAGACACAGGACAAACAGATATGTCCATGAACACAAATATCTTTCCTGGGCGGGAATCCAACCCACGACCTGCGGCGTGAAAGGCAAGCATTTACCAACCACACCAAGTGGCCTGTCATGCCAATACTGATACCATTTTTATAGTATTATAATTGACGACACATATTTAATATCAGGCGCATGTTGATATGTCATGCCAACACATTCAGTAATTCACACAACATAGGGTATAAAGGTCGTAAATGATCATTTCCATATATTAATAATCCGCCTTACTATAAAAAGTAAGTATCTACTGTCATTCAATCAAAAGCTTACTATTTAAACATAAATTTGATCACAAGCAAACCATTTTAACAGAATTAAAATTTAAACTGAAACCTACAGACTTAGTAGAAGCCATATATATAGAACTATTTTAATCGGCACTAAAAAGTAACTCCATCTAAAATAGAAACCCTAAATGTATGTAATATATATCAGTTCCAATAGTAACTGAACTTACTCTTAGTGGTAAATTGGGGCGTCCGGTAAATCGGAGGATTCGGTGAATTGTAGTCGACGGTAATACGAAGCGATTATCGATTTTATTTCCTACAATATGATCTAATTTTTGTTATTGGAAATGTTAAGTTATTCGTTTACAATCATTCATATATATGTAAAGAGAGAGTATTTCTTTAATACCTTAGGTGCATGGCATAGATAAACAAAATACATTATTTTCTTTTCTTTTCTATATCTCACATGTCATGTCAAATTGTACTGTCACGTGAAAATTATTATTCAATTATTATTAATAGCATTTTGAATAATAACCCTTTTTACAGCATTAGAGGCGTCTTATTAGAATTTGAAGTCTGGCGCCTATCTATGTAGAATTTTGAGAGTGGTTTAATACAAAGCACAAATAAAAAACCAGCCAAGTGCAAGTCGGACTCGCGCACGAAGGTTCCGTGCCATTATCTCTAAAAACCAGCAAAAAAGTTCACGTTTGTATGGGAGCCCCCTTAAATATTTATTATATTATGATTTGTAGTATTTGTTGTTATAGCGGCAACAGAAATACATCATCTATGAAAATTTCAACTGTCTAATTATCACGGTTCATTAGACACAGCCTGGTGACAGACGGACAGACAGACGGCGAAATCTTAGTAATATATATATATATATATAGTTCCGTTTTACCCTTTGGGTTGGAACCCTAAAAACGACTTTGACTACACGCGTGGCCCAGCGGTTAAGATAATCGCTTTGGCATTTAGTGTCGCGGGTGCGATTCCCGCATAATTATAACATCTATTTGTTTGATCGATACATAGTTGTTCTGATTCTGGGTTTACTTGGAGTCCGTCACTTATATATTGTAAAGTACCCAGCAACGCAAATGTGTCATGTAAGAGAGTTACTTACCCAATTGGATGGTGGCAAAGTCTGTCCAGGATTGCTGGGGTCAGGTATACCATCAGCCCACACGAAGAAATCTCTGTACTCAGGATCACCAGCCTCCGACTTGGTGAAGTATTCCGCTTCAGTGCTGGCGTGGTTCGGTACGAAGTCTAACAGGACTTTGAGGCCTGAAAGAATAGGTAGACTCATGAAGAATATGATGTTTGTATAATAGATCAAAAAGATTTACACACACACACACAAGTTATAGTGGACAAGTTGTGACAAGGCGTTTCCCGTCTTTATCACGTTTCTTGCCAATAAAAAAATAAAAAAAGGATTTTATTCACGTACACTTTAAAAAAGCGCTTGTAAATAGTCAGATATAATGACAGTAATCGAGGCAAAAGAAGTATGCAAAGATCGTGACAAATGGAAATCCGTTGTCTCTGCCTACCCCTCTGGGAAACAGGCGTGAGTCTATGTATGTGTATGTATTATGTAAATAATCAGAACATGTCTGTAGTAATATATTTAAGTATACATAATTATTTCTAGTTACATACAGATATTGAGGTACACAGATTGTTAAAACATTTATAAAATTTATTTTGAAATATATATATAAATTTTGCTAGCTTGTATTAAGTTATTGTGAAGTCAATGCTCTCTTTAATTATACTCTTACCCACACCCCACTATTCTTATAACATGTAGACTCTTTGCTAATAACAGAACTCCAAAAATGACAATCATTTTCAATTTCTCATTAACTCTTTAGTTAAAGAAGCGCTTATATTTTTATATGATTATAATATGTAATACAAGTTAATTTCCCGTGGACGACAGAAGTGGGCGCTATCAGAATATCAGCGCTGTAATATTACTACGGCCAATAGATGTCTTTGACCTAGGCCGGACTATTTAGACCTAATTCTTAGCATTCCATGGATTCGACGTGCGGAAACCGGGTCCATTGCGTGGTAGAGGAGGGATCACTAGACAGAGTCTGAGACTTGCGACTAAACTTATAAGCTCTTTTTACATCTTATAAGTTCCGTAGCTAAATGGCAAAAAAACGGAACCCTTATAGATTCGTCATGTCTGTCTGTCTGTCCGTTCGTATGTCACAGCCACGTTTTTCCGAAACTATAAGAGCTGTACTGTTGAAACTTGGTGTGTAGATGTATTCGCTGAACCACATTAAGATTTTTACACAAAAATAGAATAAGAACAAAGAACAATTTTGGGGGGTCCCCATTGATAGAACTGAATCTCAATTTTTTTTCATCGTAGCCATACACGTGGGTTGTCTATGGATAGGTCTTTAAAAATGTTATTGAAGTTTCTACTGTCATTATTTTCTCTTTAGAAAAAAATGATAGTGGAAACTGAATAATTTGCGCGAGAGACACTTCCAAAGTGGTAAAATGAGTGTCCCCCCCCCCCCCCCCTATAACTTCTAAAATAAGAGAATGATAAAAGTAAAGAAAATATATGATGTACATTACCATGCAAACTAACAAACTAAATTATTTTTCTTTCTTCTTTCTCTTTCTTTCAAATGTATATTGTAACAACAAGATCATAACATAATTTCTATCAACAATAGCGTTGTTTACTAATCTTAACAATCTCTCCGAATCTAACCGAGGGTAGATTATCCTGTTCAAATCAATTAACAAATTATATTACGTTGTTGTTCGGGCAACATAATCTATCAGAATGTTGATACCTCATCAAACAGATTTACGTAATGCGGATAATTGATGTTAACGACTAATTGAGTGTATTATCGCTGCCTTTCGACAAACTAATGTTATAAATAAACAAAATATTTAGATTTCGACGCTCATAGTTAGTTGGCCTCATCAGCCTCCTGACAGGAGACAGATAAAAAACACCCTCTTTATAACTGTACTCCACTTCCACGCCGACTGAAGAGTCGTAAAAGTTTCCTGGCCACTTCCACAGCTACTATCGATGCACAGAAAGCGAGGACAACCATATGGCGAGATAAATTTGCTCCTCCTTTGTTTGTCCCGCCAAAGGAAAAATTACCTCCGGGACATAATTTGCCATGGCCAACCTGGAGGACTCTTAATAGACTACGTACCCAGGTTGGTAGATCAAAAGAAAACATATGCAAATGGGGTTACATTCCTACATCACAAAACATCTGCGAGTGCGGCGTGTCACCCCAAAGTATGGCACATTTATCCGTTTGTCCCTCATGTCCAGTCTCTTGTTCCCTTCAGGACTTGTATGACGCTTCAGCCAAAGGGGTCAGCGTTGCCCAATTTTGAGAAGATAGAATATAATTCTTACCATCGACACGATAAGAAAGATCAGCCCCCTAAGTTTAGAACCTAAACACATGGTTACTATATAGATGGGTGACCGCCAAAGTTGTTAATTTGTGTCCGTTTCTGTGTTTTGGTGGGCACGGCAATCTGTCGATCCCGGTTGTAGTTGGTTGAGAGTACATACTCGTTAAGCCTTGACCCTAGTGTCAGAGGTGTTGTCAGCCTCTAAGTAGGTCTCTGAAATAGCTGAACGACTGTTGTCTAATGACAATAACTCAAACAGATGTCTAGAGTAGTTTATTATACGGATCTTGTAGCAAAAAGTAACAACTTTTGTGCGTTTAAGCGTGTTAGAAAGGGAATCCTAAATATGATCTGCCAGTGTGTATCGTTCGTAGCTTAAAGCAGAACGCCTACCCCGGATTCGTAGATGGTGCAAGTTCGAGACCCGCCGGACGATTAAATTTATGATTTCCCATTTTTGAGATTAGATTAACGCTTTCCATTGTGAATAACGTTATAAAATTTAAAATTTAATGACTATATGACTATGAGCGCCTTTCATAATGTGTAAAAGTAATCTCCCCAGTGACCTTGCGAGTAATTTAGTTCAGTCTATATCAATGTAATTTAGTTTCAACATTAGGTACGAAGTTGACGGATTAATTCCATCACACGATTGATAAATTTACCTATCACGATTTTGTGCTATTTATACAGTTTGGAGTTATCAATGTCATTTGATCATAATCTGACTGCTTACGTTAATTATCTATATATAATCTGTGATTATAACAATTAACCGTTTCGGTAAATATTATATATTGATTTTAATTACAAAAACAATCCGTGAATCGCGTCACGGAGTTTTCGTAACAGTAGCGGAAGTCAGCAATGATTTGATAAATCCAATAATATAAGTGTTAACAGGTAATTATGATCGTTGAAATGTCAAGCTAAATTTTGAATGTCTTTGGTAAATCTATTATATATATTTATTATTATTATTAAATACATATCAAAAACATACAATAACATACTTTAACACTACGCAATAGGTCCTGTATGTCCTGCCGAAAGGTTCACCATCTCAGCATTTGCTGGGATACACCCAGCGCTGACCTTCCTTTGGTACCCGTGACGATCACGGTTGCTAACCAGCGTGTGGGGAGTTAATATAAATAAATTAATAAAAGTTATAATAAATAAATATAGGTATAAGGTAGGAACTTAAACAATATTATCTACAAATATTATATATTACGATACAAAGATTTAGGTTGTGGAATGCGCTGCCTAGAGACGTGTACAAAATATGCTCAAGTTCTAGAGGTTTTTATCGAGAATCGCTAACTAAAGTATGTATATAAAGTTTGTGGTAGAAGGTAGTATGCATACATACATAGACACACGCCTGTTTCCCAGAGGGGTAGGCAGAGGCTACGGATTTCCATGTGTCACGATCCTTGCACACCTCTTTTGCCTCGGATATTCACATATTTATACAATTTATGTTAACGTGTAAACGCGCCTGTTCACACTTTTCGTAATGCTCTCGTCACGCATACACTAGTTTAGTATCTAAGGAAATTTCCAGTGTTTAAAACACCACTTACCCAGCTCATGTGCTTTACTTAGCAGCTCTTCAAACTGCTCCATAGTTCCGTACTCGTAGTGGATGTCGTAGAAGTTGCTGATGTCGTAACCAAAGTCGATCATAGGCGACGTGAATATAGGTGACATCCATATTGCGTCCACTCCTGCGTCTTTGAAGTGTTCCAGCTCACTGATAATTCCTATGGTGAGATAAAAATAATTAAATTTATCTTACTTCAAATCAATTACTCTTCTTTTGTATTCCAAAAGATACAGAATTCGCCCTATGCCCGTACCTTTTAATAATAACAAAAATCTACAGAATCACATCACACTAATATTACAAAGGTGAAAGTTTGTGACTGTGTGAGAGTGTATGTTTGTTATTTCTTAACGTCTAAACGGCTGGAGCGATTTTAATAAAATTTGATATGGAGTTAGCTGATACCCTGGACTAACACATAGGCTATAATTTAAAAAGTTTAACGCAGGTAAAACCGCGGGGCTCAGCTAGTAATAAATATGTGTGAAATAAAAATAACACATGTAATTCGTGCAAGTCAGGAATGGCCCCATTTCAGTGTATGCTGTCTCGTGGAAGTCCGAAATAGTTCCAAATCAGTATTTGTTGTTTTGTGTATGTATCCTCCTCCAAATCGCTCCCTCTCGGCATTTACGGTTTCTTTCAAGTGAGAAATGACTCCATCTGGGCGTTTCTTCCTATTACTTATGCAACACTTATAATTCTGATATTCTTTTACAGACTTTATTGTATCCGGGCAATATTAATACAGGCATATGAAATTACTAGATAATTGATCAAATAAATGATTCAACATCAATATAACAAATCGTTTTACTGTATGTCAGTCTCAAACAAATGTTTATATTGCGTAATATTGTAAATGGATACTAATTTATTAAATGGGTATTTTGTTCAATTTTATTCAATAATATCATTATAATATATTTTTGAATACATTCATACTACTTTTTGGCTACGGTACGAAGTATTTCCAAACAAAATGAGTATAAAGCTTATATAAAGCAGTACCTTCATTTGATTTCATAGCCCGAGCGATCAACTAACTTTACTTAAAACAATTTACTTGTATTGTATATAAAATCATTACTAAATTCAGATCACGCGATAGTTACATAAGACTAAATTGTTTATCATAAATAGTTTGGAACTACAAAAAGTCCCATGTACCAACAATTTGGGCGCTATTACGACCTAATGATACTATAATATCGGAAGCTACAATTATGGTCACCACGCGAAAGATAATTTTAGTGTGATTATTCTATATTTATATAAAAAAGATTTCCATGGTTTTCTGGTCATCGTTCAGTGTCATCATTTTCTAAAAATAGGTACTAAGATTTACCAATTTACAATGAACTAAAATACTTGTATGTCAATTTAAATTCTGTGTCTCTTTGTCCTGTTCATTTAAAACTATTCCAAACTAATATTATAACGTTAAAACTGGATTTTTATATATATATTTGTTATAAATTCTAAAACTGATTAAAAAAAAGGAATACTACGTCCTCAGCGAGTAACATAAGCTATATTTTAATTAAAATATTCTTTTTTAAAAATACTCCCTCTCCCAAATAGTGTCCGAGGCTTGATACCAAAAAAAAATGTAATTATTTCAAATTTTTGTAAGTATTACAATATACCTATTTACGTAAATATTACAAGAATACTTACTCAGCACAAGTCATTTATAGACCGGTCTCATTGAGTTGTAAATCGCAATCCTACATTACCGGTTTATTGTTTAAACTGAAATTATATATGCCTTAATTTCGAAAATTACACTTATTCACTTAGTTTAAGTTATCAGAGGTTTACTTACCATTCAAATCCCCGATGCCATCGCCATCACTATCCTTAAAGGACCTGGGGTAGATCTGGTACAGCACGCAATGTTCCCACCAGTCTAGAGGGATCAGCTCCGGAGGTGGCAGAGGGTCAGGGTCCCTTGAAGCTAGGACACCCCATGTCACTAAACCTAAAATAAACAAACAAATATATAAATTTTATTTCTTGAGTGTGGATTGGTTATCGTGGTTTGTTTTCCACTTTGGTAGTTTTGACGTCTACTGCTGGACAAAGGCCACCCCAAAAGATTTCCGTAATGGAGGTGTGTCCATAATTTGAAGCGATATTCCATAATCGCCACGTTTGGCAGACGGGTTGGCTATCGCAGTATGTTAGTCATAGTATACAGAGATACGCTCCTCCACGTTCTCTGGGAGATATCGGGACGACTTCTCCACTCTCCACGGGATGAAATGGAGTGATGATATTCTATGTAGTGAACCACACAGGTTTGTTCATACCGCCCTAACCTCTGACACGGCTTAATAACTATTGTCTAACGCTTACAACCGAGACTTAAAGATAAACGTACCCTCCAGGTCACGGTATCTGAACCTCAGCAATTAAACTACTACTTTAGATGGATAACCGCCTAGTCTCCCTCTCTGACCATTTACGGAGCATATAATCGCAAAGTATACAATTGGTGGCCCTATCACTAACGTCTGATTGCTTTCAGACGACCAGCCATATCGTATCTGTCTCTTTGGATTATAGAGATAGGATTGACGGAAAATTTATCAAAAAAGCATCAAGTTTCGTCAGAGCTATAATATATTGAACAGGCTTTGCCAGTTTTGAAGACCTGTTTTATCTAGGAAGATACCTAGATAATACTAAGTTCAAAAGTCTGGAGCTGACGGCCAATCTCTATTACTGACGCACCGAGAATACACACATAAAAAGATATGTGTCGTCGTAAAGTTACGTTGTCGAAAAGAGGTATTTTATGCTCTTAAGCTTAAATATTATCCAAGGTATAACATAAGTAGTAGACGTAACTATGAAACTATAAAAAGATGAAGTTCGCATACAAGATAAACGATCAGCTGACGCATTATGTGTGGCGCACAAAATTGTTTTTGTAGTACACAAACTGGTATACTTAAATTCGTTCATTTTCATGAGTTGATAGCGTTCTTTTCGTTCAGTTTCATGAGTTGATAGCGTTCTTTAAGTTTCCTCCATTATGGGTTTAAACTATAACTCCTATACTAGATTAACCCTAGTGTACTTTATGAAAAATGTATAAAATGCAGGTTCATAACTATTCTAAAAACATACCATCAACTTTTATTAATAAATACTAAGGCAGTTATCCAATTTGAGCAAAATTTATATGGAGCGGTCTAAAAACACACAACGCAATGATTGAAAAAAAAAAACAATTGCTAAAATAACTGAAAATGACAGTTTGCCAAGAACGGAGAAGTCAGATATCATACATGTTATCTGACTTGTCAAAAGAAAATCATAGATTCTAATAAAAAAATAATAAATAAATAAATCATTAATTTCATTGCACAGAACAAGAATTGCTAATAATGATGATAATGGAATTCTGAACTGTTTTCTTCTTTCTTTCTTTCTTTTCTTCGAGAACTTTCCATGTACCACTTAAAAAATACAATCACTTTACCTAGTAACAAGATTGCAGAGGAATGACACATTATGACTTGAACAGTATTAGAATTCAACTAAGTACTTCGCAGTCTTTGAGTTTTATATGAATGCGAGATTTTTCAAGAAAAATTCTAGGTAATTTAACTTAATACACAGGGAAATACATTATCGTCATTATATCTCGCTGATGGACATGCTATGTGATAGTTAACTAACCTGTTTTACACTCTACGCAGTCAGTGGATTCATCCATACTGCCTACCTATGCTGACATGGTTCAAATGTATCTTTCAACGTCATCTGTACATCGGCTTCAGAAAATTGTATTTTACGAATTTTTATGATGTGTTAAAACAAATAACTGCTTTTTCATAGTTTAGTAAAGAATGTTGCTCCCTGACGGAAGAACCAAAGCATTATAACTAAATCTGAATCAAACACAAGCAATAATTCCAAGAGGCCAGGTGCTGGCCTTCACACAAAGAAGTTAATATATATTTTTTGTTACACCAATTATATCACCAAGCAATGTTGATTCGTGAGTTTTGAACTGCTCTATTAGATAAGGTCTACGCTCACGAAGGAATTTTTGAAGGCTGAACGCGTTCTACGAGTATTTTCACCCAGACGATATAACTTTTAAGTTGCATTTTGGTTTTTATTTTCAATTAATAACCGTGGTAGTTTGCGCGTAAAAACCATGATACATAATACTGTGTTCAGTAACATGTAAATGTAACCCTTGGTAGCTGGCAGCTGATTGAGCACAACTGTAGTCGTCTTCCGTCGGTGAGTCGGAGGCTGATTTAGAAACCGACGCGAAGTTTTTGTCCTGCACATTTTAGGACATATTTTCTTATATATTCTACCCCTCCTTGTGAAAGCCTAAAAAAGTGCCTTCAAGGTCAGTTTACTTAGTTTGCAGTTGCATTTGATTAACGACTTAAGCCCTCGGTCGTTTTATTGTCCGGTGAATTTGTAAAAAGCCTACTAGGCTAACGGTAAACACATAATATTAAAATATTGGTACGGAAATCAAGTTAACCAGGTGAGATGGGTAAATATTTTGTCCGATGAGTACTGTCTAGAACGTGGCGTAAAACAGGGGGGAGTCACCTCCCCAAGCCTGTTCAATCTCTATATGAATGAGTTGATCAGCGAGCTTAGCAGGACGCATGTCGGATGTGTCATTGATGATGTATTTGTTAATAACATTAGCTTCGCAGACGATATGGTCTTGTTGGCCCCATCTATTAATGCTCTCAGAAAACTTGTTTGCATCTGTGAGAGGTATGCTATTGAACACGGACTCAAGTACAACTCTAAAAAGAGTGAGGTACTAATTTTCAAGGCTGGTAATTACAAACCAAGAGAAGTACCTCCAGTTGTACTTGACGGAACACCCCTTAACATAGTAGACAGGGTCAAATACCTTGGTCATATAGTCACTGATGATTTAAGAGATGACTCAGACATAGAGAGAGAGCGCAGGGCGTTGGTGGTAAGGAGCAACATGTTGGCCCGCAGGTTTGCTCGATCTACGGTACAGGTAAAAATCACCCTATTCAGAGCATACTGTCAGTCTTTTTACTCGAGCAGCCTGTGGGTTCAATATACGCAACGAGCTTACAACGTCCTGCGAGTTCAATATAATAATGCGTTTAGAATGTTGGTGGGGTTGCCGCGATATTGCAGTGCATCGCTCATGTTTGCAAACGCAAGGGTGGATGATTTTTACGCTATAATGCGTAAAAGGACTGCGTCACTGTTTGACCGACTACGAGGTAGCTCCAACAGTATTTTAAAAATGATTGCTGGTCGTTACGACTGTCCAATCCAGAAACACTGGGTGGAGAGAGTAATTGGCCTAATAAAATGATAAGTTATTTATTATTATTATTTTTTTATTATTATTATTATTTTTTGCTAATGTCTATGTTATGTCTATTGTGAATTGTTTACTAACATAGTTCTATAAGTTTTATTGTTACTAACCTATCTATGGAATCATTTTCTGAATTAAATGATTATTATTATTATTATAATTAAAAAACAGAACTCTTCGTCATAATGTCGGCACAAAAAATATTGATTATTCTCAAACAACATGGCCCACCGTGTTAATAACAAATTTCTTTAAATAACTATGTTAGTAAGAACGTGATGGGTCTACCGAAGCTAAATGTAGGTTTATCAGGCTCCGTACAGGGCATGTGGCCTGATACATCTACATACAGTTTGTCCATCCAGTCGTTCATGATGTTGTTGATTCTTCCTCTCACCTTATGCAGTATCCAGGCAACCTTCTTTCGCATGATGACGAAATAGTCATCAGTGTGTGCATCAGCAAAATACCTGAGCTACTGCAAGGAGGTATAAATCTCAACACTGCCCTGAAGGCATTATATTGGACACATAGAACGTTGTCTGCTTTTTGGGTATAATCTTCCCAAAAGCTGCTGATATATAAAGTCTGGCACGAGACTAATGATCTTCACTGGTAACTAAAAGCGGATTAGATTGGCAAAACTGCGACTTTTTGCCACAACTTTTGTAGAACGTGTGCGTTTATTACAAAGTTCTATGGCAGTCAACATTTGTTTGACCATTTGAACTGTCTTCTGCGGAAGCCTGTAATACTATTCTATTTGAAAAATAAGAAGAATATCATCACCCCATCTCATCCCGTGGTGGGCGTCGAAATGATCCCGAGGAATACTTACCAGAGAACGGGCAGCACCATTTTTCTGTGAACTATGACTATCAAACTACCAACAACTGCCAACACGCCAAGCGTGGCAATTATGGATATCTCTCCATTCTTTAGGGAGGCTTTTGTCCAGCTGTGGACGTCATTTGGATTTTCTTCTTATCGTGTCGATGGTAAGAATTAGATTTTATCTTCCCAAAATTGGGCAACGCTGATCGCTTTGGCTGAAGCGTCATACAAGTCCTGAAGGGAACAAGAGACTGGTAGTAATTTGGATGAAAAGATATGATGATAAAGTAAATTACCAGTTATCAGTTATTTACTACAGTAATATTTACCTCCAATCAACCCCAGCAGGGCAACCACACCAACAGTTATTCCAATGATATACAACGTCTTCATTGTCACCTCCCCACACAGACACTGGCGATCACCCGCGGCCTTATCACGATTATATTACAATTATTCACTATCAGAAGAATAAGATATTCGCTTATTAACTGATTAAGATTTGATAAACTAGTGAGACTGATAATTTAGATGTGGTTGTTTTTGTAATGATTGTTTTCAATTTGGAACTACGATGGGTTTTATTAAAAGTTTAAAGAAATGGAAGAAGCTATTTAGAATGCTGACTGCAGCTTCTGTAGCATTGCCGTAATAGATAATATACTTTATGTGCTAAATATAGATTCCATCCTCCATAAAATAAATAGCTCTTTCATGGGGCAATGAATTCAATAAAAAATGTGTGAAATATCAGAGCGTTGCCGCGTTGTCAAACCAACTGTGTAGCATACTACAACTATTCTGATTATTTAAGTGACTAGAATAGTTGGGATTGAGTTTATTTTAATTTAATTGATTTCGAAGCCTTCAAGATGTTTATCTTTTCGGCCTCACATGAATAAGGCAAGATATAAGTTTATTATTCTCGTACGGTCGGTAAAGACAGTGCATTGTTCAATTTGGAGTGAGAATATTTTCAACAATTGCCGATGCGCTGATGTTTTCCGCGTAAAACCTGGGACCTCTACGGGTAGCAAAACTCAAATTGGTTGATTGTTTTGGACACATAAAAATAACCATTCTAAATAATTTTACTAGATATATGTTACCGTAAAATTATAAATACCGTTAGACTATAATCTATTTAATTCCACCTGTCGAAGGATTTTCAACCGTAATATACTGTTTTGGGCGTATTTCATTACTAGAAAAGTTGGTTAGGTAAGGTTCAAACTGCGACCATACAACGCACGAGTTGAGCGAGCGAACCAGCAGCGTATGCCAAGGCAGCGTCCGGCGAGTGCCTGTTTACACAAACAAGATGGTGATTTAACAGTTTCACTTCAGTTGATTACAATCTACCGAAAAATAATGCGTCAAATTGTACGCGGTATGGTACGGTTCACAATATTTCAACTGTTTACAATTTTACGAGGAAATATACTGAACTAGCGGCCCGGTACGTGCTTCGCTACGTATAAGGCATAGTAATAAAAAAATGATTATTAAGTTCATCTATTCAAACAAAAAAAAAATTAAATTACTAAAAGATGTCGATTTTACACTTTTTCAAAACTTTTTTAAAATTTTCTCTACGTACAAACCTTCCCTGAACTTCCACGAATAATTCAAGACCAAAATTAGCCAAATCGGTAAAGGCGTTGTTGAGTTATAACATTACAACGAAAAGTGGCATTGATTTTTATATATATAGATTGAGTTGACTATAACTATGTATTCTAGATATTATTGAATTATATTCTAGAAACATCGCAATCATTTTAATATTATAATGAAACGTATAATTAAATTTTTACTGTAACATAATTTATTTCTTTTATACTATCTTAGTTCTATAAATGTATTACGAATAACTCTAATTAACCCTGAATAAGAATATAAAAAAGTTGTCATTTACAGAATATGCAGCAGTCATTTACAGTACATGTTGCAAACGAGGCAGTACGAAGCGCGGCAGCTAATGGTAGTGCAGTAATTACACAGTTGTTATAGCTAATAATTTGTGTACTGTAGACATAATAAGGCTGGGGTACGTAATAACCGTGCCGGCTTTAGCAAGGTTATCACACTAATATTATAAAGGCGAAAGTTTGTGTGTGTGTTTGGTACTTCTTCACGTCTAAACGGATGGAACGATTTTAATAAAATTGGTACGGAGTTAGCTGACACCTTGGGTTAATACATAGGCTATAATTTATAAAATGTAACTCGGGTAAAACCGCGAGGCTCAGCTAATTACGTATAATCGAAGCGAAGCGATTTGTGTAATAATTAGTCTTCGATGACAACTTTTATTATACTTTATGGTATGGACTGTGGTTTTTTATTTTATTCCTTCCCGGATTTTGGGAGAAGGAGACGTTGGTTCATCGGCCTAGGGCTGGCACCTATTATATGATTATTTAGAAATATTCTACAGTCATTTGTTTCTGGATGTTTGATTTTATATGGAGTTACTTCCTATGGTTTCATTTGCATAAATAATAAACAGCTCTTAGTAAGATTGTGTTTATTTCTTTTAAATTCTGATTGTCATATGATTATGTGTATTTATTATAGACGGATGCTTTTATTAATTAGTTTTAGTTTCGAATGGTTATAATTTTATTGCATACGACTTGGTGACCGCAGCTAGGTGGTAGCTAGTATACCTACAAGTGGCGCTGCGTACCGACTACCTGGTGTATCCCTTAGTCGCCTTTTACGACATCCACGGGATGGTATGGGGTAGCCATGTTATTCTTTATGGGCCTGAAACTACACGGCTAACAGATTAGCAAATATAAATCAGACATATTCTGCCAGTCGTTTTACACGTGCAGTCTGTGGACCAAGTATACCCAGCGGGCATACAGCGACCTGCGCGTACAGTACAATAACGCATTTAGGGTGCTCTTGGGGTTGCCGTGGCGGTGTAGCGCGTCGGGGATGTTCGCGGAGTCGTGCGTCGACGGGTTCGCCGCGATCATGCGGAGGCGCTGCGCTTCCATGATGGAGCGCTTGCGCTTCTCCTCCAATGGCATCCTGAATGTGTTTTCAGATCGGTGGGACTCTCCACTTTTATACAGGTGGGTAAGAGTCCAGACACCCTTAATATAATTAATGTAATTGATACTAACATTAGGCTAAGTTATACTAACATTATATGGATATTTTTCCGAAATAAATAATTTGAATTTGAATAACTATATCCGTATATTATTAGACCAACCCAAATCGACCAGTAAAAGCAACTGGTAAGACGAACCAAGTAGAAACATATGTAGTACCCGATGTTTCCTGTCACATATTCGAATGTGATTTGTATTCGTCTATCTTTGATTTTACGACTGCCATAAAAAATCGGATATCAACAGGTTCGTTGTTAAGTGGCCCTGCTGGCTGGTACTAGTAGCTACCTAAACGATTGTTGAAGTAAAGTGGTATCATCACAATATGTGTGGATATATAAATAATAAGCATTTTTATATCATGCGGACTCCCGCTTTGCTTTGGAGGGAAGTGGAACTACTATTTCTAACTCTTAGTTTCTTTCTGATAAAATATGTTGTTCTAATACAGTCGAAGCAATTCTCCGAGATATTTTTGAGTCCCACTGTTCAGTGTTATTTCATTGTGTGCCCACAATCCTGGCTTACAGAAAATGCAGTGGTGGGTAGAGGGATGGATTAAACCCAACAAAAAATATAAATAAATAAATATGCCGCATTTATCATTCAGTGACCTAGCATAAACAAGGTAAAGCTTCTACAATGAATACGACTCAACGGATACAAATACTTATAAACTTTTTTGTATTTATATATATACAATACACAGAAAACACCCAGACCATGACAAATAGACATATAACAAATGTGCCTGGATCGAACCGGCAACCTTTGGACCAAAGGTTAATATACGGCGGTCTGCAAACCATAATAATATCACCAATTGGTTGGGCATTGATGTATTTCAAACACGATCTTTTGGTAAATAGAAAAGAATAGAATAGTCGTAATATGATGAAGCACACAGGGGTCAAAAAGAATTTAGAGAAATAAGAGTTTAGAAACGTATCATAAGCAAAAACTTTCTTATTTGTACACAGGAGATAACTTTATTAATACACTAACTAATTTGAAACCAAGCTAATGCTTTGCTGTTTTAGTTTAATTTTTTACAGAAAACGGAGTCTATAATAACTTTTCTCACGATTCTGTTGTGTGTTTAAGCCTCTTAAATAACGAGAACATTTTACAAATACGTATATATCTAACTGAGGAAAACAAAACTACGCTATATATCATATCTTACGAATACAGATTATAATTATAAACGGGCTATTATCATAATTAACATAATATTAACACGTGAAGCAAAAACTTTGCACCCGTTTTTACGAAAATTGCGAGGACGGAGGAGTATATAATTTGGAACAGTTAAAGTTTAATATGGAGAAGGAGTGCGGAAAGGTACATTTTGATATAATAGGCATTAAAAGTAAATTATTTTCATAAAAAAAACATTACATACACTACCATGCTTTTGACACTGTAAACATACTGAGAAGATATAACAAACTAGTGTCAAAATTTAGAACAGATTAGTATTATTTGATTTTAATGTCTTTGACATTTATTAAAATAAATAAAATAAAAATGGTTTTTATTCATGTAGACGATGTGATTTGACTTTAAAAAAGCGCTTGTAAATAGTCAGAACATGTTCGTAATAATATATAATTATTTCTAGGTATATATAGATATTTAGATACACGGATTGTAGGAAATAATTTACAATAAGATTTATTTTATAACAGTAACGATATTTAGCCAACTTAAATTAAGTTATTGTCAAGGATCATGTGTAGGTTCAATTAACTAAATTTTAAATTTTAGCAATATTTCTACTACATATTGTCTGAATGGTTCTGTCTATATTAAGGTACGAATTAAATGGCGAACCTTGTGTTTATAACGACAGTCGCGCTTTAAACCATAATGGTCTAATTTTGAACAAGTGCAATAAATAGTATAATTCAAAGAATGAATATAACCTGGACATTAATTTCATAATGATAAAAAACCCATCTTCTAGAATTAAACGTCTTAGTTCGTACGTAACCCCACGGTCTAAATATTACATTTAACACAATCACACTACGTCAATACTCGTCACACACTGGCTCTCTCGGTCACACAGCAATTCAACGGAACTATAATAATATAACATTGTTATTTGATGTACATACATGCAATATATATGTATGCATGTATGACACGTATGGTTGGAAAATGGGTCTTCTAATGGCTTAGAGGAGTATAAATTAGACTACATGCAAGGTGTTACAAGAAAATTGGACGTAAATTGAGGTGTCTAATTTGCCTATGATTGAACCTGAAAAGTGTTACTATAAATACATACTAATTATGTATTCATAATCACAATTCATACTAATATACATGGTCTAAGACAAACAGTTTAACGTGTTCTCCAAAGCACGGAGACACTCAGAAATCAAATCACATTGATGTTCCCCCATCTATAGGTGGACCGCGTGCCTTGGTGCTTAACTTCGCCGCTCACTTACGGACCGGCTATTAGCGCTATGATTATGACTAGTCCCTCCCTCACCTACCTCTGCAACTCCTGTAAGCCAGGATAAACAGTGGCACACAATGAAATGACACAGAGCGGTGAGGCTCAGGCATGTCCCGGGGAATCGCTTCGACTGTCTTGGATCCCGCAACAAATTTAATCAGAAAGAAACAAGGAGGAGTTTGACAATGGCTATGAGTATTAATTTACGTGTATATAATATATTGTGTTTGTTTTTAGGGTACCGTACCCAAAGGGTAAAACGGGACCCTATTACTAAGACTTCGCTGTCTGTCTGTCTGTCCGTCTGTCCCCAGGCTGTATCTCATGAACCGTGATAGTTAGACAGTTGAAATTTTCACAAATGATGTATAAAATTTAAGTTGCCACTATAACAACAAATACTAAAAAAACTAAATAAAATAAATATTTAAGTAAGTAAGTAAGTATTTATTTCGCTTAAGGGGGCTCTTAAGGAGGCTGCCATACAACAAACGTGAATTTTTTGCTCGTTTTTATAGATAAAGGTACGGAACCCTTCGTGCGCGAGTCCGACTCGCACTTGGCCGGTTTTTATTTTTCTCACAATCTAAACATGTAATGACTGGTTGGTCTACTTACCAACCTTGACTGTTAAGCCAGAGGTCACGGATTCGATTCCCACCCAGAACAAATTTGAGTGATGAGCGCTATTATTTGTTCTTCGTCTGGGTGTATTTGTATATGTATGTACATATTTGAAACTATATAAGTATGTTCATCAGTTTTCTAGTTGCCATAGTACAGGCTCTGCCTAGTTTTGGATCGGATGGTAGTGTGTTGGTAGTCACATAATATTATTTATTTATTAACTAGCGGCCCGGTACGTGCTTCGCTACGCTTTTAAGTATTAGTACAAGTTGTTTGTATATGGGAGTATAGAAAGATGTTGATTTTACACTTTTTCAAGACCTTTTTTTAAATTTTCTCTACGTACAAACCTTCCCTGGACTTCCACGAATAATTCAAGGTCAAAATTAGCCAAATCGGTAAAGGTGTTGTTGAATTATAACATTACAACGAAAAGTGGCATTGATTTTTATATATATATAGAAGATTATGATGTAATATAGCGCCTATGAATTTTAATATACTATAGCAAACAGGTTTCTTATTCATTCCCTGGCTACACAAGAAATCTCATAACCTGTGAAGCTGAAATTGGGCATGTAACTGATTTATACGTAGGAGACGTCAGCTAGGACGGATTGTCAGACAGGACCAAATAAAGAGGGTCATAGTCACACCCCAGTTTAATATATTTCTAAATCAATCATTTATATACATTACGGAGTTAATTCTTTATATATTTACATTGTAATTAAAATCTAGTGAAGACGCCTCGTGGGTTTAATGATAAGGTCTTCAACGTTGGATAATAAGCTCCTGAGTTCTAATTCTGAGTTGGGGCAAAAAGTGTTATAAGAAAAAATCTTAATATTGGCCCGGATTACTCCCTAATTTCCGGGTCACCGACCCTGCGCCGGACCTCTTTCCAGTCTTGCCGGATAACCCGTCTCATAGGAGCATGAGAGTGAGAGAATAAAAAGTGTATGATTTTGAACAAATAATATGTCCCGCGCAGATAGCTAGTCTTAGTTGAGACTGGCCGCGAAAGCCAAAATTTGACTTGGAGAACTTTATATTTAAGACACTAATAATTTCCACCTGACCTAATTTCGGTCACAGCGGCCAGCCGGAATGGAGACTAACCATCTGCGCGGAACATAACCGATTGCAAAAGTGTGTGGGCAAACACAGGGGTACTTAGTTTCTATTCCATCAGTCTCATGATCCGATGGGACGACTGGCCACACTACCGAAGCAAGTTCAGATACAGCACCAACGGTATTACGTGCTCTCAAATCTCCATGGTTTCTATGTCCCTATTTTGTTTGGCCATTTTTAGGAAGCTTTTAATATTTTCTAACAAGCGGAAGCTTACAGCCTACCTTATAGTTATTTTTATGGTAATTGAGTCACCTGATGGTAATCACTGCCACCCATGGACACTCGCAATTCCAGAAGGGCCACAAGTTGGCTTCTTGAAGGTTGCCATGTCATACCGAAAGTTCTTAGTTTTGCCCATCACGGCATTACCGACGTCTGTATATATGTAAGGCTGATATTTTGTGGCACGGCACTGGTACCACGGCATGTGAGACAGTGTCGTGAAGTTACAGTTTCTTTGCTGCTGAATTCACAATCAGCACCATTTTGTAAGTCATTGGTGATTGTGTGGAGTAAGTTAGTCAGTATAATAATAATATCTAGGGACAATGTCACACAAATCATCCCAGCCCCAAACTAAGCAAAGCTTGTACTATGTACCAGGCGACGATATACATACTTATATAGATAGATAAATACATAGAAAACATCCATGACTCAGAAACAAATATTCGTGCTCATCACACAAATATTTGCACTTACCGGGATTCGAACCCAGGACCACCAGCTTCGTAGGCAGGAGCAGGGCAGCTTAGTAGGTATGTTAGTTACATGCACAATACCTACACGATACCGATATCATTCTGCCTTATATCATTATTAAATTAATGGTAGTCCTAACAATTAAGATCGTAGTATGTAACGGGCCCCACATGTCGGCTCCAAATTGAGGCCGGTTCGTTCAAAAGATACTGGCCTAAATTTTAATTAACACTCAAAAGCGGTCAACCGTCCCTAGACAGAACTGACAACCTCGCAACCCCATGTATTTATCGATCCGGCTACCCCTTGCTCTAGAAACCCCTATGCGAAGCTATCCAAGCTTCCCCGTGTTTTCAGGACAAAATTGATTTCACTTGCACAACATTTTTTCGAGGCAATACATTAATCACTAAGGCTCGTCTTAATTAATCTCGTTCGCAAAAAGAGCCTGTCGATACCACTCGCCCGGTACGAATATAAAATTGTGGGGCGCTGTGACGAGGCGTAACCTTAATGTGGACGCGTTTCATGTATTTTAGCGATATTTTTTTAGGTTTTGGGTAAATTATAGATTGGTTTAAGATGTATTAAGGTACCATTTAAATTTAACTAGGGCGGAGAGAAGAAATTCTTTTTTTTTATAGTCTGAGAATGTTAATAAAAGGTATTGAATACATGAATGCCTTTGTCCCCAGTTTTGACACTTATACCAGTATAAGGTGCGCGCACATCTGGTTTCAGTATAAGTTCTGCTTAGTTTGGGATCAGATGGCCGTGTGTGAATATTGTCCCAGGATATTGTGTAATAACAGTCGACGTTATGTCAGTAAATACAGTTAAACTAGGAAATTCGCTTACTAGCTCCGTAATAATGACGCTGACGAAAACTCGTACATAATGTTGTCTAGTAAGGTCTACATTGTAGATTTGTATATATATTTTTTTTCTCTTTTTTTTTACAATGTCACATAGATCATCCTAGTCCCAAACTAAGCAAAGCTTGTACTATGGGTACCAGGCGACGATATTCATACTTATATACATAGAAAACATCCATGACTCAGCAACAAATATTCGTGCTCATCACACAAATATTTGCACTTACCGGGACTCGAACCCAGGACCACCAGCTTCGTAGGCAAGAGCACTACCGACTAGGCTACGGTGACCGTTTATCATTTATTTTCGTCCAGGGTGGAGAGAATTAGTATATTTTTACTCATTTTTTAAAAAGGAATTGATGTAATAATTGTCAAAATATTACATCAATTCCGGTTGGCGTAGATGGTAGATCTCCTTTCACGCCACAAGTTGTGGTTTCGATTCCCACCCAGGACAAATATTTGTGTGCATGAACTTGTCTTTTTGTCCTAAGTCTGGGTGTAACTATTTATATAATTATATATTTTCAAAAAGTAGTATATCAGTTATCTGGTTTCCATAGTAGAAGCTCTGCTTCGTTTGCGATCAGATGGCCGTGGCCGTGTGTGAATAATATCCCAATATATAATATACAAAAAAAAACCGGCCAAGTGCGAGTCGGACTCGCCCATGAAGGGTTCCGCAGCAGCTAGTATTTCAGTTGATTAAATGAAAGGGCAGAGAAATTGCGATTTACGATTTATGAAGTACGATGAAAAAAAAATTTTAGTTTCAATTCTATATATGGGGAACCCCCAAAATAAGTATTATTTTTCTATTTTTGTGTGAATATCTTAATGCGGTTCACATAATACATCTACTTACCAAGTTTCAACAGTACAGATCTTATAGTTTCGGAAAAAAGTAGCTGTGACATACGTACGGACAGACAGACATACAGACATGACGAATCTATAAGGGTTCCGTTTTTTGCCATTTGGCTACGGAACCCTAAAAAGCTTAATCTAAAGAGAGTTACGCTGCCTGCCCGCTTGAACAGCAAGAAGAAGAAATAGGAAAATAAAAAGTTGGAATTGTTTGGGGATTTTAGGATATTTAGTATGTTG
Source organism: Pseudoips prasinana (assembly GCA_951640165.1). Taxonomy (NCBI): domain Eukaryota; kingdom Metazoa; phylum Arthropoda; class Insecta; order Lepidoptera; family Nolidae; genus Pseudoips; species Pseudoips prasinana. Next base: position 39,514,351 of record OX621237.1, on the reverse strand, counting down.
ATGTACCGCAATCACCGTACTAAAATAATATCAATAGTTTATTTATTTATTTAAACTTGAGTATAATGGAATGTTCATAGGAGGATTTAACGCCATAGGCATTTTCTATCAGTCAACCTTAGGGTAGTGCAGAGAGGTCATGGCAGGTGCAGGTCCGATCAGTTTATAATAAATGCATTGCCTCGTTGAAAACGAGGTCCTGGGTTCAAATCCCGGGTCGGGCCAGAAGAGTATTTGGGACTTTTCTGTAAAAAGAAAAATTTGTCAGCATCAGCCCAAAGTCTGGGAGTTGGCGGTACTATACCCCCGTGCCTCGGAGAGCACATAAAGCCGTCGGTCCTGTACCTGACCCCTTTTCGGCCGAGTCGCTAGGCGTCCCATCGGATCATGAGAGTGATGGAATAGTAAGTGCTCCTGTGTTTGCGCACCCACTTGTGCACTATAATATGTCGCCTTCCATATGAGACTGGCCGCCGTGGCCGAAATTCGGTTAGAAGGACATTATTATTATTATTGCCATGTCAGTGTCCTACTGGATGGCTTGAACATCTACGGCAATAGCTGTCCTAGACAACTACTGCCCATACAGTAAGTAAGTATCAATATATTCATTTAATACTACAGAATATACACTATATGATTTTGAGCTAATGAATACTTAACTAATAAATATTAATGGCCTAAAATAAATAACTCCCGCACTAGAGGCCAAAGAGGCTCCCAATAGAGCCTCCAGTTCCTATTTGTAAGTACGATACGATACTTCTATAAATCATAATAACAAACTTTTCCAAAAGAACTAACAAACAAATATCCTGAACATCTCACTTGTAATTCCGGGCCTCTCTCGCAAAATTCCCACTTACGCTCCGTTATTCCCAATAATATGGCAATAATCCCCCCCTTTCCTCTCTCCTTTAGTAGTCTCATCACGTACATATTACCAAGATATTTATAATATACGTGACTGTCTGTCAATCTGACGAACGTGTTTTACTTATGAGATATTTATTGGAGAATGGGTTTTTAAATGCCCGATGGTAAGCTAATAATTTAAATTTGTATGTAAAGAACAGGGCATCATTATTTTGGCTCGTAAAACTGAGTGTCACTTTAGATCTTGTCAACCAATTATGCGCTCTAGATTTTTTGTTTTAATAATGAAATCATTTATTTGGAACAAAAACCATTATATTACATTTTAACTCACCAAACTGCGTAACAGTTTGTCGGCGGGATTAGCGCTCGTTACATTAATAATGTTCCTTAGATTAAATAACATTCCACGTATTCGTACAGAACCATTGCATAACTATAAGTACTTTTAGTTGTTTACATGGTGATGTTTGCTGACAGTTGTATCAAGCTTCTAAGGTTCCTGGTTCAAATCTCGGGCGAGCCTTAAAGTGATTTAGAGTTTTTAGCGTAAAGAAAAAATTCTCAGTGTCAGCCCGAAGTCGGTGAATTGGTGGGAATTAAGCCGCCGTTCCTCGGCGTGCACGTAAAGCCATCAATAAATGTATGAAATAGAAAGTACCCCTGTGTATGGGCATACACGGCAGATGGCTAGGCTCTATTGAGACTCGTCTCTGTGCCCGAAATTCGACTAAGAGGACTTTCTCCGTGCCTCTTCTCATGGCATATTGGTCAGCAAGTAGGTGTATGTATTTACAAAATTTTTCGTGGTTTCTCAACCTGATAGCTTTAGGACGTTCTTAGGATTGTTTTTTCTGGCCTAAATTTTAATTAAATTTTAACATCTTGTAGTATTACATGGCCATACCACAAAATACAAAGTACTGCCATACCACCAAAGAATCTTTGACGAAATTTTATTATACACTTTTCCAATAAATTGTACGGATCCATAATAATAACTTTAAGTTTACATAAATATTTTTATTTATTTTATTTATTTAAACACATACAGCGAGAATGTAGATAGGCGGACTTAATGCCTTTGGCTTGTTTGTCTTTTATACTAAACATTGCTACAATCCTTGCAGCCATCTTCAATGGCTGTATAAGTGATGGTGTCTTTCCCGATTTAATGAAAATAAGTAAGATAATACCCATTTTCAAAGCAGGTTGTTCAAAAAATGCCACGAATTATAGGCCTATCTCAATACTGCGAGCTTTAAGTAAAATATTTGAAAAGCTGATGCTCAGCCAAATGTTGTCGCACTTTAACGTGAATGAGATATTGCATAACAAGCAGTTCGGGTTACAAGGGGCCGCTCTACTCAGGATGCAGGTTGCACATTAATTAGGTCAATATTGGAGGCTTGGGAGGGATCACAGGATGCGCTGGGAGTTTTCTGTGATCTCTCTAAGGCTTTCGATTGCGTTGATCATCGTACGCTCGTTGTTAAACTGAAGTACTATGGAATATCTGGCACATCTCTTGATCTTGTGATGTCCTATTTATCGGGGCGACAACAGATGGTTTCGATAGGCGGTGTCACTTCGGCACGTCATCCTGTGAAAATGGGGGTGCCCCAAGGATCTATATTGGGCCCATTTTTATTTCTAGTTTATATAAATGATCTCCCTTATCTGGTAGAGAAAGTATCAGACATAGTTTTGTTCGCTGATGATACGTCGCTCATATTTAAAGTAAATAGGAAGGATAAAGATCTTATTGAGCATAATAAAACACTCAGCTTTATATCAGAATGGTTTTCGGCAAATAATCTCTTGTTAAATGCAGGGAAAACTAAATGCATCAGGTTCTCATTGGCGAATGTGACTCAAATTGTACCAACAGTTGCACTTAATGCGAAAATATTAGATCTAGTCCCATCGACCGTATTTTTAGGATTGACACTTGATTCAAAATTGCAATGGGGTCCTCAGATTGAAAAGTTAGCAGGTAAATTGAGTTCGGCTTCCTATGCTGTCTGGAAAATAAGGCAATTGTCAGATAAACAAACTGCTAGATTAGTGTATTTCGCGTACTTTCATAGCATTATGTCGTATGGCATTCTGCTGTGGGGTTCGGCGGCTGACATAGGTACCATTTTTGTATTGCAGAAAAGAGCAGTCAGAGCCATTTATGGTTTAGGCAGTCGCGATTCTTTGCGAAATTTGTTTAAAGAAATAAATATACTTACTGTGCCATCGGAATATATATATCAGAATATAATGTTTGTTAGAAAAAATATTCATAATTATAAAAAGAAAAGTGAACTGCATAATATAAATACTAGGAATAAAAACAAACTAGCCATGCCAGGCTTTAGAGTAAGCAAAACTAATAAATCATTTTTAGGAAATTGTATTAGGTTTTATAACAAGCTTCCTACTCAAATTACTGATCTGCCTGACACAAGTTTTAAAACACATATTAAACGTATACTTATGGCTAGGGGTTATTACACCACTAAAGAGTACATCGATGACAAAGACGTCTGGCTCTCACTTCCTACCTGCACATTGCTCGCTGGAGATCTTGTAGCCATATAGACATGACTGATCTGCTGTGTGCTTGTCTGAATGCTTATTATTTTAGATTATATTTAGGTATACAAAAGAAAAACTTCGAAACAATAACATTATTCATTTTGAGACAGAGTCAATAATTTTAAATTAAGTATATAATAGCAATCATTTACAGATAGTTCACGTACTATCTGTAAATGATTGCTATCATATACTTAATTTAAAATTATTGACTCTGTCTTAAAATGAATAATGTTATTGTTTCGAAGTTTTTCTTTTGTATACCTAAATATAAATTAAAATAATAAGCATTCAGACAACCGATCGAGCATATATTGTGTTTGCCTACTAAATAATTACTCTAATTGGACCAAATCCCGTGTTCATGCCAGCTTGAGTATGTTTCGCCGGACCGTCTCAACTGGGTCGTGTTGAAAGCGGTAGTAGATGAACCCACTGAGTTTGTTTCGCTGGGTCTTCTCAGTTGGGGCGCATTGGATCCGGTGGTAGCATTAAAGCGCGAGCGTCGTTATTAACACAAGGTCCGTCATAATAATAATACCTTTAATATAGACAGAACCATTGACAATATGTAGTAAAAATATTAGACTTGAACTAGATAATTAAACATAATCTCTTGACAATAACTTGATACGAGCTAGCTAAATATCATTTCTGTAATAAAATAAAAATTATAAATGTTTTCATACAAGATGTACCTAAATATCTATGTTACTAGAAATAATATCTAATGTATACAACTATATTACTACAAACATGTTCTGACTATTTACAAGCGCTTTTTTAAAGTCTACGTGAATAAAAACCTTTTTTATTTTATTTTATTTATTTATTGATTAGACGTGCGTCATGAATCTGTGCATGTTGTGACACCATAATAAACTGTGCATTTGATTTATATATTTTAAGTATTGTATTTAGACTAGCAATAATGTAACAGTTACTGGTTGTCCTAAATAAATAAATGTCAGGTCTAGCCCACATTTTATTCCTCTGAACAAGTATTAGGTTACGAGAATATTTCAGTTTCGTAGAGCTATTTATGTTCCCGACGGTACAAAGGCGGAGGAATGCCAAAGGCATTCTCTTCCAGTTACGCCGTAGGGTGGCGTAAACACAACGCAGGGTGCAACTTCAAGGAAATACTGGATCATGATTTCGATGAGAAGACAACACCAAAGAAGGACAGGAAGAGCAAAATAGCGAAATGAATGAAATCAAAATGGTTACATTTTATAAAAGAGAGAAGTTTTAAAGATCAAATCGCTTTTTTGAACATATGTTACATCTATTAATTGAACCCTTGATTTCTACATTCTCAAATAAAACATATTTAATAAATAATTTCAATGTTGAAGTCTTAAGCAGGTAATAACTTCACGTGTAGCACAGATATTAAGACAGGCGCAGTCGCGCAGAACAACTCAGCTGGGCGATTCTTCTCGCCAATTAACAAGTTTAAAAAAAAGAATATCTAAATCAGCACACAAATCACTATAAAATCCCGCAAAAACACTCACAACACATAACCTATTTCTATTATAAATGTGTGAAAAGCAGTAGTTATTTAAACATTAAGTACACCGTGTGCTAAACGAAAAACAACGCGTCCATGGATTCGAGCGTGATAGCACATAGTCCTATACGTACTACCCAATAAAGCTATGTAATTCACCGCCATTTTGCATCCGCGATTTCCATTGGGCAGTATAATAAATTATGTGGCCGTTATGTGGTAACCGCTTAATGTGAGCTAGTCCAGTTGTAAGCACAATATTTGTTTACGACGAACAATTTATTTATGATTAACTACACGTAGCCTTTCTTCTTCGTGCCTGTTTATCTTGGCACTCCCACTCTAACCTCTTCTCTAGCTACCAGAATTAAAGATGTGGAACAAATAAATAAGTCAGATTTTTTTAAATAGTTCAGGTCATGATGCCATCAGTTCAGGGTTTGAGCAACCCCACTCTCAAAATGAAGAAACACTAGCACACGTAGTGCTACACTGCAAGAGTGTTGCCAACGGGCAAAGTTCCTGAATGATCCGAAGACACTGCAGGAGGCCCTCAAGCCAAGCTTTCGTGGGCTCCTGGACTTCTGGATGGAACTAAACTGATTCGAGTAGCCAAACAAGTATCACGCACAATGGCCCAATTAGGAGGCTAAGTGCAGAAACCTATCGCCCAACTAACTAACTAACTCCCACTCTAACCTCAAAAATGGGAAATCATAAATTTAATCGTCCGGCGGGTCTCGAACCTGCACCATCTACCAATCCGGGGTAGGCGCTCTGCGTTAAGCTACGAACGATACACGCTGGCAGATCAAATTTAGGATTCCCATGCTAACACCCTTCCGGAGGAACTCCCACTCTAACCTCTTCTGGCTAGCTACCAGAATTAAAGATGTGTAACAAATAAACAGGTAAGATTTTTTAAATAGTTCAGGTCATGATGCCATTGCCGTTTGGGCCTACCACATCGACGTCGGACATTTTGAGCAACCCAATTTTTATTTTTTATTTTTACAGATCATCCTAGCCCCAAACTAAGCAAAGCTTGTACTATGGGTACCAGGAGACGATATACATACTTATATAGATAGATAAATACTTATATACATAGAAAACATCCATGACTCAGAAACAAATATTCGTGCTCATCACACAAATATTTGCACTTACCGTCCCATCCAGTCCTACTGACGTACCTCTTCCTTGCGGTCTGATTGCCAACATCAACTACTCACAACACGTTGTCAGATACAATGTAGGTATTATATATTAGATATAGGATTAGGATAGAGGCGCTCATAGCCAGTAGCTCTTACTGGTCCGTAAACGATTGGCGAGGTTAAGCAACTAGGCTCGCGGTTATTCCATAGATGGGTGACCGCCAAAGTGGTTTAATTTGTGAGCGTCTCCGTGCTTCGGAGGGCACGTTAAGCTGTCGGTCACGGTTGTAGCCATTAAGCAACAGTCGTTAAGCCATGTCAGAGGCCTACTGGGCGGCTTGAACAACTCTGTCACCAGGGTAACCACTGCCCATACGATAAGTAAGTAAGATATATTTTATTATAATTAGAAAATACATAATATATTGATTCATAATTACGGTCGTTATAACCGGATCCAATGCGCTCAAACACTGTTTGTCTACGCGAGAGGCCCAGTGGTTAAAGTAGGCACCTTGTGTTGCAGGTTCGATCCCCTCATAGGACAACTATTTATGTGACCTATTTATAGTTGTTGCTTTGTGTCAATAAATTTCACATTTGCAACGTCCGCCGCGTTACAGGGATTACTTGAAAAACTCTTGAGGAGAAAGTTTCAATGTACCTGATGTTAAGGAGCCGTGGATTTAAAATACAATGACTAGCTAGCAATGATGTTATAAGTAAAAAGGTGTAGATAGGTTAAAAGCGCTCCGGGAGCGGCACGTTGAAATGTGGCTAATTAGCCAGAATTTACTCCAGTCAGTATTGCGTCACTAGTGTCAACGACGCACTATCGCAAATTACATTTGTCTCGTTTTCGCTCACGATTATTGAATCATGCCATCTTACTTTGACGTCTAATCGTAATGTAGTGTGATATTGCAATATTAAGTTATTTATGTGTGCGTTGGTGCGCCGTTTTTGAAGATCGAATGTTGTGTTGGAAACCTATCTACACCTTTTTACTTATAACATCATTGCTAGCTAGTGCAGGAGATATACACCATTCGCCACCTTCACGCAGTCAACCCTCAAAGTGCTTCTTCACGCCTCGTTTGAAGGACCCTCGTTGTAGGTATGAAGGAACACGTGTGTTCAAATCTTACTTAGACTGCATTATTTTGTAGTGAGGCAAAAAAGTGAGATGCTGTGACTTTTCATTCAGCCTGTATTTAATAGAATGCGAACTTATGTTTCTATAAGTTTACATTCTATCACTAGAAATTCAGGCTGACTGAAAAGTACGTGTGAACAGCACTAAAATATAAGAGAGACTGATTGAATGAATCGCACTAATATTATAAAGGCGAAAGTTTGTGAGTGTGTATGTTTGTTATTTCTTCACGTCTAGACGGCTGGAGCGATTTTGATATCATTTTAATATCAATTTTGACGGTCACCGTAGCCTAGTTGATAGTGCTCCTGCCTACGAAGCTGGTGGTCCTGGGTTCGAATCCCGGTAAGTGCAAATATTTGTGTGATGAGCACGAATATTTGTATCTGAGTCATGGAGGTTTTCTATGTATTTAAGTATTTATCTATCTATATAAGTATGTATATCGTCGCCTGATGCCCATAGTACAAGCTTTGCTTAGTTTGGGGCTAGGATGATCTGTGTGACACTGTCCCTAGATATAAAAAAAAAAAAAAAAAAAAATGTTATTTAGTTAGCTGACACCCTGTATTAACACAAGGGCTATAAAAAGTTTCACACACAATACAAATAAATAATTTAAAAAGTTGTAGTTCCTGATTCCCAAACTAAGTTAACTTGTATCTTGGGAATCAGGTCACAGTTTAATGAGGGTAAATCCGCGGTGCACAGCTAGTTGAATAATAAACTTAGGTTAGTTCGGGAACGCACCATATTTAGGGAGATTTTTTGTGGGAGGTCTTTGATCAGCAGTGGACGTCTGCCGGCTACTATGAGGATAATGATGACGGTATATATATTGAAACTAAAATCATCGTACTACTTTTATGTAGTCATGCTTTTATAACACAACCAAATTGCTTGCAATATTTTATCCGCTAATGGGAACTACAACTTTGCAAGAAAGGCCAGGTCTGACCAGGCCTAAACTGGCGATCATGTATGAAGAATATAATGAGATTAAATGAGGCGAAAGAGAAATAATGAGATGAAATAATGAAATTTATTCAGCACTTGGGTATTAACATACACTTGTACTTGTAAAGTTCACAATGCAGTACATAAACTTAATCGAATACAGTATAAAAATTACAAAAATATAACAAAATAATAAAATATAACTAGTCTAAAAAAATTAATCTATTATTTTGAAATTTAGTTGTACAATATTAAAATTACAGAATTGAAGGCAATGAGCATTTGCCAGATGCGTAAGGATTAAATAAGTCCGTTGTCTCTGCCTACCCTCTAAGAAACAGGCGTGAGTCTATGTCGTTATTTAAACAAATTTAAGTCACCTCTGTATTAAGAAAATCATGGATGATTAATAATGTTGTACGGAGCTACGTGTGGGGATTAAATTACGTTTACAGAGTGACGGGGAGATTGATGGAACGCGGCCACTGCTTCGTTTGTGGGGTTTACGTCATTTACATGGGGTCTATGAGGGTATTAAAACAAGTTATTTGTAGGTACAAATGCACAATTGAGGATCGAACCCACAGCCCCTGACTTAGCAGTCAGTGTAACTATCCACTAGACCAACAGGAAGTTCAAAATAATAGGAGTCAAAAAATTAAAAGAGCAACTCCCATCTGAGTTTGAAATAATATTAATAATAATAATTTATTTATTTCACTACATCAAATTCATTGAGTACATTAGGTATACTAAGTGTGCTTAAAAATACAGTATGTGTAGCATAAATATAAAGGTTCATTACGATGCTAGGTCACATAGATTTGTGTGGTGACTAGCATCTTCGCTAAGTTATTTTTAAAATAACTTGTAATAAAGATGCTAGGCCCAAACTCCCTGAAGAGCACGCTGACATCGGTAGCAAATAGTAGTTTTTACATTTATTTAAATTAGATTATATTGATTGATTAATTAAGGTGATGATTAGTGAATAAAAATAGAAGTTAAAATAACAATTAATATTTTATAAAAAGCATGCAAAAATGTAAAATAGCAAAAAAAAATAGTAACTAGATAAGATTCTATTAGGCTTCTGGCAATCGACGATTGCCATAGATGTTCTTGTCTTCTCCTTGGTACCCGTTGTCATGAAACCGTCTATGATGATCATTATAGAAGGCCAACAGTATCTGAAACTTGATCTGACCATCATAGTTACTGGTTCCTATCACTTTGGAGCTAGATGGAGGCGCCTCTATTAAATCTAGTTGGTTGATTAGTCGGGGAGCTGACTCGAATAGACATTATAATAAGGGAAGGTCAAAGCATGGCAACAATACTGTTGAAATAAGCTCGGTCTTATAAGCGGATGGGATGGCTATCAGAAAAGACCGGGTAGTGATCAGGTAGCGACAGCTTATAACATAGCTAATTTGACGGTCATCGTAGCCTAGTTGGTAGTGCTCCTGCCTACGAAGCTGGTGGTCCTGGGTTCGAATCCCGGTAAGTGCAAATATTTGTGTGATGAGCACGAATATTTGTTTCTGAATCATGGATGTTTTCTATGTATGTATTTATCTATCTATATAAGTATGTATATCTTCGCCTGGTACCCATAGTACAAGCTTTGCTTAGTTTGGGACTAGGATGATCTGTGTGACATTGTCCCCAGATATTATTATTATAACTTCCTGACTCCGGGCTAGGTGATTTAGTTGCATGAGAAATCTAAAAAACCACCCAAGTTCGAGTCGGACTCTCGCACGACTTATCTAAAAAAACGAGCAATAAATTCACGTTTGTTGTATGGGAAGCCCCTTAAATATTAATTTTATTTTGCTTTTTAGTATTTGTTGTTATAGCGGCAACAGAAATTCATCATTTGTGAAAATTTCAACTGTCTCACTATCACGGTTCATGAGATACAGCCTGGTGACTGACGGACAGACAGAAAGACAGACAGACAGACAGCGAAGTCTTAGAAATACCGTTTTACCCTTTGGGTACGGAACCCTAAAACAATTTATAGCCCAAACTGGGTTTTTATCTTCATTATTTATAGTTGAATACGCTACCAACATACCAATGAGTACATTATGGCAAATACAAGAAGGTATTAACGAACGCCAGTGTAAAAGGTTCTTTAGTTGATATTCCCATAATATAATTACGGCGCCAATACTCTCCAAGGAGTGTTCCATTCTTATAGCTCATTAAGATCCATGTAATAGATTTCAACACCCTCCCTAGGGTCCATATGTAACTAAATATTGCGTTGATAAGAGCAATTATAATTTGATTTATATCAATTAGGTTTGACTTTTGATTTTACATAAAATCATCGGGTCTTTTGCAATCTACTTCAAAAATGGTTTCCTATCGAATTCCACGAAACTTTAAATTTGATTTATCTCATGATCACTAAGATAAATTATTAAACAAGTAGACGTTGTTTAATACGATTGCATTTATTCAAAATTATTCCAGTATTATCTGAATCCATATCATAAATATTAATCGTATACTTTACTTCATATGACATTGCACTGAAATGTTCATTTTCCCAATATCCATACTCAAAAGTGAGTCTCATCAAACAATCATAAAAACATCCACTTAATATTAACTTCCATTGAATGCGTAACACAATCCCACAATAACGATCCCACTTCTGAAAACATCCCACTTCTAATATACATTGTCTAAAAACAAATAACATAGATATTGGAGTAACGGGAAAAGAGAAAAAATCGTGGCCGTAGTTCGTAGCAGCGTAGAAACGTAGCTTCTACGAGTCTACGGCGTAGGCTCCGCGGGGCGAGGGGTGAACGACCCGGCGTCGGGTCGATAGCCTCCCTCACCCTCTCTGGAAGAGGGTGGCCTCCTTCGTTTAGGATGAGTGAAGTGTTCTTCAGACCATTATCCGATGGACTAAAAGGTTTCATATAAAACCTTAAACATAATATTATCTTGGGGAATTTTACCGCATGTTTAAGTCTGTCATTTGCCGAATGAATTCAATCGAGAATATATTTTTGAGCGTTTTCCGCCGCTTTTCCTGTGTATCATTTTCACACCCAAAAGGAAAAGTATCCGGGTAAAATATTATTTTAAAAGCGGTTGTCAGAATCTGTACCGTAATACCTACTACTCGTAACTGTAAGTGAACTCTTAAGTTACGAGCTAACTTTACAGATGCACTTAAAACTTAACTAATTTCATTTCATTTCACCAAAGCGGAATGTGTAGTAAACGTTAAAAAAAGGAATAGCAAAAATAAATTTAAAAATATTAAGTACTCAAATCAAACAACATTAAACGACTAGATTAATATTTTTTTAATGTGTTGTTCATCTACTATTGATTGCGTCGGCTCCTATATATGATGGATGTTTGTTACTCTTTCACTCAAAAAACTACTGAACGGATTTTGATGAAAGTTTGTAGTAATATAGCTTATATATCCGGATAACACATAGATAACACGTGGATAACGATGTGAATTACTCATTGACAAATACTATAACTTAGTTATTAAGAAAAGTGTGTAACCGTTTGTATTCCCGAACAAATAAATAAATAAAATAAATAAATAAACACATAAACTAATTTATAAAGTTTAACGCGGGTAAAACCGCGGGGCCCAGCTAGTCTTCTTTATATCGAATTTATTTGTGCATTATTGTTTCTGTGTATAATAAAGAGTAATCCATCTATTTATTATTTTTATACGCACGTTTCTTGTAAGAAAACCCTCAGTTTTATAATTTGAAAAAGATCAGTCTAACTGACGTTGGCTTTAGCTTTTAAGCTTTTTTTTCTTCGCAACGAATACATAACAAGGTCGACTGTGTGAAAATGCCTATGGCATTAAGTCCTCCTCTGTACAACTTTGTGCATAAAGTGTTGAAATCAATAAGTAAATAACCAACTTTCTACCCGTCTGCTACTCAGAAATTTTCCAGACAGCATAAACCTGATTTGCCACACCATTAATTCTAACCGGAGACCACGAATAAGCATCTTGAAAGCAACCGTGAACTGTGGCCTTGGTTTTTTTTCTCCCAGGGTTTACGAACTCTATGCTTTATATTCATTACCCTGACAATAGATTTCATTATGTATTATACGCATTTGTTTTAAAAAATATTAAATTTAATTCTTCATGAAAGTTAGTACCCCAATATGAACAAAGTGTATATAGGAGCAGCTGGACAACATTGCAACACAGGATAAATCGCATAACATACTGTCAAATTAACAACTGCCTGTTTTATAAGGTTGGTTTAAATTTTTCATTCAATTTCCATACAACATAAATTATCACATAATGTTAATCAAACACATAATGTTCATCAGAAACATAATGTTAAGAAAAGTCAATACATACCTAATATTAATGAAAATGTTCGAGATTTAATCTCCCTGAGTCGTCGACACAATGAAATGTCATTAAAACATGCAATGAAATCAAAACAGACTTTATTCGTTATTACTGTTTATAAAGCACGAAATCGAAAGGATTTTTAGGGTATCGACTAAGTAAGCATTGTAGCAAGTAAGCCCTACCAATTAAAAAAACAATTATTAAAAATCGGGTCACAAACTATGGAGAAATCGAACAAATACATACAAATAAAACCATAACCTACTCGTTAAGAAGTTGGTTAAAAAAAAGGATTACTACTCAAATTTTGATAGTTTTTCTAATTACTACCCTCCAATGACTAAAATCCCGTTATATATATAATAAACATCAAGGTAAATGTGACTTTATTAAGGGTCCATACAGTAGCATTTATTATTTCAAATTTCAAACTATTACGGCCATTTACTTTAAAAAATGACGATTACACATTTTAACAGAACAGATTTCTTGAATTAAACCATAAGTCATTTTTATATAGTTTATAAAGCTCTGCCAGTTCTATTGTCATCTACAATACAGTTCTATTGTTTATTGTAGTATTGCAGAGCTTTATAAACTATATATAAAATATCCCATATAAAATACTCTAGTAACAAGCAGGTTGTCTTGTAGTATCAAGTTTTAAGATCTGCGGTATTAAACATGGGCCGGAATACAGTCATAATAGAAAAATCCCAATAACACACGCTACCGCTATACCAAAGAGGCTTTTTAGTACTTATGGTAAGCATACGGCCCGCATTAAGATAAACGGTTACCCAGTTACTGATCCTTCATGTATATATTGACTGCACGTGTGGCTCATCGGTTAAGACAGCCCCCTCGCCATTTCTTGACACAGGTTCGATTCGTACTTTGCGTCCATGATTTATATTATGTTTGTAAAGTCCTCCGCGATACATGGATTCGTAGAACTAATGCAGGCGTTGTCTTTTTAAAAAACAAAAAACATCAAACATATTGAGCAGGCATTTTTATAACTCAGACATTATGGTCACTACGATTTCTAATGTAGATGTCCCATATAAAATACTCTAGTTACAGGCAGGCTTTCTAGTGGTATGAAGCCTTAACATCTGCGGTATCAAGCATGGGCTGGTCCAGTCATAAGTTCTTCCAGCGTCAACTTATGTAACCAATACCACGAACACACAATAGTCCTCCAAATCCTTTCAAGAAGCGGAAAGTGCTTTATCTATGCGCCGAAGTGGGTAAACGGTGGCACTATTTCCGATACAACTTAGTACATTATGGCGAGTTAGGAAGTACTTTTTATACAAGTTGATCCTTAAGTAGCGCTCTTGTTTTTATTAGATACAAAGTAGTTGATACTATTATTGCATGGAATGGGTGGTTTGTAACTTGGATCATTCAAGAGTTCTGAGTGGTTTAAGTGTATAAACTACATTAATATACAAGTTGTAGATGCAAAAAGTAAGTGAGAAAGTATATTCATATAAACCACATTAATAAACGTTTTAGGTGTGGAAAGTAAATGGGAAAAATATGTTTTTCAATTTCTATACTAATGTCCTTCTGGTAGTAGACTAGGACTAGTAAAAGGGGATTTATGTGTATGTAGGTTTATGTATGGAGGCGGCTGTGTTGCTGTGTAATGCCTAAAGTATTTAATCTACTACCAGCTTTCTCGTAGAAGCTACGTTTCTACGCTGCTACGAACTACGGCCACAATTTTTTCTCTTTTCCCGTTACTCCAATATCTATGTTATTTATTTTAAAAAAGACAACGCCCGCACTAGTGAGTTTAATCGCTGTGTCGCGGGGTATTTTACAAACATATAATAGATGGACACAAATTACATCTAGACTCTGAACAACTATTTATGGGTCACACAAATAGATGTCTGGCGCGGGACTCGAACCTTCGACTGTTTTAGCCGCTGCGCCACACGTGCGGTTATTCCTCGGGTTTACTCTTTATGTCTTTTCTTGTCACCATCATTATCATATCAGCTGAAAGATTACAAGAAGACATTTGCCGGTCTTGCGCTATCCGCATCCAGCGACTTCCAGCGACCCTCACAAGATCATCGGTCCATCTTGTAGGGGTCCTGCCCACGTTTTCCGATTCGTGGTCGCCATTCGAGAACCTTCCTGCCCCAGTGGCCGTCGGTTCTACGAGCTATGTGCCCTGCCCACTACCTTCAGCTTGATGATTCTTCGGGCTATGCTATATAACAAAGACATAAATTATAAGGCGACAGAAATAATTACCAGTTTTCTCATGACATAGCAACGCGTAAATTACGTGAATCGTCACCAGCGCGTAAAATGTTCGGCGTAACAGTGGCGTAATACGTTACACGGTATTCTGATAAGAGTAATAACACATGCTCCGTTGGCTTTCCTGTTTCCATATTAAGGAAAGAGAACAACATATATTGGTGGTTCCTTCTACCTATTATGTGTAGCATGGCATGTTAATTGACTGCCTCATTGGTCTAGCGGTAGCGTGTGAAATTGTAGATAATGAGGTCCCGGGTTCAAATCTGATTTGAAGGACAACGTGTTTTTGAGATTTTTTGATGGCAACCAAACAATTAAAAAACTAATAAACATACATAAATATTTCTAAATATTATAGATATATTAAACCCAGACAAATAAAAATTTATAGTATAAGTAGTAAAATATAGTATTTTATTTACGTATGTGTAATAATAATATGATCATTAACATATTTTTAGTTTTTAGTATACCTTTTTAATTATCTCATTTCTTTCTATTTTTATCTGTGTACCACACTTTGTTGCACCGTCCCCGGCATTTTTACACATTTAATTCCTATCCATCCAAAGGTTGTCTGGAAGAAATCGCTTTATGCGATAAGACCGCCCATTGAATTTTATAATAAGTGTTTCATTGTAAAATGTCCTTTTTTGTGTACAATAAAGTGTATTTTATTTATTATTTATCACGCTCATCACCCAAAGATTTTTTCTATGTGGGGATCCAATTCATGACCTCTGCCTTAACAGCCATTATTGCCACTAGACCAATAGGCCAATATAATTAATACATGATAATATCATTACATGTGTGGCGCAGCGATTAAGACGGTCGCCTTGTCACTACGTGCCCCAGCTTCGAATCTCGCGCAAGATAGCTATTAGTGTTCTCAAAAATAATTTAATTTGAATTTTATACCATTATTCGCAATGCAAAGCGTTTATCTAATCTCAAAAATGGGAAAATAAAAAATCGTTCGTAGCTTAACGCAGTGCGCCTACCCCGGATTGGTAGATGGTGCAGGTTCGAGACCCGCCGGACGATCCAATTTATGATTTCCCATTTTTGAGATCAAAAATAATTGTTCTGAGTCTGCATGTAACTACATTGTGTCCGCCAATTATATGTTTGTAAAGTACCCCGAGATACAGGGATTAAATTTCCTTATGCGGGCATTTTCTAATCAAAAATATACTAAATTCAAACAGAAGGGAAGGGTTATGGAATAGGTAAGGAATAGGTAGAAGCAGTTGTTCCTTCTGCACGTCCTGCCGAATGGGTCTTCATCTAAGCATTACTGGGTGTTATCATTACGTCCAAACAAAACAATAAATTGCCAGCAAACGTAGACATGATTACACTGTTAAATTAAAAATTCCTATTATTTTGTTATTACGACGGGTTTTTTATGCGTCGTAAAAGTAAGTAATCATAATTTTCGGGGGCTTTTGTAATTTATTTTGTGTTTTAAATCCCCGTCACAAAAAGAATGGTAATAGATTATAAATTAGAAGTCGGAATCTTATGCATATACGTGTTTTATAAAACAAAACCTTCGATCCTTTGATCCCTTTAGAACCTAGTACTTATTATATTCATGACTATAGATACCTACGTACCAAACGATGTTGCGAACATAGGAATTGGTTGTTTCTATGAAATAAAATAAATAAAAATACTTTATTGCGCTTTTGTTCGAAATCACCACAAATATTAATCTCAGGTCTGGGACCCTAATTATGAAACATACATCAATCACATAGAAAATTACCAATAAAGATCTTGAGGTATGTCCAATTTAATGTCTTATTATAACTAGCCACTGGCCAGACTGTGAATGTAGCGCCGAGAACTAGACTCTAGCACAAATCGCGAAGACTGTCTATATCTGTTGGTTTTCCAGGTGGCCTGGAAGAAATGAATAACTCGCGACAGAAGCTATAATAAGTAGCTTTCAAAAGTATATGGTGTCTAACCCAATAAACAAAACGACTCGATTTCGACTAAGCCAAGCGTTCGACATGGGTTACGTTCACAGCTTCAGGACATGTCACGGATGATCCAACAACCGTCGCCACAAATAAGGTCTCAGGAAATCGCCCGCCTATGAATGTAGCGCCGAGAACTAGACTCTAGCACAAATCGTTGAAGACTATCCTATCTATAGATTTCCAGGTGACTGGTGGCTAATAAAACCATATTCTAGCTATTAAAAATTCGTGAAGTCAGAGGGCAATGTACCTCTTTTTGCTAAACCCTTGTCTACATTAACCCAGTTTTTGCTACATTAGTCCAGTTAAAGTGGGGCCATGACAATACAGCGCTGAGTTAAGATAGTCTGAGTCTTTCATGTGGGTACTTATTTTTATTCTTACTTTTTATAACAGATATATTTAATACTTTTATATTTCTAAATGGTAAAGTCACCTATTATGATTTATGTTTTAAGTATGTAGTCTATCTGTTAATCTATCGGTATGATCTTCTCCCGTGATGAGCATAATTATTTGTTCTGTGTCTGGGTGTAATATATCTATAATAATAATTAAATATTATGTATGCGAAAGTTTGTAAGTTTGCATATATGGATGTTTGTTACTGCATCACGCAAAAACTACAGAATGGATTTTGATGAAACTTTGTAGCAATACATACGTAGAAGCACGCCTGTTTCCCAGAGGGGTAGGCAGAGACAACGGATTTCCGTTTGTCACGATCTTTGCACACATCTTTTGCCTCAATTACTGTCATTATATTCTCCATACATGCTCGCCGGTTTAGGGTACTTCTGACCTGCCCTTTCTTGAGAACGGGCAATCCTTTGTAGTAATATGGCTTATATATCCAAAAAACACATAGGATATAATTTAAAAAACTTTAACGCGGGTAAAGCTGCGGTGCATAGCTAGTGTTATCACATGAATAGTGGCGCTACTATAATTAGAAGCGCACATAACCCGAGTTGCCTTCACCAGTCAGTCTATAGATGGGCGCATGCAAATAGTTTAATTACTGAGCATTCCATTGCTTCAGAGGGTACCTTAAGCTGTTCGTCCCGACTGAAGTCATAAGACAAGAGTCGATAGGCCATGTAGTCCAATTTGCCTAACATGGTACATAGGCCTCACACAAAATGATCCCACACTACATAACGGTTTCTTTTTGTATGATCTCTCTTTTTATTTTATATTTTTTTTATTGGTTATTGCCACATAATTAGTTTTAATGTAATTTGTCTTTATTTCGAGTTGCCGATATTTCGAATTTATTAAATATTTTATCGGATTAATCCAAGCTCTTACCATCACAAGCCCTTGAAGACAAGATCAACAATGGCACAATGAAAAGGCTCTGAGTTGAAAGGCACACCTCAGAATCGCTACAGCTATGTTAGATCCCGCCACGACTTTTATCAGGAAGAAACAAGGAGAAGGGAATTGGAAATCTTATTTCTAAAATAAGTGGTCCAATTCCCCCACAGAGAAAAGTAGGAGATAGAATGACACGAGAAGATAAAGCCTCAAAAATCCAGAGAATATATAGAAGCCAGGTACAAAAATATCGGATAACATACGTTCTGTGCTTTGTGCAACTCCATTTTTATTTTGAGGGACACTACGCAATGTAGATAGCTAATTATGTTAACAGAAATAAAGATTATATCGGACCGGTCACCTAGTTACGTAGCCTGCCCTCGCCAACGCAGTCGGGTAACGGGTTATTTGTGGTTGGCGCACCCTTTCGAGTGATGTGAAATTATTATGAACTCAAAAATTATGTATTAAAGTCTTGTAGCCGTATGTAGTGGGCTAGGGCTGTCACCATTCTTATATGATACGCTTTTGATCCGGAATTTTGAAATATTACAAGTTTATTTATTTATTTTAATTAGATACAAATAGTCGTATACTAACATGTTTACAAAATAAATATAGTGTAAACTAGCTGCTGTGTGGTGACGGCGACAAATATCAGAATCAGAATATCATCACCCCATCTCATCCCGTGGGGGGCGTAGAAGTCGACCCGAGGGAATATCTACCAGAGGATGGGCAGCAGCTTCCTTCTGATTACTATGACCATCTTACTGCGATCGCCAACCCGCCTGCCAAGCGTGGCGATTATGGCATATCCCCGCAAGACGATTCTTGAGGGAGGCTTGTCCAGCAGTGGACGTATTTGGCTGTAATGATGATGATGATGATGAAACTAGCTGTGCCCCGCGGTTTAACTCGCGTAAATCTTTCTAAATTATAGTCTATGGGTTATTCGGATATATAACGTATATTACTACAAAGTTTCATCAAAATCCCTACAGTAGTTTTTGCGTGGAAGAGTAACAAATGTCCATATATCCATCCATAATCACAAACTTTCGCATTTATAATATTAGTAGGATTGTTGACAATGAGTTTCCTTATAATTAATATTTCAAGTTACTTCACTGTTTTCTAGTCTAATGGGAGACTTGCCTACCTGCACTTAACTTGATTCCCTTACTTGACTAGTAAAAGGGCTGTGTCCTTCAATCGAATCATAACTTATTTATGGCATGTTGCGTTTTTCATAAATCATGGCCGAAATTATAAGAATTAAATTCATAACTTTATTAAAAATTTTAAAAGTTATGTTTCCAAAAAACTACACCAATTACGCTCCGTCGACTTTAAATGGAACAAAAAATATTTATGACATATATATAATTTGGCGTCTAGGACTTAAAAAGCTAAGAGCTACTAGATTTTAATATATCTGCTGTTGTTACTGACAGCCATAGAAGCTTATGACGACTTCAAAAAGAAGCTAAATATCATTTCTGTAATAAAATAAATTTTATAAATGTTTTCATACAAGATGTACCTAAATATCTATGTTACTAGAAATAATATCTAATGTATACAACTATATTACTACAAACATGTTCTGACTATTTACAAGCGCTTTTTTAAAGTCTACGTGAATAAAAACCTTTTTTATTTTTATTTATTTATTTATTTTATTTTAAGCAAATTATCACTTTGTCTGTATGTTTTATGCGAGTTACGCTTTTCTTTAAGACTAAAAAAACTAAGGCCACTAGATTTGTATATCTGCTGTTGTTGGTAACAGTCCTAGAAGTTTATGTCAACTTGAATAAAAATATGAAGTCGCTTGAAAGTTTTTTTAATAGTGCTTATTCTTTGATGTTGTTTGTGACAGCCCTCGAAATTTTAGGGTTCCATTCATAAGGGCGGTCCATAATGTACGTGGGATTTAAGTATGCATACGCAGTAATGGAGGCTTTGGTACTATTTAAGTCTTCTCGGGTTGAATAATATATAATATTCTCATATACCTGAGAGTTACTTCGTGTGTTACAGTTTATATGCCTTTTTATAATTCGGGGCCTATATTTTATGACCTGTGTCTTTTTAATCTTAATGTATATAAGCTAAAGATTGCCTATTCATTCATGTATAGAATAGACACGAAATTATCGCAATTGGTATATGTATGAGTCTAAAATTTGTTAAATAGGTCGTTTTTAATGTAATAGCAAAGCAAAAGCAAGTCGGTGACCTGATGATAAGTAATTACTGCCGCCCATGGGCACTTGCCTCATCAGAAGAGCTGCAAGTACGTTTCAAGAAAGGGATATAGATAGAAGACGTCAGTTAGGTACGACTTTTATGACAGAGCCCAATACCCTGTATTGTACAGTACAAACTAGTACAACTTATAACTGCCTGGTCAATTTTCAATAATAGTGGCCAGTCTCAATGGATGCTAGCCAATGTGCGCGATATTATCAAATACAAGTGTATGCACAAAATCCTTCATTATCTTAACTCTGATGATCCAATAGAATAGGCAAGATAAACGGCTTTACATTGTCATTCCAAAATATTTTTATATATTTACATAGAACTTTTATTTAAGCGACTTTTTTTTACAGTGCCATCTGATTCCAAACTATGCTCAGCCTCTTCTATGGCAACCAGGCAAATGATTAAAAGACTTATATATTTCGAAATAGATATATTATATATGTAGATAAAATACAAAGACACAGAACAAGTAATCGTGCTCATCACACAAAGTTTTGTACTGGGTGGGGATCGAACCCAGGACCTCTGACTTAGCAGTCAGGCTCACTAACTACTAGACCTTTTACTAACTTCAATTATTGGTTTCCATCGTTCAATTAAGAACTTAATTATCTACGAATACTATTCTGTAAAATCAATTAATAATTGTATTACATATGTGACCTACCGTTTAAAAAAAAAACTGAGAATTGACACTGAATTAAAAACAAGTAAGAAACTATAAAATAATCTACATTTGAGTACATTATACTACTTATCGTTTACAATAATATATACCAATTCCATGGGTAACTTTACACTTGGGCGTTGTCTCCACGACGAACACACCAAGTAATATACATCAAAGTCTATTCCGTATATGGGTCAATATGTCCCCTAACAAGATGCATGGGGGTCAGACCCATTATTACTAAGATTAGGTTTGTGTGTGTAATGTATGTATAGTGGAAGCTCTAATGCTTCCTATTACTTCCTATGATAGGAAACGGGTAGGAGGGTGGCACGCTACTGAAATTTCTTATTTAAGCAATTTCACGATGGTACAGTTTATTTGTAAAGTGATTTCCAATAAAGAGATACTGACCTATTAGTCTAGTGGTTAGTGACTCTGGCTGCTAAACCAGAGGTCGTGCGTTCGATCCCCAGGATAAATCTTTGTTCTATGTCTGGATGTATTTTTTTAAGATAACGCCCGCATTATGGGTGTGTCGCGGAGTACTTTACAAATATATAGTAGACGGACATAAAGTGCATCCATCCATTTATCTATAACATGCATGTGTTTTGGATTTTTAATATTCTCCTGGCTGAATTCTGGCCACGGCGGCCAATCTCGATGAAGAGTAGCTATTTTACGCGGGACGCATTATAGTGCACAAGTGTGTGCGCAAACACAGGGGCACTTTCTATTCCATCACTTTCATGATCATATGGGACTATTAGCGACACGTTCGGAAAGAGGTCAGGTATAAGACCGACGGCTTTACATATTCTTCACGGACGGTTTCAAGGGGCGGGTATAATACCGCTAACTCCCAGACTTCGAGCTGATACTGAGATATTTTTCTTTACAGAAAAATTCTTAAATTACTTTTTGACCCGACTCTGGCCCAGAAAGAATATCAAGACCACCCCATATGCTCTTTTCGGTGTCGTAAATCGCGACTAAGGGATACTCCAGTTATTAGGGCAGCAGTACCTCCCTGAGTATACTACCTACCACCCTGCAGTCGCCAAGCGCGGTGACTAAGGCCGGCGCCACACTTGACGGAAATTACGTCGCGGATCTTTTGCGACGGAACGCCAATACATGTAATTGCATATAAATTACAAATAGCGGGCACACTACGCGGAATATCCGTCGTTCCGTTGCGGACAATCGGTCGCTCCGTGGCGGACCGCTCGTTCTCTATGCTGCTCCGTCCTCCGCGCAACTATCTTCCGTCGGCGTAAGATCGGCAACGTCGCATTCCATGTATTTATATGTATCGCGCCACATTCGGCGGATAACTCGCGGCAACGGCGCACAAGCTAGACTTAGCTGTCGAGTAGTCTGGAAATCTAGTGAAAAGCTACGCTACACTTTTTTCTTCTTTCTTGTTTTAAGGCTTCATATATAGCTATCACTTCTATCGGATCTATTAGGACTACCGTTTAAACGTTGGCAGTCAGTCAACGGATAATCTGCCACTGAATATACAGTGTGGCTGCAACGTATGGTAACGGATTGACTCCCGCGGAAGTTAGGCGTCGGAATTTCCGTTAAGTGTGGCGCTGGCCTAAGCCCTCCAAAAGGCAACTTTGTAGAAACTGAAGAATGCCTGTGTCCAGCAGTGGACAATTTAGGCCGATGATGATGATTCTATTGTAGTTCTACTCTCCCTAAATCAATAGTGGCAATTTAACTATTCTAACTTCAGTTCAAAATTGGATCCTAATAACGACTATTTTGGGTTTAAAATCCGATAGACTCACAAATTGAACGTAAGTAGCGCATGTCGTCTCGAATGTATATCAGAGTGCCTTCTCAT
Source organism: Pseudoips prasinana (assembly GCA_951640165.1). Taxonomy (NCBI): domain Eukaryota; kingdom Metazoa; phylum Arthropoda; class Insecta; order Lepidoptera; family Nolidae; genus Pseudoips; species Pseudoips prasinana. The sequence goes on along the minus strand of OX621237.1, from coordinate 39,491,302 downwards.
ATTATCATATACTGTTATTGTTTTATTACGTCCTTCCTCCCCCTCCTTACAACCACTATTTCGCCAGCCGAGACCATCAGGTGGCCCATAAACGCTTCGAAATAGCAAATGTCTCACAATAATATTTCATAGCTATGCCATAAGAACAATACTGACACTTTTATAACATGAAGCATAACTGTACGTGTGACGCAGCGGCTAAGACAGTCGCCTCGCCGCTTCGTGTCGCGGGTTCGAGTCCCGCGCCGGACAACTATTTGTGTGACCCATAAATAGTTGTTCTGAGTCTGGGTGTAATTTGTGTCCGTCTATTATATGTTTGTAAAGTATCCCGCGACACAGGGATTATATTCCCTTGTACGGGAGTTATCTTTAAAAAAAAATTGTATGCTGACACTTAGATATGAATATCTGTGTGATGAGCACGAATATTTGTTTCTGAGTCATGGATGTTTCATATGCATTTAAGTATTTATCTATCTATATAAGTATGTATATCGTCTGGTACCCATAGTACAAGCTTCGCTTAGTTTGGGGCTAGGATGATCTGTGTGACATTGTCCAATATATATATATATACTGTAAAACTTATAAACCTAGTTAGACAGGTAATTAACTTTTTCTTATTTATAAAAAGAAGGAAAGTTACTGGCGGGGATCAAACCAACACCGGCAGAAGAAATTATGAATTAATTAATATCTTGGAACAATTAACATATTGCCATGTGATGCCAAACTTGGCAGAGTCAACTAAAAATGGCAACCATATAACTGATAACCATACGTATATATAATAATAATAGCTGTGCCCCGCGGTTTTACCCACGTTAAATTCTATAAATTATCACAGCTCCTCCTCCTCAGTGATAGCGTGATAATATATGACTTAACAATTGATTAAGTCATTTTTAACCTATATTTATTTGAACGCCATTCACGAAAACGATTTTCAGCGACTTAGCCGGTAGAGCCCCTGGGGGGGAATCATACATGATAATGACGATGGTCCGACTGCTTTCGGCTGCTTCAACTCCCGTGTCTTTCATGTGCTCTCATGTGGCTTATGTAGCAAATCTTCTGTATGAAAATCCTCACATATTGAAATTGCTTGCTTTTGTGCTCTATCATCCGTGACACACTCCACACATCCACTCCATCCGTTCCTTCCGTAGAAGATAGAATTCTACCACCTACGTTAACTCTTTACGGAGCACTTCGGTACATACATACATAAATTACACCCAATCCCGGAACATATAATTGAGCTCATCGCACAAAGAGTGGTCCCGGTGTGGATTGAACCCACGACCTGTGGCTTAGCGGTTAGGGTTTCCTCGTTCGTAAAGGTTCAGATATCCTCCTCCTAGAGATCTCCGTAGAGACCTCCGTAGAGACCTCCGTAGAGACCTCCGTAGAGATCGGCCAGAAACTCTATTATTAACACACAAATATTTAAAAAAACCGACCTTTTAAAATTTAAAGACCAACAGACCTGCGACAGGAGAAACTTTAAAGAGCCCAAATAATGTGTATACACATAGTACCTACACTTAAACATACGCCTCATATACTTATATATTCTCTTAGTTTAATACAATATAAGCTAAGCCTAAATGTCACAAGGTACCTATTTTTGTTAAGAGTTGTATATAAATCATTATGAGCCTTTCAGCTAGTTGGGCCGCCCGGTCGTTTAAGTAATTAAGGATTTGTGTAGACCTCTGGGTCCCTTTGATGTCGGGCCTTGGAGTTTTCTTACTTTGTGATGTAAATAACTCGGCCGAAACATTTCTGCAGTTGTTTATAATAGACAATGATTCTGAAAGGCCGGTGGCTCGTACAAATTGTACAAAGGTAGAAAGGAGTAAGTCAAGAAAATGTAGACAAGAGATCTCTGATTTTATGTAAACATAAACCATCCTTTTTTCTATATAATATAAGAGTGTACATAGCATATGGGTCACCTGATAGTAAGTGATCACATATACACTTGCAATAATAGAGCAGCCGCAGGTGAGCTGCCGGCCTTTAAAAAATCATCAAATAAGAGTAGCCGACCATACCCCCCACCCCTTACACACCAATTAAAAAAGATATATAAAAATAATAAAATCCTGGCACATTGTTTACACACGGCCATCTGATCCCAAACTAAGCAGAGCTTGTACTATGGAGACTAGATATCTGATATATTACATATGATACTTTACTTTTGTAGATACATACTTATATAGATAATTAAACCCAGTCTCAGGACAAACAGACATGTTCTGCACACTTCATGCACACAAATCTATATCCTGGGTGGGAATCGAACCCATGACCTCCGGCGTGAAAAGCAAGCATTTTCCAACCACGCCAACAGGCTTTATATTGTATAGATACCAGATTAAAACGATTCCATCCGTTTTGTTAGATCCAAGCTTTGTGAACTAATTTAAATCCAGTTTTATCTAAAATCTAGTTTAATCGAGATGAGTCAGCCATCTCACAAGACAATCTGATGAGACGATCAAAAGTTACAGGTCTTTGTCTAGTTGGAGTCGGGGCTTTCACGGTGAGGCTGTCATTAGATACCAACCTGATATATGTATAAGGGTTAAGTTTGATTAATAGATATGTACCTATTAATCAAGCTCAACCCAGATACTACGATTAGCATGATAGTATAATTAAAACTGACGTGAGGAACTCACTTTGAGGCTGCAGTTAGGCGACGCGGTGTCGTGAAAACTTTCTTACGGCGGCCGCGCATGTTATCCTCGTATTCGATCATAGATAATTTGAGCTCTATTAACTAGGCCATAACATTCAAATTCTTCCCAATAACGACAACACGCCGGGGCGGTGCGGCGGGCGTGCGGAGTCAACTTATGCATGATACGTATTTGTTATTACGATGAATGATTAAAAATATCAGTCATGAAATATTGATCACTTGGCGTAGGAAAGAAATGTTCTTTGTACAACACAAGCGAATCCTATAAGGTTAAGCGTGAACCCATGTCCCATTGAGACCGCATGAAGGGATTGATAATAATTATACTATTACGGTCAATTTTTCTAAACTCTTTCGCCGTGGCAATGAGGTAGGGAGAGGCGTGCATCTACACGGCTGCCGCTTGGCGCTTCTTAAGCTGTCGCCTGCTTCTCGGCTATATATCTGACTGTTACCTAATGGCTACAACCGAGACCTGCAACTTAACGTGCCCTCTTAAGCCCGGAGACGCTCAGAAATTAAACCATTTTGGCGGTCACCCATGTATAGACTGACCGCGAGCCTAGTTGCTTAACCTCACCAATCACTTACGGACCGTTGAGAGCATCTGGCTATGAGCGCCTCACCCCATACACAGGTACAGCTTGTTGACATATTTGTATGGGAGATTTATTTGTATTTCTTACTATTTCAAGACCTGCAATGGTAGAAAGATATGATAGGCAAAATAAGCCAATGACAAGTCAGGTCTTTTGAGGCGAAAATCATGTCGAACATCGATGTTGCAACCACTCATGTTAAGATTAGAGACTCTGCACTCGATGTTGTAGATCGATGTTACAAATAGCCGAGATATATAAATGCGAATATTTAAACGGGCCTTTACGGGTAACTGACATAATTAATTACACCACTGCGCGAGTGACAATGTGTTTATCAGCCTTTGTATGTTCCTTTGAAGTACTATACAGACCAAACGCCTGAGTCGATTTTTATGATTCACACGTCAATCGATTTCTCTTAGTCCTGGGAGTGCCACTAAAGTAATGACGTTAGTAAAAATTCAGTATGGTCATTACTGGACGCCATATTGTGAAAATGAAAAAAAAATAAAGTCAACAAACTATGTCATGCATGCGGTCAACGCGGTGTACCAACATACTGATATATTGACATGTACTCTGAGTGAATTCACACGGGCAGCTTATTATGTAACAACACTATTGAATTAGGTGTAACCTGTAATGATAGTTGTTGTTTGTTAATAAATAAATAAAATAAATAAATGTCAAGTATATTCCGTATATTCTAATAATGGAACATAACAACTGAATAGTCGGGATCCAGTATTCGACAGCTAATCTAATTTTTTTATGGATCCTGACTGTTCAATTGTTTTTTTTTTTTTTTTTTGATTCTTGTATGTTACGGGACTTTGAGTCAATATTTGACTATGTCAGTCCTGTCGATCCCACAACATACTCTAAACACAATATAAGAAACACAAAATTAACAAGTTAACATTAATTAGAAAGTACATACTATCACAAGGCTAGTTTACTTATGGCTTTATACAAACACACTGCCTGCTCAGACAGAGGAGCAGACAGGATACTCAAAAAAAAACCTACATCGAAGACATTTTCTGTATATTTATCTTTAAAATACTTTCTTATCTCTGCACTCCGAACACACTCCGCTAACAAATGATGCACGTCCTCTAAAACTCCACAAATCGAACAGTTAGGCGAATCAGACTTTTTGACTAAGTGCTTGAACTTGTTCAGCGGCATGTGACCAGAGCGAAGTCTACAAGCTATTACAATTAATTCCCTACAAAGATTAGCATAAGCAAACCACGGTACACTAAGAGGCCTGGTCTGTAAAGTTCTATACCACACGCCTTTATTTAAGGAAATCTCATTATAGTGCACATCCCATCTTTTGAAGATATCATCTTTATATTTTAATAATATATCACTGCATTCTGGAATAATAAATGTTTCACTTCCTGTAAAGATAGACTCCCTGGCCAAACTATCCACCACTTCATTGCAGCGTATACCAATGTGAGCTGGGATCCATTGCAGTCTCAAATCAATACCTCTGGTCTTCAACGTATGGATTTCAATTCAATTGTTATATTCCATTATTAGAATATATTTTATTCATTCAATAATATATTAAAGACTTCTAGACCACCGGACATCTAAGAGCTTGGTTTTTTCGATTAGTTATGTTTCTATGTACGTAGTTTTTAATTTATTGAATTATTATTTTTCCTTTGATTCGGCTAACAATTTCAATCTCTTCAGGAGATCATATTGCCAGTATGTACCCTACACACTGGCAGATCAAATTTAGGATTCCTAGTTTGGGATCTGATTCTAGTGTAAAACTAACAATTTGTGGAGATCATTTGAGAAGGCATTTGTCCGGCAGAGGACATCCTTCGGCTGACATGATGAGTTAGTAAATCTCTGTGATGAACTAAAACTCAGGATTCCAAGATTGATATCCATCATTAACATTGCCACTGAAAATATTTGCTCCCAATCTAATTGTAAAACTAAATGGGTTTGAACAATCAGTCGGGTTAATGAACCAATTTTAAAGCTCGCTGTAATTACTAAGGAAATGAAGACGGGGCTATATCTCACGTCTTTTCAGAGTTAATTGTACCTACTGCTCTTGAGTTAGGGTACATAATTGCGACAATGCATAGCGATTGGATTACAAATCTAAAGAGGATCATAAAGAATGAACATTGAGATTTATTCTTGAAAATTTTGTTAATGAAGTAAGAAAAAGCAGATGGGATCTACAATTTTTATAATCCTCTCATGAAATGTTATGTTCTTGTAAAAGTGGTGCTGGCAAAATTACAAAGCTGAAGTGGTAGTGGGTGGGGCACACAGGTCGTAGAACCGACGGCCGTTGAAGCAGGAAGGTTTTCGATTGGCGTCCACGAACCGGAAGACAAGATAGACCGATGACCTTGTTGTGCGGATCGCTGGAAACCGCTGGATACGAATAGCTCATACCAAAAGTTGTAGTGATCTTTGGGGGAGGCCTTTGTTCAGCAGTGGACGTCTTTCAGCTGATATGATCAAATGTGGTGCTTACCTACAAGAGCTATACTTAAATTATTTAATGTGCATTATGATTTTTCTGTAATTGAACTAGTCTAAGTTTCCATTGGTGATTCAAATAAAATATAATAAAATGGGTGTCTTTTTCGACAACGAGATAATCGGCAAACAGAGAATCTAGAGAGGCCAGGTCAAAAGCAACAAGTGTATATTTTAAGGGTCCTATCAAGTGAACTAGAGGTATACTTATTTCAAATAGTAGGTATCGCAAAAGCGCTTAAACGTACGGAAGTAGTTCGTTGTACAAGATCTGTATAATAAACTACTTCGGATATCAATTCCAAGATATTTAATATAATAGCACGCTCCTTATGCCAGAGATCAAATGCTCCAGTCTGAGGAACCTTCCACCACGATGAATGCCGTGTCAAGTACTATATTACCTACTTCTTGTATCACTCCCTTGATTCAACTTTGTAGAAAGGAGGTTCCGTGTTTTTATAGTTATTATAATCATTATCGAACATTATACATTTAAACAATATCAAGTGTTTTAGCCTAAACGCATTAATTTGTATATTAGAGATCATCTATTTTCTCTTTTATAGTACCATGAGGTGTGTGTGTGTGTGTCTATTTCATTTATTATTTTTGGCATTTTAAAAATGCTATACCTACTGAACTTTATACAGTTCATTTTAAATATCTCTGATAAATTGTTTTCATGTTTGAAATGCTAAAAATAATAAATGAAACCATAGTTAATAATGAAAACTATGATTTAATAAATATTCAAAAATGAATAATTTAAAGCGCCATGTGTTGGAATTGTCCGATTTAAGTATTGGCATTCCAGCCGTTGGTTAGCCGTGTAGGTTTCGGTAAGATGGCGTTAAAGCGTCTTAAATGCGGTAAGAAATATCGAATCGATTGTATAATTTCGAAGTGCCAGTACCAAGGTGCGGTGGCGGAGCGGTTAACGCATTGGGGGCCGGATACCCCGTGGTCGTGGGTTCGATTCCCACCCGCACTTTATACAATTGATTTTAAAAATGTCTGAAAATAGTCATAATAGTCATCTTGGTAGTTAAAAAACTGCCTCGTTGGTCTAGCGGTAGCGTGTTCACCCGCAGAAATCGAGGTCCTGGATTCAAATCCCGGGTCGAACCAAAAGTGATATTGGGACTTTTCTGTAAAAAGAAAAAGTTCTCAGCATCAGCCCGAATTCTGGGAGTTGGCGGTATTATACCCCCGTGCCTCGGAGAGCACGTAAAGCCGTCGGTCTTGTACCTGACCTCTTTCCGGTCGTGTCGCTACGCGTCCCATGATCATGGGATAGGGATCATGAGAGTGATGGAATAGAAAGTGATCCTGTGTTTGCGCACACACTTGAGCACTATAATATGGCCCGCGCAGATGGCTAATCTCTATTGAGACTGGCCGCCGTGGCCGAAATTCGGCTAGGAGGACATTATTATTATTATTAGTAAAAAAAATGATTCGTTTAACTACGCAGTCTCTGTGCGCCTGACTGTACCTAGACATATTTAGCATACGCAAGCAGTTTACACTGAACGCTTTCCTGTACGTCTGCAGTATACATGTAGTTATGCAAAAGTTACATTCACACTGGTAATGTGCCAGAACAGGATGGTAATTAATAAATGTAGGATCGATATGAACTGGGCTGTTATTATCTTGCTTATACCGCGACTTTATTCGCAGGGAATTTCACTATGACTGAGAATTATGGGAAATACTTTCTTCATATCATTACTAACAATATAGATAGAACCATTCAGACAATATGTAGTAAAAATATAGCTAAAATTTAAAATTTAGATGATTAAACCTACACATGATCCTTGACAATAACTTAATTTAAGTTAGCTAAATAATTTACTATTATAAAATAAAACTTATTGTAAATTATTTCCTTCAATCCGTGTACCTAGATATCTATATGTACCTAGAAATAATTAAAAATTAATTATATATTACTACGAACATGTTCTGACTATTTACAAGCGCTTTTTTAAAATCTACGTGAATAAAAACCTTTTTATTTTTATTCAGGATGCTGTTGCGTCTACCACGCTTTTGTAGCGCTTCCGGGTTGTTCACCGAGGCCAGGGTTGATGGTTTCCATGCAATTATACGGAAACGGTTCGCTTCTATTCTCAGTATACGTGCTAGCTGCCACAGCGTCCTGAGTGTATTGTGTGATAGATGGGGCAGCCCCATGCTGGCTCACTGGATACGGCTGCACACGTAGGTGTCAGCCGTTTCAAGTTTTGTATAAGAGTGTCCACAATAAAACAACAATATATGGATCTTGTAATTTGATCTGGAATAAACTGATTAATAATAGTTACGGATCGTAATATTTATGAAACAGTCCCTGTGGCGCGAGAAATTTAACAAATATGCAAATAAAGAGCACAAAGCTAACCCATTTGTGAGCCACACAAATCCTGTGGGACCCGCAAAACTTTGGGGCCGCGATATAAACTTAACCACAGCGCAACACGTGTAGACATCATGTGTCTTTATTTCGAATCGCAACGCAACAAAAAGTAAACTGTTTTAATGATCTGGACTATACCGCATCTCAATAAAATGTCAATTTACAAATAATTACCGTAAAAAGAAAGTTAAATCCCACTTCAAATTTACTTAACAACGCCCGCTTTGAATAATGTTTATGTGGGACGACACAGAAAGCATATCGCATCGAAAAAAATAAGACTCTTTTTATTGTATGGAAATGTCCCTTATTTGTGAACGGATTCTGATATTTCCTTTTATTCGGTATCCCGAATGCTTTTGCAATGGTGCCATTAAAAATGGTGTTATTAAAAAGTTGAATTTGATTGTATATTCTTTAACCCTTACATGTGTTATACGAGATCACATCAATTTCAACCTTATCACTTCGGGTATAGGATCCAGAAAACAACGAACAAAAATATAACATAGCCTTAATGGTTAAAACGTTTTATTATAATTCTGTACAATTCGTATTACATTTTATTCTGAAGTTCGCCGTATATAATGTAAGGTTTTGATTTTATTTTGGCAACATTAAATTTTTGCCTCAAGTTTATGGGTATAATATGTTTTATATAGAAAAGTGAAAGAAATTTTATTATGAATCATCCAAATGCAGATACAAGAAATTTGACATTATAATATACTAGCATTGCCGCGGCCTTCGTTCCGCGTTATAAATATTTTTGTCCCGCAACTTGGATTACATTATTTAAAATTAAGTAAAGATGCGATAATAATTTCGCAATTTTTCATAGCCTATTACACTCCACAATAACGTAGCTTTCTATTGGTGAAATACTTTTGAAAATCGGTTCAGTAGATCCAGAGATTACCCCTTACAATGTCACAAACTCACAACCTCACAAACGTTAGGATAATATTAGGGTAGATTAAATTACTTAGTATCAATTTCGACGTCAGTATATAAAGGCAATCACTAGCAGTAAACAAATAGCCATGATATAACTCTTCATCTCAACACAAATCTACTCTCCACAACATTCACCAACAAATCCCATGAGAAAACTCAGCCGATAATTTCCGCCACATTTTCCTCTCTGGCCATCATTACCCTTGATTAACTGCTCCAGTAATGGAAGACCATGGTGTCCAATTTGCCATCGGCTACGTGACTCGAAGTCTTCGAAGGCTGAACTAACTTCGGTTAAGTTCGGCTGCTCCCGGCTTTTGTTAGGGGTAATAATGAATGGGAACTGGGTTAGAAGGGACATTTGTCACTACACAGAATGTAAGGGCTTGGTAAATAAATTATTCTTTAGGGTGCCGTGCCTAAATTAGAAAAACGGAATACTTAAGTTAGAGAAACACTTCACAGCAAATGATTTTAAGTTAGTTATGAGATTTGTAATTGCGAAATTAAAACATAATAATATGTTTCTATTGTTGTTCTATGACCCAATTGTAATTATAGCTAGGACATCTAAAAACCGACAGGAAAATGAAATTAAGGTTATCTAATCATATTTATACACATCATGTTTACTGCTGCTAATGATAACATTTAATTCGTACCTTAATATAGGCAGAACCATTCAGACAATATGTAGTAAAAATATAGCTAAAATTTAGATTATTAAACCTACACATGATCCTTGACAATAACTTAATTTTAGTTAGCTAAATATCATTACTGTCATAAAATAAATCTTATTGTAAATTATTTCCTACAATCCGTGTACCTAAATATCTATATGTACCTAGAAATAATTATAAATTAATGATATATTACTGCGAACATGTTCTGACAAGCGCTTTTTTAAACTCTACGTGAATAAAAACCTTTTTTATTTTATTTTATGCTAAACATAGGGCTCAATAAAAAGTTTCTAGAACGCTTCCATTTGGAGGGGTTAGCCTAGTTCACCGCGCTTGGCATGCTAGTTGGCGACCGCATAGGTGTTAGCTAGTTACAGGTGGCGCTGCTGCCAGCTACCTGTTTTATGCCTTAGTCACCTTTTAAGACATCCACGGGATGGTATAGGGTGGCCCTGTTATTCTTTCCAAAAAACACACGGCTTATATCTTCTTTACTATATAAAAATAAGTCGGGTTTTCCTTCCTGACGCTATAACTCCAGAACGCACGAACCGATTTCCACGGTTTTGCATTCGTTGGAAAGGTCTCGGGCTCCGTGAGGTTTATAGCAAAGAAAATTTATAAAATTTAACGCGGGTAACACCGCGGGGCACAGCTAGTCTACTATATAAAAATAAGTCGGGTTTTCATTCCTGACGCTATAACTCCAGAACGCACGAACCGATTTCCACGGTTTTGCATTCGTTGGAAAGGTCTCGGGCTCCGTGAGGTTTATAGCAAAGAAAATTTATAAAATTTAACGCGAGTAACACCGCGGGGCACAGCTAGTTTATATTAATAATCCAGAAAATATAAATAGTGATACATTCTAACGGTCATACTTTCCATCCTCAGAAAAATCTTATTAGACAAACAAAAGTTAATCTGAAGATATGTCACAATTTAAAATTATCGGATCACGGGTTTGCTAAATATTGACTTGCAAATTAAGAGCGTATACATTGGTAATAAGTAAAACGATCATGAAACTGTAAGTATATTTTAATACAAAATATAAAAATCAGAGGACATTATTTCTTAAAGAATATAATATTATCTTAAAAAGCACACGTTTCTTAACTATGATGAATGATACGAAGATGAAATGAACATAGCTTAATTTATTGAGTTGAGTATAAAGGAAGCTCTTTCTTAGGCCACTCATTCAATTTTCTCTTAATCGTACTCCTCCTGAACGGTTGAACCGATCTTCTTCAAATTTGACACAGTGGTAGTGACTACACTCGTGAGTTAATATGTTTAAAATTATAAACATCGGACTCATCACCACAAAAAGAAAATGTCACATTGAAATCACCGTATAGAAATCTGCTTAAGTACACTCAGCTCAATAATTGTGAGCAGCAGAATGACTTGCAAGCCTAGTTAATTATAATGAAACTTTAGAAGACGTTAAATGATTTGTAACGTAGAGCTAATCATTAAAAATATCCAAAGGATTCAATCAACGCAGAATTCTAACATAACACGTTCGGTCTCAATAAAATTATGCGCACGTCCTCAACGCATAAATTAATTAATTTGCAAAAGTGTTATTAAAGTTAAATGTGTTGTGTAGATAATAGTGTTTAAAATATAAAATGGTCTTAAAAGACGATTCAATGATTACGATAAATAAAATAAAAAGGGCCCTTAATTCGTTAGAAAGAAAAAAAGAGATGATATTCCGGAAAATCATACCTTTTATAACTCCTTAAAATTACAGATAGGTCAGGGAAAAGTATTTTCGTATTTTGTGTTTTATTTTTGAATAAAAGAGGATTTTCTTCAATCTCTTTGGTTATACTGTTGTAACAGGCTGGTTTAAATTCAATAAAAATTGGACATTAATAAAACAAAAGTAAAAACACCTTCCCGCAATTTTTCAATTGCTTTTCTGTCCGTCAAAATGATAGAATTCATTAAGAAATTCCATACATGCCAAAGTTTTATTGCAAAAAAGGCATAAATGCAACTGAAATGAGATAAAGCAATGTGAAATTTATGAACCTATGAATGCAGTGTCAGTAACTGTTGCACAAATTTGGGTCGAGCGTTTTCTGTCCAGGAATTTTGATATTAAAGATACAGCTCCCTCTGGTCGCCCTCCAAAGGATAAAGTAGTTGCCATTTTTTTAAAAGTGGAGCAATATAGATACATAGGGACATAGGCAGACATAGAAAAACTGAGAATTAACCCCAAAAAAATCAAAATTATTATTGTGGTTACTGTCCTGTATGTTCTGTTTTAACCCAACCACAGTTTTGACCCATTTGAAAAAGCTATACAAAATAGCTCAGCATTTGGCATCAATGTTCAAATTACTACGAATATATTTTTTTAAATGTAATTCGACTTAGAAAACAAATATCTTAATTTTTACATAAAATCCAAAGCTTTTCCCCGACCTCATATATAAATAATAATTAAATACAAAAAAAATAAACGCCAATACATAATTTCGCCATTTACGAAATATGCCTGCTATTAATCCTCTTACAAATAACTCAAGTTTACTCTCCAATTATAAAGAATATTAGAGTTATAATTAAATGATTAGTATGTTATTCCTTAAAAATACCTTATGTGGTACTAAAAATAAATATTACACTAAAACGTACAATTATGTTACAAATATAGACATCTTAAACCTAATAATCGTATACTCAACACATACGTTTACAAAAACTTGTAACATTTAAAATACTGCTGTAAGATGTCCATAGCACCGAACGCTATAAATTCACAACAGTACCTACTCACCGAACATTTAAAAGTTATATCTCATTTATCACTTGTCCTACAATCAACACCGAAACACGTCACCACTCGATCTATACGAATACTATTTTATCTACTTTTTACGATAAAACGATATCTTTGTGAAACGCCGTCTTATTTACTCAAATTTCGAATTCCTGAGTTTCATTTGCTGTATATCTCGCTTTGAATTCTCGTCTCTCATGTTTGAGTGTTGCTACTTCTCCTTTGATTTAAATTTCATGCCCAACACCTCTACTTGCTTCAAAGCATCATGTGGTGATTATTGCTTTTTCAATAACATTGTATTCTTGTTAGATACTTGTTGGAAAGTAATATATAATTCCCTTTTAGCGTAATGCCGTTATCATTCTTATTTAATCCCCTTTTTCGGCATACTTTTTATTTAGTCTTGTTTCCTCATTATTGAACTACATTTTACAGATATATTTGAAGCCAATGGACTACCAACACGTTTGCGGAAGTCTTATCATCGCTTTATCTATGGCCCGCACGTGTTTTGATTTCATCTTCCTCGTCTTGGTAACCGTCGATACGGAGATTAAGCTTCATTTCGTCTAAGCTCATTTCTCTTTTGGTATAATTTGAACGCCAACCACGAATTTATTTGGAAGCAATTTTTATGATCTTTTAATAAATCTTTTCATCGAAAATTATTATCCAGATTTTTCTTGATTATCCTGGTGTAATTAATGAAATATGATTTTATATTTTGAATTTTTATTTCATGATTACCTTTTTTATTTGATACTTCGTGAACCATCTTGGTATTTCATATTTTGGCTTTAGATTTGGTTTTAATCTGAATATGTATCGACGGTATTTAATTAATCATGAATCCATCATCACGGTGCATTTCCGTCCAGCTTTAGTAACTAATTAGTATAAATTTCTATGTTCCCATTACTATCGGTATGCACATTAATGACAAACTGAATTGATCCACTTCCAGTACCCAATCCAGCAACGGGATCCAAGGGTACTTCCAAGCCGGTAGTGACACTCGACACCATAGTCCCAATGGATCGGCCAGTCGGGGCTGATGATACACTGGCTATTAGAACCAGAAGTAAGACCAGGATGTAGTTGGCCCTGAAATAGGAAAATAAATAAATTAGTTACCATAACATCTTTGATATTACGTTTTAGGCTTACTAAAAATGCTTTTAGATGGCTTCAGTGGCCAAAATCAACGGAGATTGTCAATTTATGTCGTACATTTATGTTGCACGAGTGTATGCGTAAACACACCGGGGAATGGACTTTACGAGCCCTCTGAGCCACGAGGTGTAATACCAAAGTTATCCGGTTCGAATCTCGGCCACGGCGGCCAGTCTCAATGGAGGCTAGCCATCAGCGCGGGATCGCTCATGATCTGATGGGACGACTAGTGACACAATCGGAAAGAGGTCAGGTACAGGACTTTTTTGGCTCGACGGGGGATTTGAACCTGGGACCTAATAATCTGCGTTTGAACACGCTACCGCTAGACCAACAGGTCAGTACCGCCAACAACTTCACACTGGGCTACAAGTTTGAGTTTATCTTGACACACGCTTGACTCGAATTCAGTATCACTTTTAGCTCTAACCTGGGAACCTACGACTAGAGCAGTCTCTTTGGTGAGTTATATGGATAGTCCTAGATATTTTTAGAAGTGATTAATACATTTTAGAACCACGCAAAGATAGTATCACCACTCGAACATCACTGCATTTTAACTCCAAACCCTTTTTTAACACAGAAACTTAGCACAAGTACTTTTCACTCCTCGTAATTCAGTCAAACTTTATAGAAAATAGATGAATTTACTCACATATCTAAAATTACCGACTACGTCTGCAGCAAGCACTTGATCTTAACGCTTGCTGGCTTAACTAGGACTGGCATGAGACCAACTGATAAACTCTCTTAGATAGTAAATACATCTATCTAATCTTTATCTCGTCTATATCTTACTCGAGACCATATTGATTCTAAACTTTAAGAGTTAAATGATAAGAACTAGAATTCTCTGCGACATTCGTGTGAAAGTATTTGTGTCTTTGACTATGATACAACGATAATTTTCAACGAAGATGCCAACTATATTTCCTGATATTGCTTTCTACTCGTAAGCCCATTAGGTAATACCTTTTTTTATGTCAGAGGGCGACAAACGAGCAAGTGGATCACCTGATGGTAAGTGATCACCGCCGCCCATGGACACTCGCAACACCAGAGGAGTCGCGGGTGCATTGCCGGCCTTTGAAAGTCAGCAAACAAGTGTTGCTGACCCTTCCCCCCATCCCAATGAGCACTTGCGACCTTACTCACACTCGGAAACACAACATTAAAATTATTAATGTTATTATTAAGGAATGTCTTCTATAAGGTGGAGGTACATCCCCAGTCGGACTGCTCTTTGAGCGAATGAACGCTACCCTACCATAGTGTGAGAATGGATACAAATGTCAAGTAAATAAAAAAAAAGTAAAATAGGGCGTTAATGTTATAGAAAGTTTCTTTTTTTATCATGTCAGCCAAATGAAGGGCACAGTTGGATACCTCCCCAATTTTTTTTTTTAAATTTTAATATCCGTGGATATTATTTACACATGACCATCTGATCCCAAACTAAGCAGAGCTTGTACTATGGAAACCAGATAACGGATATACTACATTTAATACTTTTCTTTTGTAAATACACACTTAAATAGATAGTTACACCCAGACTCAGGACTAACAGACATGTTCAGGCACACAAATATCTGTCCTGGGTGGGAACCGAACCCATGACCTCTAGCATGAAAAGCAATTATTTGCCAACCACGCCAACAGGCCCGTCAGATTTTGGAGTAGTGTCCATTTGGACAGATATACCATAATTGTCACGCTTGACCAACGAGTTGGCGATAGTACACAGAGACACACCGTTGACCGTTTTATGAGAGATATTCCCTCGGGCCGACTTCTACGCACCCCACGGGATGAGAGGGGGTGGTTATATTCTATGCAGTCAACCCCACAGCAAAACATTAGATCAGTAAAAAAATCGCAATAAAGCTTACAGTACAAGATCAAGGTGCTTTTTAAGGTTCTGTACCCAAAGTGTAAAACGGGACCCTATAACTAAGACTTTGCTGCCTGTCTGTCTGCCACCAGGCTGTATCTCATGAACCGTGATAGTTAGGCAGTTGAAATTTTCCACAGACGATGTATTTCTGTTGCCGCTATAACAACAAATACTAAAAAACAAAATGAAATAAATGTTTCAGGGAGCTCCCATACTAAAAACGTGAATTTTTTGCTCGTTTTTATATACCCATCGTGTGCGAGTCCGACTCAGACTTGCCCGGTTTTTTTTATATTGACTGACGTAATTTTGTCTTGTCCTCAGATTATATGGAGTCTATCTGCAAGGACCACTTCTTACAGCGCCAGTACCGCAAAGTGGACGGCGGCGTGCTCTGGTCGCGCAACGAGCGCAACTTGGATTGCACGGTGACCTTCCAGACGCACAGCATCTTGCAGCGGTTCATGCTGCACTTCGATCTGCTGCAGCTCGACTGCAACGATCATCTTTATGTTTACGATGGCGCGCACGCTACTGCGCCTCCTAAGGTGAGTTTATTGATAACATTAGAGAGAGAGAGAGACAGTCTTCTTCCAATTTTTCATCTTGATGAAAAGCAATCTAGACATCAACCGAATGTAAAAACTAGCTAACTTTATATATTATCACAGCTCCTCCCCCTTAGGTGATAGCGTGATAATATGTAGCCTATATGTTGACCCGACCTCTTAGTAATATTCATGCAAAATGTGATGTAAATCCATGCACTACTTTTTGAGTTTAGCCCGGACATACATACAGACAAACAGATATACAGAAAAAAATTCTAAAAACTATATTTTTGGCTTCGATGTCGATTGTATATCACGCCCCAAGTGTCCTTTTAAAAAATTAATGTACAGTTTTGACTTTCCTATAATTTTATTATATGTATACTCGTAGATGACATTCAAATTTTGTTAAAGTTTTAATAGGGAGTAAAGGATGAAAGTTTGTATGGAAATATCTATGTTTCTGTGAATGTTTTGTAAGTTTACGACAAGTGACAAAGTATTAAAGATATCCTGATGTAACATTTACGGAGTTATTACAAAATGTGCAGACGCAGACGCGGGCACAGCTTATACCTATACGTATAAATAAAACTATACTAAAATCGCTAAATTTTCATTGGTAATACAAGAAAATATGCTATGCATTGTTTCAAGTCGCCAAATCGGTTTACCAGACATTTATTTTCGGCCGTATGAAATAGGCTTATTATATTGGTTTTTGAAGGGGTCATTTTTTTTTTTTTTTTTTTTACGGGACTAGTCCCTCCCTCTTACCCACCACTGCAACTCCTGTAAGCCAGGATCAACAGTGGCACACAATGAAATGACACTGAGCGGTGAAGCTCAGGCATGTCCCGGGGAATCGCTTTAACTGTCTTGGATCCCGCAACGAATTTAATCAGAAACAGAAAAAAAAGGAGGAGTTAGAAAATTAATAGTTCCACTTCCCTCCAGAGCAAAGCGGGAGACAGAATGATGTAAAGAGGCTATAGCCTCATAAAATGAGAGATTTGCAACTAGAGAAGCCAGCTGCAAAAGCACCGAGGATCAATTTAAGGGTCCTAAGTGAGCTGTTATATTTGATTCCAATAGTAGGTATGGCAAAAACGCTTAAACGCACGGAAGTTGTTCCTTGTTGCTACAAGATCCGTATAATAAACTACTCCAGATATTGGTTGCAAGCTGTTTAACATAATATCACGCTGATTTTGCCAGAGATCACACTCCCACAGGATGTGGTGAGCAGTTTGTTCATATTCGTTACTGGATGTTGAGCACAGACAGATTGGTGAAGATACTAATTTGAAACTATACAATTTACTTTTAAAATTGCCGTGTCCGGTAAGAAATTGTGCAACACAATGGTCTATGATTAGCCAAGTTTTATTTAACCGTTCGCGTACGTCCGGAAAGAACTGGTGCAGATGGCGACCCTTGGTTGACGTATTCCATCTACATTGCCATTCATTTAGTAGTTCGTTATTTAAGTCAGCTATTGGCATAAATAGCCTGGTTATTTTCGCACGGTCGCGTAATGATAAGAAATCATTTTCTAAATTATCGCGCGTAGAATAATACATTGCTGCTCGTCTTTGTACTTCAAGATCAACCGGTAGTACACCCGCTAGGACAGGTAGGGCCTCTGTGCTCACTGTTCTATAGGCTTTACACAGAAATATCAACGCCAACCTCTGGCTTTGTAGTAATTTACGGCGAGCAGCTCCGATGGTAGCCCTATCAGCCCACACAGGCGAGCCGTAGCATATACACCCAAGATAGGTTGCCCCGTAAATGATTTTAAGAGTATTAAAAGAGAGGCCCCAGGTTGCCGCCGATATCCTTGTAAGTGCAAAAAAGTTTCGCTTAGCTTTTTCCCCAACTGATTTAATATGTTCTATAAACGAGAAATTCTTTTCTAAAACTAAACCCAAATAACAGGTTGATATTTTGCGTTTTACAGTAACATTATTAAGTTTTACGCCCGGGGGGGATTTTAGTTCACCTTTAAGAAGGAGTTGGTAGGTTTTATGAGGAGCAAATGTAAGGCGATTTCTTTTTTTGAAGGGGTCATATAAAAGTTCTACAATAATAGGTTTATTCACAAAAACATAAAGGTCGGCCACATTAACGTTGTAAAAAACGTTTTGAAAAATGGTCCAGTCTTAATATCCAAGGATTAATATGAGGTCTGCCTTTGTATAGAAAAATACTAGCTAGGAATGGTTTATAAACGCTCTTAAGTTGACAGTTTTGATTTATGAGTTTTTAGCTTCAGAAACATGTCCACAGTTGGTCAAAGCCAGAGGCTCTCACCACACGTAAGTCGGCGAGGTTAAGTAACTCGGCTCGCGGTCAATCCATAGATGGGTGAACACCTGAGTTTAATTTCTGAGCGTGTCCGTGCTTCGGAGGGCACGTTAAGATGTCGGTCCCGGTTGTAATCACTCGACAACAGTCGTTAAGCCATGTCAGAGACCTACAGGCTTAAACAACTCTGACACTAGGGTAACCACTGCCCATACGATAAGTAAGTAAACTGGTCAAAGATTTATTTTTTAAAGATATCGCTCACATAAGGAAAATTTGTTTCTGTGTTAGCGTACTTTACAAACATATACATATTAATGAACACAATTTAACGGTCTATAATCAACGGCCTGGACAAAGGCCTCTCCAAAAGATTTCCACAACGGAATAAAACAAAAATAATATAACAAGTAATAATATAATTTCTCATAGCAGTATCAACGTTTTAAAACAAAACAAGTACGCACGGTTACATATCAAGCTAAACATTTCCAATATAAGCTGACCTGTCATTGTGGATGTAATTTGTGTCCGTCTATTATATGTTTGTAAAGTACCCTCGGCAATCGGATTAAATTCACTAATGCGGAGGTTGTGTTCTAAAAAAAATTCAATACAACGTGAGATCAGCATATACTGGAAATATATAGCTTGATGTTTAGCCGTGTGTACCTGATAATAATAATAATATCTGGGAACAATGTCACACAGATCGTCCTAGCCCCAAACTAAGCAATGCTTGTACTATGGGTACCAGGCGACGATATACATACTTATATAGATAGATAAATACTTATATACATAGAAAACATCCATGACACAGAAACAAATATTCGTGCTCATCACACAAATATTTGCACTTACCGGGATTCGAACCCAGGACCACCAGCTTCGTAGGCAGGAGCACTACCAACTAGGCTATGGTGACCGTCAATATAATTCCTCATTGCAGTATCTGCGCCATTAAAAACAAAACAAGTAATAATATAATTTCTCATTGCAGTATCTGCACCGTTTAAGGCCCACAACAGCATACAAATATAATTATTCCACTTTTATTACCTCCGAATATAAACGTCATTTGGAGACAATCCAAGACGCAGAGCAATTATACTTGAATTCAATCGCTTATTAGTTCCTCCCTGCTCATCCTCCAGTTTGTCCTCTCTACCCCGTCCTCCCGGCCATCGGCGTGATATCCTTAATTTATTAAATACGCTCGTCGGTATGATAATGAGTCGACTTCGGCAGCAGATTCAATTTAGTGTTAATCTGCTACCACTTATCGTAGCTTTTGAAAATGAAGGATGGATATTCTAGGGATGGCTGCAGTCAGATTGTTCTCGTGTGATTACGGGCTAGTATAATAATATTCTGGGACATTATACACACACGGCCACGTGATCCCAAACTAAGCATAGCTTGCACTAAGGAAACCAGATAACTCATATACTATATATACTACCTTTCTTTTGTAAATAGATACTTATATGGATAATTGCACCCAGACTCAGGACAAACAGACATGCTCATGCACACAAATATCTGTCCTGGGTTACGTTCACGACCTGCGGCATGAAAGTATTTTGCCGTACGATGGGAAGAATTTCGTGTGAGTCAACATCTAAAATAAAGGTCGGCGACCGCTGCCGTGACACATATTATGTCTCTCACCATATCCGACTGAAGACATCCACTGCTGGACAAAGACAGACCAATGAATTATGATCTACCATTTGGTAGGATGCACGCGTAGCAGACGGTTTGACGATCGCAGACTCACGTTAATAGTAATCAGAGAGCCGCTGCCGCCCAGCATGTGTTAGATATTCCTTATACACCCCCACGGGACGAAATGGAACGGTGATACTTATCATCGTCACCACACACTATTACATTAAATAAATAAATAAAAATGTATTTATTTTCCACCACACAGTAAATACTAGATAGAAATAAATAAAACAGGTACTTCTAATTTTAATTAGGGAAAACCCTGTATTCAGGTCTCCAGGACTACATTCAATCTACCATTTAGTTTTTGGACACCCGTGACTGATATCTGTAATATCAATTTCATGTCATGGTTCTAACTCTTTATTTGGGTTTTCTTCTGGGTTCCTCAACTCCAAATGGATGTGCCACAAAACTGTTCTCCGACTCGCCATAGTTGGAATGTTCGCTTGTGTGACACTCTGGAGCTCGATATCACGCTGGGGCGCGGCATGAATAATTAATATTTGTATTCGTATCTGATCACCTCGATAGCTCTATCTTTAATGATATAAATAGGTTAGGTAAGAACGGCATCCCCGTTCGAAACGACTTGCTACCAGAAAATTAGGTTAGAACTGTGACACCCCGCAAAAAGACTAGCTACTAGAAAAGTTGGTTAGATTTGGTTAGAAATGCGACCCCGTCAGAAGTGGAAAGGTTCTGTTGTAGCTTCATGAAGAGATCAATGGTTAATTTGACTAATCGATTGTCACACTGCAGTACTGTCGCACTCTTCGAGCATTTAGACTCAAAGGTCTCACTACGTGCATTCGACCTATAGTGAGTTGCAAACCAGTTTTTTCGCACAAGCGTTAATCGCATATCCATTAGTCGAGCTCACGTCGTACACTCGCCACGAATTATATTTGAAATTAAATGTGTTTGTTAATATCTGCCACCCTTTATAGCGACTCACTCATAGAGCTAATTTTTTTTGTTAATTGAACATTTTAACTGAATAGCTCAGAGGGTTTATCTTGGAGATAATCTAAATAGAAAATATACCGTCAGCTGTTTATTTCGCCCTATGAAAACCTTTTTATCCCCGATTAGGGCAGAGCTCTATAAGGTAAATTAAGTTAAAATTCTCTCCGTAGTAACTTTTAATTTAGAATCTAATAGGTTTACTTCACGGACTCGTGTAAAATATGAGATTTTTTAGATAACATTGATATTAGTTGCAGTTTATAAATAAACCTCTGTTAAATTAAAAGCGCCCTGGTACAAATTTCGCTGCGGCGGCCAATTTCAACGTAAAATAGTCAGTTGGTAAAAGGATTATTATTATTATAGAGTATAGATATAAGTGTTTGAGCTAACACAGAAGGAGTCTCTTCTCTCACTGTCATAATCATCGACGACTGATATACATTATGTATATTTTTGTGATTTGCTTATTAACATACTTTTATTTATGAAGTCACACTAAGTATTTAGTTTCCAATATAACTCAGTTCCTTAGTGTCACCTTCGGGCTTCGATCCCTAGTATCGGACGGATATCTGACAAGACCGTAAAGTGATCAGGCACAGGACCGACAGCTTACGTAGCCACTGAGGCAAGAGCGTATACCACGGCCAACTTCCTGATTACAGGCTGCTATTGGGTATTTTGACTGGTATATAAATACGAAAGTTTGTAAATATTTGTGTATGGATGTCTATTACGTGAAAGAACGCAACAACTACGGAAAGGATACTGATGAAACTTTGTAGCAAATATTTCCGAATATAAAATAGGCTATAATTTATAAAGCTTAACACGGGTGAAACCGCGCGTGAAGGTACTATGTCCAACCGTTGCGTACTGATAATGGCATATCTCTCCAAATGGTGGACACAATTACATTGTGGAGATGTTTAGAGTAGGCTTTTGTTCAGCTGTGGACATTCGACATGATGATTTAAAATCGAATGATTTAACATCACCAGCTTAATAATACAAAAAGTTGAAAACTGTAACTGGAAAGTAACAATTTGAACTCCCAATATATGTATATGTTCACAATATATTTATATGTTTATTTTCATTTTGCATAGTCCCTCAACAAATAACTTAAAATAAACAAATATAAACATAACAGGAAACAAACTCGTAACAGGTGCGCCAACACAACTTTGTTAACTATTCACGCAAATATCATGGTTCTGCATTTAAATTCTCTTGTACATCAAAATACGGACAGATATTGGAATTTCATTTTCTCCTGCATTTTTACCTTGGTCCATTAATGCAAATATTATAATTTTCGTCCCTCCAACTCATTACGGATTCACGCTATGTTCTGAAGGCTGTATTAAAAGAGAGGTATGCCATTTTATTCAGTCTTCGCATAGCGGTATCAACATTTTTTCGTTTTCTAAGATTTAGCTCAATATATATTGTCTATATTGCTCTATATACTCTATATATACATTGCTCTAACTACCTAGTTATATTGTGGTATTTAGAAATATGTTTATTAGTTTTCTGGTTGCCATAGTACAGGCTCTGCTTAGTATGACATCAGATGGCAGTTTGTTAGTTATCGGAAGATATTTATTCGTTTTATTTTAAAGTAACGTCCAAACTAGGGCAACAAATCGCTGGGAACAATTTAAGTACAAAAAGTGCCTTAAAGCTTAAGAAATATTGAATGGATTGTATAAATTCGAAGTGTCAGTACCACGGTGCGGTGGCGGAGCGGTAAAGCACATAGAAAGAAAGAAAGAAAGAAATAATTTTATTTTCATTACAAATACGGAAAATACATTTAATGTGGTACCTATACATAGGTACTTGATTGGAGTGCACTCTTAGACTCAACTTCGGTCAACGATCAAGTTAACATACTAACTTCCGCTTTATATGATATTTATGCCCCAATTCGAGCCATAAAGGTAAAGCATCTCCCGGCTCCTTGGCTAACCATCGAAATAAAAAACATTATGGCTCGAAAAGCAGCAGCGAAAAGTAGATATAAATGTCGGCCTTCAGCCTTAAGTAAAGAAAAGTACATTGCTGTTCGGAATCTCAGCAATAAGATGTGTAGGAATGCACAGCGCCAAAATATTCATAAATCTGTTGAAAATGACGATCCGGCAAGGATTTGGAAATTTCTCAGATCATTAGGAGTGGGAAAAAGTAAAGATTCAATTCCTACAACATTAAATATTGATTCGCTTAATCAGCATTTTTCCTGTGCGTCATCCAATTTTAATGGAACAACCAAAACTAATACTCTTAACTATCTTTCATCTATTCCTACTCCTACTTACTCTCCATTCGTTTTAAATCAATTTACAGATTGTGATGTTAAGAAGAGCATTCTGTCGATATCATCTAACGCGGTTGGAACTGACAATGTCACCCGTAATATGGTTCTCCCTATCCTTGATGAAATCCTTCCTGTTCTTTCCCATATCTTTAACTATTCCATTTCCAGTGGCTGCTTCCCGACAGCATGGAAAGCTGCCCAAGTCACTCCCTTACCCAAACCCAAAAATCCTGAATCATTTTCAGATTACCGTCCCATTTCTATACTCCCTTTCCTGTCAAAAGTCCTGGAACGCCTTGTTTCCAACCAACTTACCTCCTTCCTTTACATAAACCATCTCCTCAACCCGATGCAATCAGGTTTCCGTCCCGGCCATAGTACCGTAACTGCCCTTGTTCATATTACGGATGAC